>CM024759.1:83743823-83836380 GCA_014218235.1 Colocasia esculenta
GGCTGGCCGTGTTTTTAGATCCGTCCTTTGAATGCCCAACCCAATCCGGGGATCCAAATTGGATTCCGTCAGTTTCTACACGTCACTTTAACCCACCCGGTCGTGTCGGAGAAAACGGCACGTCGATCCGATCCCTATTTGGGTTTGGACCCCGGGTTGTGTGTTTTAACTTTATATATACTTGAGTGTTTTATATCCGTCCTTTGAATACCCAACCAATCCGGAGATCCAAATTGGATTCCGTCAGTTCCCACACGTCACTTTAACCCACCCGGTCGTGTCGGAGAAAACGGCACGTCGATCCGATCCCTATTTGGGATTTTGGACCCCGGGTTGTGTTTTGACGCTTTAAATATACTTAGGTGTTTTTTAGATCCGTCAATGAACGTCCGACCCAATCCGGGGATCCAAATGGATTCCGTCAGTTCCCACACGTCACTTTAACCCACCCGGTCGTGTCGGAGAAAACGGCACGCCGATCCGATCCCTATTTGGGATTTGGACCCCGGGTTGCGTGTTTTGACATTTTATATATGCTTGGCCGTGTTTTAGATCCGTCCTTGAATGCCCAACCCAATCCGGGGATCCAAATTGGATTCCGTCAGTTCCCACACGTCACTTTAACCCACCCGGTCGTGTCGGAGAAAACGGCACGTCGATCCGATCCCTATTTGGGATTTTGGACCCCCGGGTTGTGTTTTGACGCTTTAAATATACTTGGGTGTTTTAGATCCGTCAATTGAACGTCCGACCCAATCCGGGGATCCAATTAGATTCCGTCAGTTCCCACACGTCACTTTAACCCACCGGTCGTGTCGGAGAAAACGGCACGCCGATCCGATCCCTATTGGGATTTTGGACCCCGGGTTGCGTGTTTTGACCATTTATATATACTTGGCCGTTGTTTTTAGATCCGTCCTTTCAATGCCCAACCAATCCGGGGATCCAAATTGGATTCCGTCAGTTTCTACACGTCACTTTAACCCACCCGGTCGTGTCGGAGAAAACGGCACGCGATCCGATCCCTATTTGGGATTTTGGACCCCCGGGTTGTGTGTTTTGACTTTTTATATATACTTGGGTGTTTTTAGATCCGTCCTTTGAATACCCAACCCAATCCGGAGATCCAAATTGGATTCCGTCAGTTCCCACACGTCATTTTAACCCACCCGGTCGTGTCGGAGAAAACGGCACGTCGATCCGATTATTTGGGATTTTGGACCCCGGGGTTGGTGTTTAACTTTTATATATATGGGTGTTTTTAGATCCGTCCTTTGAATACCCAACCCAATCCGGAGATCCAAATTGGATTCCGTCAGTTCCCACACGTCACTTTAACCCACCGTCGTCGTGTCGGAGAAAACGGCACGTCGATCCGATCCCTATTTGGGATTTTGGACCCCGGGTTGCGTGTTTGACCTTTATATATGCTTGGCCGTTTTTTAGATCCGTCCTTTGAATGCCCAACCCAATCCGGGGATCCAAATTGGATTCCGTCAGTTTCCACACGTCACTTTAACCCACCGGTCGTGTCGGAGAAAACGGCACGTCGATCCGATCCCTATTTGGGATTTTGGACCCGGGTTGTGTGTTTTAACTTTTTATATACTTGGGTGTTTTTAGATCCGTCCTTTGAATACCCAACCCAATCCGGAGATCCAAATTGGATTCCGTCAGTTCCCACACGTCACTTTAACCCACCCGGTCGTGTCGGAGAAACGGCACGTCGATCCGATCCCTATTGGGATTTGGACCCCGGGTTGTGTTTTGACGCTTTAAATATACTTGGGTGTTTTTTAGATCCGTCATTGAACGTCCGACCCAATCCGGGGATCCAAATTGGATTCCGTCAGTTCCACACGTCACTTTAACCCACCCGTCGTGTCGGAGAAAACGGCACGTCGATCCGATCCCTATTTGGGATTTTGGACCCCCGGGTTGTGTTTTGACGCTTTAAATATACTTGGGGTTTTTTAGATCCGTCAATTGAACGTCGACCCAATCGTGTTGGACGCCCGGCCCAATCCTAAGTATATGAAATTAATACTAATACTGACCTGAGCTGCTGGCTGTGTGGGGCGTACTCCCTGCATTATTGACATGAACTGCTGAACCATATCGCTGAACTGCGTCTGTAGCTGTAGCCGCTGCGTCTCTATCTGTACCTGCTGCGCCTGTAGCTGTACCCGCTGCGTCTGTAGCTCTTCCCGCTGCGTCTGTAGCTCTGTACGTAGCTCCTCCCGAATGATGCCTCTAATGTCCTCTACACCACTGACGGGCGGCGCAGAAGAGAAGATGAACTCGTGTGCCGGAGAAGCGATCGAACTGGCATATGAGGACAACACTCGATGAGTATCCAGGCTGTCCCCAAAGCCGTACACTCGACCCTTCCTCGGCACTCCCGCTGCCTCGACCCAAGCGTCCGCATCCAAATCTGGCTGGGGAGTGCCCTCTGTGTAGCGCTCCGCCATCGTCCTGTCGTACGTCTCCTGTAAAATAATTTAAAATTAAATTATTGAAAACAAATTACTTTAATATCATAATTGAATCATAATTTAAAGCTTGACTTACAGCAATCGTGCGGGCACTCTCGGTAACATAGTCATCCGTCCCCTTCCGCTTATGAGTCCGGTCAAATAACTCGCGGAAAGTAGGGGCACGCTCCAGGTCGTGATGCTTAGAATTCAACAAAATTAGTTAGTCTCACAATAATAATCCATATGTATATATGAATCGAACAATAAAATACTTACCAATTTTTACTGTGGGTCGCATAAGATACGGATCCACTAGTATGCACATTCTTCTCCGGTTGAGTTGCTCTGTTGCGTATTGCCGCCTGTGACCGCTGCTGCCATGGTCCAGCAGCCCAACGCGCGCAAAGGGACTCCCAATAGTCCGTCCGCAGCCAAACAGGGCGTAATCCACCCAAGCCATAGGATCCCGGTTCCCTGTGGTCTTGATTGCCTTGTCCCGTGCCTCCCACATCGACTTTCTTAAATTAGTCTGGGCCGTAATCTCCCAGACGGCTCGAGCCCGAGGGAGATCCTCGGGTCTCGTGAACGCGAACCTCCGCTGTAAAGAAATAAAAATAATCAATTCTGCAATAAACCTAAATTAATAATAATTGAATAAATGACTTCAACTCTTCTAAAAAATAAAAATACCGTAAACATGTCAAATAATAAATCCCGGACTGGCACCGGGAATTCTCTCCATGCATCCACTGGTCCTGGAATATGTGCGTGGATCAACGTCGTAATATAGCGGGAAGCAGGACTGGGATCTATCTTCCCCTGCAATTCCACATTAATTTTCTACATGAAATGTATATCCTAAATAACAAATACAGTAACACTGAGATGATGAACTTTACCCTGAGATCCAGCATGGTTGTCGTCCTGGTAGCTGAGGCCCTCCTCAGCTGCTGGATGCTGGCTCTCCACCTCTGTTGAAAACAATTTAGTACACTTTTATTGTATAAATTGCAAGAGACCAAACATACTAATCTATTGAAACATATGTTTACCTTGTGGTGAGGAAGAAGACGAAGGTAGCGTGGACGGGGAGGCATTCCCTGCAAAATTTCATACACATTAGAAATTATGAATTTCAAATAAAACAACAATGTAGAAAAATTACCTGTCGCTGGGACGACGGGCGTGGACGGGGAGGCATTCCCTGCAAAATTTCATACACATTAGAAATTATGAATTTCAAATAAACAACAATATAGAAATTTACCTGTCGCTGGGACGACGGGCGTGGACGGGGAGGCAGTCCCTGCAAAATTTCATACACATTAGAAATTATGAATTTCAATAAACAACAATATAGAAATTACCTGTCGCTGGGACGACGGGCGTGGACGGGGAGGCAGTCCCTGCAAAATTTCATACACATTAGAAATTATGAATTTCAAATAAACAACAATATAGAAGAAATTTACTGTCGCGGGACGACGGGCGTGACGGGGAGGCAGACGTGGACGCGGAGGCAGTCCCTCTGCCAACGGACGTGGCAACCCTCCGACTGCGTCCTCCACGTACCATATCTCTATTGATACAAATAAAGATATAGCAAGTCATCAGCACTCAATTTGAAGTAGCAATTTATTATGAACATGTAATGAACAACAACACCAATTTCTTACAAAATATGCAGTATATTATCTATATTCATCATCAGATGCTGAAGACATGTTTAATTCAGCATCATCTTCATCATCATCCTGGAATTCATCCTCATCATCTTGGGAGTCTTCCTCCACATCAGACTCCACCTCCCGCTCAGCGACATTTGGGTCAACTTCTTCTTGTTCGTTATCCTTATGTAAGGAAATTGTTTCATTTATATCATGAACATTGTACTGCGTAGAAGCTGCCAACTCTCGTGCGTCACTCCGATCTGATTGGAAAAAGTTGTCATTAACACCTTCGAGCTCATCATCAGTCGGGAGAAGCTCATACTCAGGGAATAGTCTTGATTTCACTCTACATGCAGCCCACCAATCTTAATTTGAGGGATGTATAATTTGAATAATAAACTTGTTGGGCTTGTGCCGCCAGGATGAATGGCTCATATGTACTCAATTTGACTTATGCTTTCACATCGATTAATCCATATGTTGTGTCATGACGAATAGATGTCGGGTCAAACCAATGACACTTGAACAGAAATACATTGTTGTCTTGTCCCAAAAATTGCAGTTCAATGACTTCTTCGAGAATGCCATAATAGTCAATTTCATTTTCATTATAGGCACTTCCCTTCACACATACGCCGCTGTTCATCGTAGACTTATTCCGTCCATAATCTCTCGTGTGAAATCTGTATCCATTCACAATGTAGCCTGGATAGACACGTACAATCTTCGAGGGGCCAAAACTAATCTGTTGTACTCTAGAATCGGGAATGAAGCCTTGTTCAACCTTATGAGATAAATAGACAAACATTGAATAAATGACTTCAACTCAGTCTGCATAAAAACATAACACTTATGTTTCAAAATAATTAGACACATACTCGAGATCTTAACCAAGTAGGAAAAGACTTCTCCCGTTCCTTTTCAACCTGCACGTCAGTTAGACGTGGATTCTGTCGCAATATGACCGAGTCAAACTCTCTGCAATGTAAATGTCACACAACCGTTAGGTTCTGCAGTAATGCACGCAAATGATGACGAATAAGCGTGGAGAGCTTACTGAATGTAGGGGTCTAGTTCTTCGCAATTCATGAACACGTAGATCTCCGCAGCTACCAACTCTCTGTCTTGGAGTGCGCGAGTAGATGAAGATCCGAACGCCCGTCCGGCACACTTGAATACAGAGAGTCGGTCTGACACTCGGAATCTCCACCATCATCATTACGTGGAGGTTGAGTGCGTCGGGTTCGTATTTCCGTGTCAAAGTACATCGAACAGAAGTTCGATATCTCCTCAATGAGGTACGCCTGAGTAATGGAGCCCTCAACTTGTGCTTTGTTACGGACTTTCATCTTAAGATCGTGCATGCACCTACGACAATAATTCAAATGCATACATAAGTAATATAAAAGATCGTCGTAATGGCAATAAATTGAGATGTAGAAATATACCTCTCAAACGGATACATCCATCGAAATTGTACTGGTCCTCCGACCCTTGCCTCATATGGTAAATGGATGATCAGGTGCTCCATTGAATCAAAGAATGCTGGAGGAAATATCTTCTCTAATTTGCAGACTGTCTGAATTATATTTTGCTCTATATTTTGCAAGTCATGAATTTTGAGTTCTGATGCAGATAAAATCCTGAAGAATTGACTCAGCTCAGTCATTGCTCCCCATATTTGTTTCGGCAACAACTCACGAAAAGCAAGAGGCATCAGTCTTTGCATGAAAACATGGCAGTCATGACTCTTCATTCCGTATATTTTTCCCTCGTTGACATTTACACAACGCGCAATATTCGAGACATATCCATCCGGAAATCTCAATTGCTTTAACCATTGCAACACTTCCTTAATCTGTCTGGCCCCAAGCACATATGCAGCTTTAGGTTGCACCACTTTCCTTGAACATGCTGTAGCTCTAGTTCTGGACGTTTGCAAAGTACTTTCAAATCGACCCGTGCCTTGACGTTATCCTTCGTTTTACCTTTGACGTCCATAACTGTGTTGAACACATTATCAAAAACATTCTTCTCTATATGCATGACGTCTAGGTTATGACGTATCAAAAGTGTTGACCAATAAGGCAATTCCCAAAAAATGCTTTGCTTCACCCAATTGTGATCCTTCCCAAAGCCAGGGATTTTGTCGGGTACTACCAGCAGTTGTGTTACAGTCGGTAAGTTCTGGACCCGCCTCGCCATATTTCCACCAGACACCCGTTCCATATCTACCTCCTCCATCACAGTTGTATTTTTAATAAAAGAATCCTTTTGCTTTCGGAAAGGATGGTCACTGGGTAGAAACCGCCGATGACAATCGAACCAACAAGATTTTCCCCCAGATTTCACACAAATGATTTAGAATCCTCCATGCAATAAGGACATGCCAACCTCCCATGTGTGCTCCAGCCAGATAACATGCCGTAGGCTGGAAAGTCACTTATTGTCCACATTAATGCAGCCTTCAGATTGAAATTCTGTTTTCTGGATGCATCATAAGACTGCACACCATCTGACCATAACAATTTCATCTCATCAATCAACGGTCTGAGATATATGTCTATATTCTTTCCTGGACTTTTTGGACCCGGAATCAGCAATGAAAGGAACAGATTCTCACGCTTCATGCACATGCCTGGCGGAAGGTTATACGGTGTTAAGAATACTGGCCAACATGAGTAAGATGCCACCGAGCCTCCGAAAGGATTGAAACCATCTGTGCATAAACCAAGCCGTACGTTGCGTGGATCCCTTGAGAAGTAAGGATGAGTACGGCTAAAATGAGCCCAAGCTTCACCATCGGCAGGATGACTCATTTCACCTTCGTCGCGACGGACTCTTTCCGCATGCCATGTCATATGTCCAGCTGTCCTCGAGGACATGAACAATCGCTGCAATCTGGGTGTGATAGGAAAGTACCGCAATGACTTATACGGAACATCCTTCTGCTTTGACTTGTCCCCTCTCTTGGGCTTGAACCTATCATGCTTACAAATACAGCATGATGTCTTATCTGCATCCTCTTTGTAGTACAGCATACAGTGATTCGGACATGCATCAATTTTCATAAAACCAAGCCCCAAATCATTCACCATCTTCTTCGCACGGTAAAAGTCAGCAGGTAACCTCTCTGATTGAGGAAGCATGCTCTTGACCAGTAAGAGAAGCCGGTCAAAACAACTCTCGCTCATATGAAATTCAGATTTCAAATTCAATAGCTGCGACACTGCAGACAACCGTGTATGCTTCTCACAACCATCCCATAATGGCTCATCAGCATCTCGAAGTAACTGATAAAATCTCTGAGCTGTATCATTCGGCACTTCTTCATTTGTTTGATCTTCATGAATATTGAACTCCGGACCAGCAGCATCGACAACCATGTCTACGTACGTACTTGTGGAGGCAAAGTAATTAGCTGGTGCAGACGACTGAATATTCAACTCACCATGACACGACCATAACTCATAATGGCCAACAAATCCTCTCGTATACAGATGATGCTGCACATCCCATGTCGATATCCACTTTCTGTTCTTACAACCCGAACACGGACATCGGATGTTACCCATCGGATCAACTGCTACTGATGTATTACTCAATGCAAACTCAATAAAACTGTCAACTCCGTCTTTAAACTCCTCGGTCACAACTCCATTCACTATTCCACGGTACATCCATGACCGATTCTCCGACATTTTTCCTACATTAAATGTCATGTCCCGAGTTAAAATCCAACACACTCACATCATTCAAGTACCGTACATACGTATATGGAGAGTCCCAGAGCTAATGGGTGAAATAAAGCGTTGACGTAAAAATAAATGAAGAGTAAACATACATGAATATCAAATAAATTTGAGCACTATATAAATACTTAATGGTATTGAACATTAAAAACAACACAAACCGTGATGTCTTCATATTAGGCCACCACCACTTGATCGGCTCTTTATTCACCAGCTTCTCAGTAGATTTCCTAGGGAGTGAACTAACCACTGATATCCCTAAATATAGTTTGCCAAATACATCTCTTCGTACATAATGGGAAGACATAACTTTGAGAATGTCAAATTCTTTGACACATTATTTTTCACAAATTTACACCAGTCTTTTCCATAAACATGTACATACTAGCACACCAACTGCGTCGTAAGATTACAGAATATCGCACTCCTTTTTCATCTTGAACAATAACAGATAATCCACTTTTATTTTCTAAACTTTGTCTTTCTTCTTTCCGAATAATCTTTATGATTTTCGTCATCTTCTCTTTCACCAAAAGTAAACATCATGCAATCTTCGAATATCGAGCGGAAATATTTTACGTTCAAACAAACAAGTACTTTGATACGTTGGACATTTGTTCTTCTTTGAGTCTAATTTCCAATCGCGAACTCTCATCACTAATTACAAAAAAAAATTAATCACATTTTATTCATGAGTAATTTAAAATATGAAATTAAATCATAATATGGTAAATATGAAAAAATCTCTCAAATGGCTACAAATAAACATACGAATGTTGAATGATTAACTTGCAGTGTGAAATTTGTGAAAGTAAACAATATGTTTAACAAAGAAAGTCATTGCATTGTTTATTTTCATGTCAAGCGTAAAAAAATAACAGCGAGCAAGATAAATAATAAATAACTTAATTTACCAAAAGCTTTGAATATAATTAAGAACATAGTCCATAGTGTGTGCCACCAATTTAAGCAGAATTGGCATCCACATAGTGGGTCGCGAAGTCAATCAGAATTGGCATTTTATATGGAGAATCACGATTTTGTGGAAAGCCCTATAATCATGCGTTCTAATTGGTTTTGGCCAAAACTCCCACATGAAACTTATTGTAAACAAGATATAAAATATTTTACATATTTTATTGAGAACATGGGTATGAGGCCCATGAAACCGAAGTCTGCTCCCCATGGTTTAAGTTTTAATTCTTCAAAGTAATAAGCTGATTAATTACATAAATGTAAAAACTACAATACTAATCAAGTGTAATAAAATTACATATAATCAAGTGCAATAATAAGCAAATACATTCAAATAAGAAGTGTAATACTAATCATTAAACTTAAAGTGAACAATTAAGCGTAAACTAAACTAATGTCTAGAAGGAAGAGTTCGTACTAATTTTGTTTTCCTAAATTGGGATGTATATCTTATTAGAGTGGCGAGATTTTAACCTTGAGCTGAGATGAGCTGAGTAGACGAGTTCAGTTTGGCATATTTAATGTGTCTTTGTTTCTTATTGTCAATTTTGTTCTGGTACAAAACGGCCGTTGCCATCAGTAAAGTTCCGTAAGATTCTAGATAGCCCCATTTTGGGGTTTGGAGAAGATAGTTAAGCTCATGTATATATTGAGATTATTTCGCATACTAATTTTAGGGCTTCTCTGTTCTCCTCCCCCATCTTATCCTTTCTCTCGTTTTTTATTTTAATTTGAGAACCCTTGAAAGAATGGCAGTCCATATGACCTAAAATGCATTACTTGTAGTTATCTTTTTGGTGAGAATGTCTTATTTTATATTCCTAATAAAATATTCTTTCTACTCTAACGGTAATGCCATACAAGGATACACAAGCGGGACACATTACTTATTCTGATATTATATAAAGCATATGGGGATATAAAAAAATAGGATTTGAAAGATTTTGAGAGTACGCAATTATCTCTGTTATTTTATTAGTGTTAAGTTTAGGGGACATTTTTATTGAGGGGGACAGCTCCCTGATAAAGATGTTTGATGAATGCGATACTGCTATGGCTACTAGGTACTCCATACCCAGGTTGGCCAATTTGGTATCAAGTGCCAGGAATATGAAAAAAATAATAGCACGTCAGTCCAACTTAGAATAAACACGATTTGAAATCTATCCAAACAGTTTAAACTATTAGTTGTGCATTAACTACATATCATATCAGTTGATTAATCTGAGCATTGAAAAGAAACTTATGAAATTTGTTGGACTCGAGGATCGGCAGATCTACGTTTCCCTCAAAGTTTCATGTAGTATACTTCTACTTAATACTAGGTGATCTCTCCTTTCCTTCTTGCCATCTCTCTCCATCACATTCACCTATATTTAAAAAAAAAAAAAGCTAGAATTCTACCGACAGAGGGTGGCTGATTCCACACAGTGGTACTTAAGTCTTTTGAAATAACACCAACTTAATCTTTAGTAATCATTCTCCAATTAGAACCCAAAATTAGTCCGTTAACTGACTCAAGAGTGTTAGGTAATCACATATATCCAAATCATACCCATTACACAATCAAAAATTTTGAAAGACATTACGTAGAACTGATGAACATACATATCATTTTTAATTAGGTATTTTGATACAATAGATATTCAATGATAAGATGGTACATATACGCACTCTCTTACAAGAGTGTGCTCCAAATCTTTCCCTTTCACAAAATAACCTCCAACTCCTAAAACCCTGTCGTTTGGGGCTGAGTGCAGGGGAAGGGGGGCCGGGTGGGGGGGGGGGGGGGGGGGGGTGGGAAGGGGAGGGGGGTCGGGTGTGGGGGGGAGGGGGCTGAGTGCAGGGGGAAGGGGGGCCGGGTGGGGGGGGGGGGGGGTGGGAAGGGGAGAGGGGGGCCGGTGGGGGGGAGGGGGGGGGACCGGCAGGGGGGGGGAGGTGGGCGGGTGGGGGGGAGGGGGGCCCGTGCAGGGGGGGGGGGGATCGCACAGGGGGGGAGGGGGGCTGAGTGCAGGGGAAGGGGGGCCGGGTGGGGGGGTGGGAAGGGAGGGGGGGGCCGGGTGGGGGGAGGGGGCTGAGGTGCAGGGGGAAGGGGGGGCGGGGGTGGGGGGCGAGGGGGCTGAGTGCAAAGGGGGAGGGGGGGATCGTGCAGGGGGGCCGGGTGGGGGGGGAGGGGGGACCGCGCAGGGGGGGGAGGTGGCCGGGTGGGGGGGAGGGGGGCGAGTGCAGGGGGAGGGGGGGATCGCACAGGGGGGGGGGAGGGGGGCTGAGTGCAGGGAAGGGGGGCCGGGGGGGGGGGTGGGAAGGGGAGGGGGGCCGGGTGGGGGGGGGGAGGGGGGGCTGAGTGCAAAGGGGGGGGGGGGATCGTGCAGGGGGGGACGGGTGGGGGGGAGGGGGGGGACCGCGCAGGGGGGGAGGTGGGCCGGGTGGGGAGAGGGGGGGCCGAGTGGCAGGGGGAGGGGGGCCGGGGGGGGAAGGGCCGGGGACGTGGCGGGGGTGGGGAGAGCTATCACCGGGAAGGGAGCGCCAGCGGGGAGAAGCCGGCGGCAGGCGGCGGACCGGCAAGAGAGGGCGCCGGCGAAGGCGAGCGGCGTGGCGGCGGCGACCGGGGGCGGCGAGGCGAGCGGAGGGAGAGGAGAGAGAGAGAGAGAGAGGATGAGGAGAGGAGAAGAGAGAGGAGAGAGGAGAGGAGAGAGGAGAGAGAGAGGAGAGAGAGGAGAGAGAGAGAGAGAAGAGCGGGAGAGGGAAGAGGGGGGGTTTCAGCGGGGGAAGTTAAGGTATTTTACCGACGGCATTTCCGACTACAAATATCCGTCGGAACTTCCGACGGATTCCGACAGATAGGAATATCCGTCGGAATACTACCGACGAATATCTGACGGCAATATGTCGTCGGAAGATCCGTCGGTATGATTTCATTACCGACGGATATTGCCGACGAAAATATTTCCGTCGGAATTCCGACTTATTGTCCGACGGACATATAGCGTCGGAATATCCGTCGGCATTACCGACGGAAATAATCCGTCGGAAAATATCCGTCAGTAATCCCGCTTTCTCTGTAGTGTGCGGCGGTGCAGAGGGGCAGGGGGAGCACCATTTTGGGCTCTCCCCATCTTCCCTTTGTCTCTTTTTCTTCTATCTTTCAATTTTCCCCCTTTCTTCTCTCCATTTCCTTGTCGATTTCCTCTCTGTAGCTGATTGTCCATCATCTTCCGCCCTTGTGTCCCCTCCGCCGCCCACCATTCTTTTTCCTCCCTCTTTCTTCTTTGCGTCGTCCCTTCTCCTTTTCAACTCTAACAGCTTCCACTCGGCTCCTTCCCCATCCCCCATAGGCCGCCCTTCCCCACTGTTCCCCTTCCTCCTTTCTATCTTTGTCTCCCCACCCACCTCCCTCAGTGTAGATCTCCACCTTCTTGATCTTGTTCTCTCATGTCTCCATCGAAACCCCCTGCTCCTCATATGTTTTCATTTCCCTTCATCCACTCAGTTCCCTCTCCTCCTACCCTTGGGTCCCCTCCATTTTTGCCCTCTTTTGTGGAGTTTCGAGTTATTATAGTTAGATTGTGGTTCTGTGTGGTCTTTGCAAGTTTCTCATTGCCAATGATTTTCTATTGTGTGATCACCCAGACCTCGCTCAATCGATTCATGTTTTAAGTCTCTAGAAGATCTCAATCCGAAGGTGTGGAGTTTACAGTTCACTTCGTGACTTGGGGTTCATTAGCACATTCTTTATCAATGTGCTTCATTTGAACTGTTTAACCTTTGCAACTGCAGATATGATATGTAGTCTTACTATGTCCGAGTAAGCCCCATTTAGATCTTGGTGGGTTCTATATTTTTCTTCTGTTTGGCAGTGTTGCTCATCTACTCTATGTTGTGATGGTTTTTTGTTGTTTGAATCTACTAGCTCTAGTGAGTTGGTTTGGTTGTGTACTCTGTGTTGTAGTGAGCTCCTGTTGTGGCTTTCTTGTTTGTTTTGGGAGTCTCCTTCCATGATTTGTATTATGTTCTAGTTGAGAAAGACTTAGTGCACTTTCATATTACACTTAAGTGCAATATGACTAAGCAATAGTCCATGTGGACCCCTCACATGGGGAGTGATAAAGTGACAACCCATTGTTGGATGCCACATGGACTGTTGCCTAGTCATATTGCACTTAAGTGCAATATAAAAGTGTACTAAGTCTTTCTCGTTCTAGTTTTAACATGGAGCTATAAGCTTCGCGCTTAGTCCAAAAAATAGTGAGGATATATTATATTATAACTGGCCATGTAGCCGGGGCCAGAGCTAGGGGTGTAAACGATTCGAGTCGAACTGAATAATAGCATGCTCGAACTCAGCTCGATCATTTTTTACTGAGCTTGAACTCGGCTTGAAACTCGTCGAGCATCTATAACCCCTACTCGAACTCGACTCGTTAATTAATTTTTATGTTCGACCTCGACTCGTTGAGCAGCTCGTTTAAATAAACGAGCTCAAATTCGAGCTCAATTTTGAACCCGGCCTCGAGCCCAAACCCAAACCCATTTGCCAAAAGGCTGAGGCAGAAGTGCATTGGTCTTGCGCTGGGGTCTCCATTTTATAGAGGCTAAGCCTTTGAAACTTTTTATTACATCCGATATGGGATAAAAACTACAGCAGGTGGAGGTGGGTCGCGCAACAGGGGGCAGGGGGTGGGCGATAGGTGGGCGGCCGATACACCGGTGGTGGTTGCGCGGCGCCGTGGCGGCACCTCGTGAATCTGAACTTGCATGGATGGGTGATGGGTTGGGGGCGGGTGCACCGGTGATGGGGTGGGCAGTGCTACGGCGGCATCCTGGATATTGGGAGCTCAGTTGGGTGATCCCAAAGCCGACTGCAAGCTCTGGCTACGTACCTCGCCACCGCGCCTCTGGTAGCACCGTTGTGGCCGTCCGCGTTGTTGGGGCCGGCTGCACGACACAGTCGTGGCACCCCTCGGCTAGGTTAGCCACCGCAGCCCAACACCTACAGGCGATTCCACATAGAGGAGACGAAGAAGACGATGGAGCGATGCCTAGAGACCCTGCAAGACCTGATTTTGCGTTCATATCCTTATTGTTTGATTTTATTAAAACCAAATTTTATAGTATACTCTTATTTACATGATTTACATGATTACATGATATATATATATATATATATATATATATATATATATCCTATCATTTAATCTTTTACATTAAATCTTCATAAATATTTTATACTTCAATAATAATTTTATGAAAATAAATAACTATTTATATTCTCATAATTATTATATTTTAGTATATTAATGAATTTAATTCGAGTATATTAACGAGTAACTTACGAGTATTTAACGAGTACAATATCGAGTATCTTAACGAGTCATTTGCGAATATATTCGAGTCGAGCGTGCCTCTGTTCAAACTCAACTTGTTTATGAACCGAGCTTATTTTTTTATTCAAACTCGGCTCGTTAACTTAATAAACGAGTTGAACCGAGTTTTTACCGAGCTGAGTTCTGAGCGTTCGTCGAACGTATCGACTCGTTTACACTCCTAGCCAGAGCGTTCCACATTTGAATGTTTATAAGACGGTCTACTACATATTCTCAATATATGTTAATCCTGCTAAACTTCGTGAAAGTTTCCACCTCAAGTGGAAGGAGAAAACATATAGAAGGTTGATACTAACGGGTTGTGTACATGTACATATTCTTAGAATAATCATATTTATATGTACATCTCCAAAATTTGTATAGTATATTCTATATCCCAAAATCGAAAAAATTATCAATTACATTCTTGTGATTAGCTGACTATGAGAATGGCATGGAATATCATGTTATCATTCTAACAAAACTGTTAAATAAGAGATAAATTTATTAAAATATCCTCTTAAAAAAAAGGTCTGATTTACCAGCGCTGAGCTTGGGGGTGAGAGGGCTAGGGGAGGGGGTTTGTCCTCCAGCATAGAGAGAGAAGAGAGAGAGAGAAAATATAATTTTTTTAGAGTAATTAAAAGATAATTTAATTTTTCCCTCTTGACTCAATTATTTTGATTAGGTTAAATTGATGGACTCAAATGGTAGAGACATATATAATTGAAGTACATATATAAAATGCGGGGGTATATAATATGCTATGCAGATTTAAGGCTATAACTCGAATATGATGTGTTCTATAGGGATAAAAATATATAATTTTTCTAATATCTGTTGACAAGGCTGTTCCATTTTATATATATCACGTCTAACTAGTTTAGTTACCAGTTTCCCATCAGTGGGGAAAATCTTGGATTCATGTTTTATCTGTGATTTAATTTATGAATCCTTGAAAATCTAGGTCGATGTCTCTGTCCTTGTATGCAGATGTCGGGAATATCTGAGAAAGATAGGCCGGGTTAACACTCCGAACAAAAGAAATCCGCGTACACTGTGCATTGTCTTGTAGCCTTTCGCAATCAAAAGTTTTGTGTAGATAATTAAAAGTTTTTTGGGTGGAAATTCTACAGATCAACCCAAGGTTTAGCTGTGGACAAGTGATGATGTTCTCCTTGCAACAAGGCCTTCCTCGCCTGTTAATGGTGAGCAAGCACAGGTAGGCGTGCTGCTCCAGCTCTTGCAGCTGCTCCAGAAGCCACCCCTCCTCCGTCTGCAGGAGCCTCATCACCTCCCTCCACGGGTACCTCCCCGGCCGGCCCTGCAGGAACTCTCTCACCACGATGCGGCCGTGCTCGATCTCATCGTTCACTCGCGCCAGCATCCGCCCCAGTGTGTGGAACTCACGGTCGAGCACGTACCCCCCGCGGGCCGCCTCGTCCAGCCGAGCGCCCAGCCCTGCCAGCTGACCTCTCCTCGACGCCCCGCAGGCCGGCACCGCCGTCCCCATGGCCTTGATGCAGAAGCCCACAAAACCTGATCGTCGCCTCGCCTCCCGCCTCAGCAAGGACCTTAGCTGGGGGATCACTGGGGCGTACATGCCCTCGGTGGCTGGGGAGCTCGCCAGCTCCGGCTGCGAGAGGGGATTGTCGAGCTGGGCGACGCGTACGAGGTCCGTGAACACGCGCCGCCGTTCCTCCGCCGTGGTGCCCTCGCATGGGAGATCACATTTGTGCATCCTGACGACCCTCCGGAGGACACAGGCGTTGGCGCGTGCTCGCTTGATGGATTTGAGCAGCAAGTAGCAGAAGTCATAAGCCTTGGTGGCGCTCTCCATGTAGTCCCGCAGAAGGTCATGAAGGGGAGCTTGGACCGCGTCCGGAAGCAAGCTTTCCATGCCCTCTTCATCAAAGTCGCTGGTAAGATGAACAGGATCAGGCAAAGGGCACACAACTTCTGCTGCTGCTGCTTGTTCTTGCTCTTCATGGTGGGTGATTGGCTTTAGATCCTCCTGGAACTCTTTTAGAATGTCTTCATAAGACTTGGTTCTGAAGGCGCTCCTGTACAACCCCTCGATGTCAAACTTCTTGTGTTTTCCACTGTCTGCCATAGTTGAGAAGACAAGAAGAAGGCCACCAATAAAGCAGGACGCTGGCGCAGTGGAGACAAGGATACAGTCTTCTTCTCTTCGGCTTAATGCTAGCTAGCTAGAAGAAGATCTATGTATCGTACTAATGGAGGTGAAGGGAGCAGGGATTAAAGTACATATGAACTCTGAGAGCGCAGAAACGAAGGGGATCGATGGACTGTCTACAACGAGGGATCCTCCATACACACAATATTTATAAACATACACTACCTATATGAGACATCTATTGGATGTTCCTCAAGTCTCTTTCACCATATATATGAGACATATATACTTCCTTTTAGATGGCATCAAAGGAGAAACGTATCCCCCACTCCTAATTAAGCATGGTTTGGCCAATAACATCAGCAAAAACTTTCGTGATTTATTCTGGGGTAACTTATTATCTATATATGTAGATTCCTAAGAGACTTTGCCTTCTAGCTAGATGAGAATGTACTCCATTTTGATTAGGACTTCGTCGAGACTAACTTTGACCTTTAGGGCGATGATATATATGGAACGTTCACCATTCTCCTGATGTTTCTGCAGTCTCTTTCACCGCCATTGATCCATGTCCTAGATATTCAGTGGCGGACCTAGCTACATGATCTCTAGTGGAATCTTACGTACATTAGATAATTTTTATTAGAGATGTAAATTTTTATCATTTTAAACTCTATTAGATTAAAAACGCAATCTATGAATGCACCATTAAAAACCCCAACAAATTAAGATCTTACCCATTGCTACTAGAAAAGATGCATGCATGATTCACCCTTCAGAGAGCCACAAGAAACAACTACTCTTTCGGAAACCAACATATATACGTCAACTAGAAGTAGGAGATGAAGAATAAGCCCACTACATCTGCAGTGGTGGTTTTAGTTGAGAGTACTTAATTATAATTATTATACACTTAAAATCTTTCTATATACTTGCATGCCCCTTATCTTCACGTCCTTTATCACAATACCTCCAAAATCTACTGAATAGTAGATATATTTCTACCCCCCCCCCCGGCCGATTGGATTTCAGCTGGCTGGGGTATACATAATACATGCAAGTAGCTTATAATTTTTGACGGTATATATACCATATATAGGATTTTGCAGTGCAGTACTGTTCAGGTTTATTCTTTAAGCATTTGAGAGGCATGCATATGGGTAGCTAGATTAGATAAGGTAGGAACATAGTAGGTATTTATTAAACAAGAAGGTATATATGTATCAATTATGATTTTCCCTTATGTTGGATAAGAACTATGCTACAGTCTCACATCTAAGCATGTACTCCACTTTATTAGATCTCATTTCCATAAGAGCATTGCTGTCAACTTTTACGTGGCTGCGTGGAAACATCTTCAGGTATACTTTCTTGCATATTTATAGACATCTGCGTGCATCAAACGCTCAACTGAGACGGATATATATGCTCCTAGAACCCTTTCTTGCCACTCTACCTGAGCTCTTCGCGCGTTTGCTACAAGTCTTTGTCTTCCCATCGAGATTTTTTGTGCTCCTTAATTTGTCCAGCAGTGGCTTTCAAGTGAAACAAAATCGATTAGTCTTCTAGCATCACACGTATGAACCGGATGGTCTATATATATGGTGAGACGTTAGCTTTATGTGTGGGCTAACCTTGGCGTCTTCGGTGGCCTGTCAAATATATTTTTTCGTATGTTCCGTTGTAGTTGAATAATATTAGAAAGTAGAGAGGCTTCTTGTAAAAACTTTTCCCAGTATATATATAACAATGTGGTTAGGTCTTCTAATCCCCAACTAATCTTCCCAAATCCTCCCTGTGCATGGCATCAGAGCCGCCATCGCCATCCTAGCTAGGAAGGGGCTCGCCGTTGCCAGCCCTCGCGCCGGCCAGTTGATGTTCTAAATGAACATGTAGATTGTTTCTTTTGAGAGGTGATCCACTGTTGTGCCTGATACAATGTCTACCAGTAGCAATTCTGATGTTATCAGTATAGCGACTCTGAATATATATTTATTCTTAATAAAGTTTCATATTCAAGTCCGCCTCCCGCGAACAGATCAAAGTCTCGCAAGAGATAGCTCACACACTTGTCTAGTAAGAATATAAAAGACAACTCATAAAAATATATATAATATATAAGAAAATATATGTACTTATACTCATTTACCACAAATGACATTGTCCCAATACATTATTATTACATGTCTAAGAGAAAAGTACAATTATCTGTGACATAACCCGAGGGAGCAAAGCTCACACAACTACAATTACGACTCAACTGCTGATGGTACAAGTTTTCTACAACGTCGCCGCACACCAAACACACGGCTAACACTTGAAACGAACTGTAAGAGAGTGAGCCTCAACAAGTCACAGGTTCAGTAGGGATCTCCCAAAAACACAATTCGAGGTTCCTCCCTATAACGCAGGCCACGCCAATCGCCATCCGAGCCCCCACCAGCCTCCTCATCACCTGCACCTATATGGGTTGGCCTTTGCGGACTTCTCACGCCCACGCCACGCAGTAGCTGCCATGCCCTCGTTGCCCTTCATGGCTCAGCCCCGCGCCGCCTCTGTTATGTGTCTCGCCCGCATCGCTTCTGTCACATGAAGTCTCGCCAGCCACGCACTGTTGTCTTCATCATGAGTATCAAATTTAAATTTGAGTTCGAGTTGTCAGAATATTTACAGACTACAGTGACACTTATGAGAAGCTCTTGGGGTAATTCTGTTTCTCAATTTATTGTTGATTCCCTATCCAATTCAGATTGTATTAAATTTTATGGGGATCAAGTATACATACCATTCTTTCATCACTTTAAATGCACAAAGACGTCGAAATCCTATCAGTATTATGATGATGTTTGGTGTACAATTATACCCAATGGATCAGGAATATCTTTGGGTCGAGTCTGGATGGATGAGCGTCGAGTTGTGATTGATCACCAAGCAAGATTTTCTCTTATACATCTAGAGGGATACAACAAGCCTTTTCAAGTGTATGATTCATATTACATTGCATTACAAAAGCTTATAATGACATGCTCAGTATTTTCAGCTATGACGGAAGCATCATTAGCTCTTAGATGGGATCATAGATTGATTGCAGAGGCTAGTTTTGATTTGTTTGAGGACACATTATTCGAGGAGGATCCACTACTCGCAGTTGATGTGTGGGATCAGGCATTGTTTGTGTGATCCGGGTTGGGTCGTATATCTTCTGATATATTTGCAGCTCCTCTATCTGTACTTACTCCAGTTGATGGGCCTACTCTAGCTAATGTGCTACCAATTTATCAGACTATTGATGTGATCGAGTGGAAGCAACCCTTAGTTGATCTGATGTGGCTGACATTCTGTGATTCGTCTATAGTGCACCAATCGAGGTCCTTGATATGAGTGTTTACATGGATCTGTATGTGCACTCTGTGTTCGCCTTCGTCCTACTGCGACACTTCAAAATTCGAGGACGAATTTTTTCGAAGAGGGGGGAGAATGATGCGGAAGTGGGACTATGGGCAACGTAAATTCGACAATAACGACATCTTTATGGCTTGGCGAAGAGTTCCCACATTATGATATATTACTTTAGTTATTTGAGTATTGATTGTCAGAATAAGGCCCAAATGAGGCCCAATAGTGTATTTCCTATTTTTTGGTCATTTTTGGGTGCGAATTTGCCCCTTTTTAGGTCTAAGGGTATTTTAGTCAGAAAAAGAATCAAAGTAGGGTTAGGGTTAGTCTAACTCCTATAATTAATCTTGTAGTCTCTCTTTTGAAGGAGATGAATGGATGAATACAAAAATTGTGAACCCTAGAGTGATGTAGCTCCTCCTTTCCCTGGTGGATTCTGATTTTTTTCCTCTTCCCTCTCCGATGGATTTCGGCTTCTCTTTTCCTTCTTCACCCCCTCTTTGTTGTCCCGTATCAGTTCTCGTGGCAGATCTTATGATAGTCAAGTCAGTCCAACTCGATTTAATTCAATCTGAGGTTCTTGAACTGTAAGAGGTGGGGATAGTCGATATAAAATTAAAGTGTCACACCTCTGCCCTAGATCAAACTCAATTGGGCCCTTGATCGAGACTGAGATGGATACACAAGTCATACGTACTCAACACACTTTGTGAGATGGGAGATATATCACATGCCACAGAAGGCTAAACTATCATTCAAACCAAAACACTATCATACGGTATACATAACAAACTTATTACTGTGCAAATTATTTACATCACCCAACATCTCTTAAATTCAAAATTATCTAAAAATACAAAACATCATTCAAAGGGGGGAAATAAATTAACCTACTCTATCCACAGCTCAATGATCAAAGCCCTTGGATCCTGCTCCACTCCTTTCACACTAAGTCTAAAACCTCGCTCTCTATCCTCTAAGAGTTCCTGAAAAATTGTTAAGCTGCATGTTAGTTCTAAGATTCAATATATACATATTCAGAACCAATGCATCCTTACCATATAATTTTAAGTGTCTCAAATCAGGTTATAGTCACACTATAACATGATTTAGTTACATTATAAACATATAATATAATATAAAAAGAATATATATTCAAATAACATAGTCATTA
Source organism: Colocasia esculenta (assembly GCA_014218235.1). NCBI lineage: Eukaryota > Viridiplantae > Streptophyta > Magnoliopsida > Alismatales > Araceae > Colocasia > Colocasia esculenta. The sequence continues at coordinate 83,764,768 of CM024759.1, forward strand.
CGAGTTTAACATGAATTCTGCATGTTGTAACATACAACATATGTCAGAACTAATAATTGAAATAAATGTAAATAAGTAAACAATTCATATTCATCCAATTTATTGATTCCAAATACTTGATAGAAACATCAAAACAGATCACATTGCATTTATAAGATCTTACTGGTTGGCTAACCATATTTCAAATCAGATCTTAGCATATTCAGACGAAATTCAAAAATTAGATCATATGATCAGCTGTGATGCAGAATTTAGATCATATCATATCCAAATGTGGTTCAAATGCCCAGATTAAATGTCTTCATTTAGTCATATCAAATTAATTTAATTTTTAGAATGTGATAGACATATATCCAAATCACAACATAAAAAGTTAAAACACATAATTCTAGATATCTAGATGAATAGCACTTAGATCTTACTCAATTGCGTAAGAGTGGAGGCTAATGCCCACCATCCACCGTAACAAAGTTTGGCTTCTGAATTTCTAACAAATGTTTATCGTCCTTAGACCCCATGCAAATGAGGACATTAATTACAGGGTGAGTCCATATCCCCCTTAGATGGCACTATCCATATGTTGAAGTATAAGTTTTACTCAAATTCATGAATGCTTAATATTGTATGGTGAAATATATAATACAATCTTAATGATCGCTCCCTTCTCACAGAAGTTTTTACAAATTTTAATGTGACAACTTTTTCAATGTAATACTGTAAGAACAACCTTAACAAATGCATAAAATAAATCAAAATTGCAAAGTTAAAATAACTGTGTACATGAAATGCAAACTGAAATAACTTTAAATCAACTATGCGCATACATATATACGAAGCATAAGTCTTTAACACGCACAAAATAGTTTAAAATGTTAGAAAGCACGATATCACTTCATCACATGTCTATCTCTAGATCAAGCTATCCAAATCAAGACAATACAGGCCCTCCAAAATCTCTTGTGGCGACTTCTATATACCTCCGTGGGTGAACTCCTTTAGTCATCCAATTTAGCCACCTTGTTTTGACTTTTCCTTACTTCTTCCTTCTCTTTCTGTAGCTCTCTTTGGAGCCCTCCTTCCTAGTGGGATCCGATATCTAGCATGGGGCGCCCTGTGCCATTGCCTTTTTTTGCGACGTACGCATAGAACAGCTTCGTGGGCACGCCTTTTTCTTCCCCTTTTTTTTACTTATTTAACACAATCGACAACCCTTGGATTGAAATCGAAAGATTTCTAGTAGAGTTGACAGCAGACTCTATCATTTCCATATATTTATATATAGCATCAATTATAAAATTCCAATACATATGTCTGCACCGTGGCTATTTGAACTGAAATCAATCAATATATGATAGAAAAGAGGAAAGAAATAATCACACTGATTTGAAATCTGAATTAACAATTCATTTCTCTAGCATCCATTATGAAGATGATTATATCTTAAACACTCGATATTTACATTAGTTGAAAATTTTATTTAGTTCATTATCTTCAAGAATACATTTACCTTCATTAATATCTGTTCGGATAATAGTAACTTGTATCTATTACCATTGAAGCGTATCCACAAATCTAGAAAATGCTGTTGTGAGAGGTTTTCTCAACTATGAAAAATTTATTACCCTTTAAATAGGAAAATAAAAAATAATGTGGATTACTTGAAAAATAATTTTATTAGTTAAGAACTTATCAAAACTTCGCGCTCTCTCTCTTTCAACTAATAAGATAATTTGTCAAACAATCTACATTAAACATTTCTCTTACAATCTCGCCTGGACTCTGGAGAACACAGGCCCGGAAGAAGATCTCCACCACAGCATAACCCATCATCAAGAACAACTATTTAATCTCAATACTTATGAAATGAACTCCAACTCCACACAAGTTCTTAAATATTTTACGACAGCAAAAAGCTGGAGGGCTTGTTAGGAAGAACAGACCAATTTTTGGATCAGATAATCCTGTTTCCTACCAAGTTTGGACAACGGATTTTCGCCTAGTAGCAATTAGACAAGCACACAGACTAGCCTTAAAAAAAAAAAAAAAGGACTAGCCTTGTTAAATTGACAGTTTGTGATTGCATCCTTTTGCTAATGTAACTACCCAAGATCAATTACAACCACTGTAACCCCAATACGTCGGTTGGATGCAAAAGTTGGAAACATAAGCCTCTCTAGATATGCCCTCTATATTGGTAATCGCACAGCTGCAGACAAAGAGAAATACTTATTATAAAATTAATATTGCAACATGATGACATGGATTGCAAGAAAATAATTCTATTGGCCAAAAGTGGGTGTTTTTTTTTTTTCTCTTCTCCAACCAATAAGGTTACTTTCTTACAATCCACATCATCATTATTATAAAATTAATCTTGCAATAAATATTTCTCCAATACAAAAAGAGAAATACTTGATGCCCGTCCGCACGGACAAATCATTTGTCCGTGTGCAAGGCCAGGACGCGCCGCATTGGGTGCCCTCGTGGTGCCCAGGTGCGCCCTGGCCCGGGCGCCCGGGCAAATGACGTGCACAAAGTGTTTCTCATACAAAAATTTGGTGATAACAGGTCTAACATATTCACAGTCATGGTATTGCCTTCATCAAGTGGAGGGTTGTCTCAGCAGGCGATTGGTGGCGACTGCCCATGTCAAAATAAGAAGAAGAAGAAAAGGACTGTCGGAGATTGCCCAAAGGTATCAGTACTTGCACTAGCATGATCAATAATCCTCGTTGACAAGTATTACTACCCCTGCCGTGGTATATCGCGCCAAGCTTGACCACCTGCAACTTGATGGTAGTAGCATCCATGTTGATAAGAATGGTATCAACTTTCCCTCCTCCTTTCATCCATAACTTCTGCTTTCACAGACAAAATTTTTCGAAAAGTGGATGATACAACACTGGTACATAGAGTATATAAATGAAAAAGAGAGAGAATGCACAAGTTTAGGCACTAAAGGCCCAAAAAACCGCTCAGCCCGCCTATACACAGCTATCCAACAACAAAAGGACGGCCTCCCTCTAGCCTCCCAGCAATGCTTTCACGGACTAAATGATATCCTTTGTTCCATGGTTTTGGGCTTTCATCAGTGATCCTACACCTTTTTGGGGCACCTCTTGGCCACCTACAGATGGCAAATGCCACATAGGCTTTTTTAATAGCCCTCACGTAGAGAATCTCAGGTGAGGTGAGGCGGCACTTACCTTTTGAAGGTGGCAAAATAAGCACGACAAAATTTACGACACCGCAGCATTGCAATTTCCATTATGCACACAAGATTATGCTGGGGAATTTGGGGGTGGGTGTGTGAAAGATGTACAAGGACTTCGTAGTCTTATTCAGCTGAAGATATTGAGTAACATATTCCACTATCTGTCCGGCAAAAAGGAAAGGAGAAACTCGAAGAAGCAAATCCTCGTAGAGAACTAACCAGAACTTGGCACTCGACAAATTTTGAGGCAAACGCCATCTAGAAAGCAGCATGAGTTTGTGTTGTACAGAAGCATTTAGAAAGTCTAAAATGTAAGAAAAAACAAAAAAAAAAATGCCAACATGGCTAGGTCAATACAGGCTAAACCCAAAGAACTGGCTAACGATAATACCTAAGCCCATCAAAATTGCTATTAGTGAAGAAGCCCATGTTAACTTTTCTGTAATCCTAGGTACCCTCTCTTTCAAAGCCTGACTACATGAGCCTATAAAAACTGTGTAACTTCCCATTGCGAAGACGGTCCCAACCAAAAACATACCTAGGAATGCAGCACCAGCCAAGCGTGATGGGAGAGCAAGTGCAGGTAAAACCATCATTAGTGCATCTGGCTGCAAACCATGGACAATTCCAGTGGCAAATGTTGCAAACCCTATCTTTTTCTTTCCACTTGGAAAGGCTTCGACATTTTCGACCATGCTGACATCACATTCACCAGTCTCCAATGCAACACATGGAGCAGGCATCTCAGTTGCCTCCCTGATTCCCATTGCACCTATGACAAGAAGAGTTAGACCAACAACTCTTGTGCCCCATGTTCTGATAACCTCAATGTGCAGACGATCCTTGAGAAGCAGGAACAGTAAGCCAAATAGTACTTGGCCTGCATCATGACCACAACCCCAGAGGGCCCCTACAACTGCACTCTCCATCCTGGTTCGCCCAATGGATAATGGAGCTAAGGCAGCAAGATGATCCGGACCTGATAATGTATGTAAACAGCCAGTAAAGAAGCCAGCCCAGGCACTACTCAGCAACTCAACCTTGACAAGCTTTCCACCTGCACTGGCAACAGATTGTACTGTTCCATAGGCTGCGGGTGCAAGAATTGGCTGAATCAAGGCCAAAATCACCGCAGAGAGGAAAACTACTACCCCAGCCGGAGCCACCTGAAATATGGCAACGATAAACATGTCAGATGCCAAATGCAGGCATTCATTTCAGAATAGGACAAGATGCATGATCAGTGCAACAAATGTAGTATTGTAATACCCCCCAACTGCAAGGAAAAAAAAAATCGGATCGGCCCAGGGATTGCCCTGGGCCAATCTGGATCAGATCGGGATTGGATCTGCTGATCCCGAAAGTCTGCCGATCCAGGATCTGCCAGATTAAAAGATGTTTTTCTTAAATCATAAAAATTCAGAAAAATCAGAAAAAGGCAGGAAAAACATGTTTTCAATATTTACATACATGTTTATGATATATGTAATCATACATATAAATTTACACATTCATATATATATATAAATACACAATATATATGTAACCATATACATATATACATATCATATTAATGTCTAAACATAATTAATATGTATATCCTTATAAATGAATACATTATACATACATCACAATCATTAGATTGTGAACAGTGTTGGAATATGAAGCTTGAGGCCCTAAATTCTCTAATGTGTGGCAAACAGATCGACCTGCGAGGTGAGGTCACACGGATTGTTTAATTCGCAAAGCAAGGGACAGACCTAATTTGTTTATACATGTGTTTATAACATATCATATATATATATATATATATATATATATATATATATATATCATATATATATATATATATATATATATATATATATCATATGTCTATATGTGTTTCTGTACTTGTATACATAAATATGTAAATTAATGTACACAATCATATTAGACATATTAATTTGTGTATATTATACATATGTATTAATTTATATATGTGAAATGATGGTTTAATGCATGTATTAATTAATGTATATAAGAAAAAAAAATTGTGTGGCAGAATCAGCCAGATCAGCCGATCCGGACCGATTTGGTCAGAAATTGGCCAGAATTTCTACAATCCAAGGATACGGAACTGGCCGATCCGGATCTGGATCATCTGATTCCACAATCCATGCCTAACTGCGGAAAGAATAAGATATAATGGAAGGGCTGTGAAGAAACATAAAAGTGATGGGGAGATGAAATTACATTCTTCACAGCAACAGATGTAACCTTGCACTGTTGAACTCAACAGATTCAAATGGCGCTCTTGAATACAATAGATTCCATTGATTTACAGGAGGGGGAGGGGGTAACAAACAAATCAGAAGAGGCAAGAACAAAAAGGATATCCTTCAACCTCAAGACCCATCTGCATGAATTTTGATTCATGCATGTTGGACCAGTCCTTGCAAGATGAGTAAAAGCCAAGTGCCCAAGCTGAAGAAACCATAAATATAACCAACAACAACAAGTAGTGGAAATAAATCCCATTTTAAAACCTGTATTTTTTTTTTGGTACACGTATAAAACAATCTAAGAATCCTGAATCTAATCAAAGATTTACCATACTACACACAATGACCTTCGAGTGTAGAAAATATTTTGTTTTAAAGAGGGTACACTAAGGTCATTTAGAATAGAAATGCTAGCAGCGAACAAAGACTCAAAGGAAATGCAGAGGACATTCTAGACATTCCATCAGACCAGAACGAATCAAATTCAGATTCCATGTGACGGCTTTTAGACTTTTATCTCTGTGGGCTGCAGTGTTGCATCAAATATAAAGAAATGATTCTGATTTTCTTCTCACAAAGAGTCAAAGCTATTACCAATGAGTGAAAGCATCAACATTCTACACCAAATAAACAGCAAGAAATAGTTCCTGATGTCCTTAACAATAGAGAATATAAATGATCAAAAAGTAGTTGGTTCTGAGACATCCTTCAGTATCCAAAGACTATTACCAAAATATGATCTAGAAAAATGACACAAATATCTAACAATAACACTCTGTTTAATCATACACATTGGATGAATTTTGATTATTTCAGATTGTCCACACTTCAGGGTCAGAATTCTCTGTGCATCACTTGAACCAATGCAAAATACATCGTTTTGGTTTATGCAAGACTTGATCCATTCAAAGCATTCATTGGACACTTGTGGATCTGATTTTTATTTTCCAAAACTAACTGCTCTGCATACCATTTCAAACTATACAGGAATGAGATCCATTGAACACTTGGAGCAGCATTAAAAGAATGCCCAGATGTCCTTTTCTACTAGTTCACTTGGCACCTATAATTAGTGGGCAATGTGATGAATAAAGGCTCAAGCAGATCTCTTATATAGAAAACCAGAGGGAGAAATAACAAAAATAAATATGAAAAGGAATAGTTTGGCATTGACTGGATTTCTATATATAATGAAAAACAATCAAGATATGTTTACACTACCCATTCTGTCATTACCAGAAGGCCTGTGGTGAATTCTAACCACATCAGTTAAGACACCGCACAATCCCTCAATTTTATTTATGTTTTTCCCAGTGTTGAAGGACAATGGTCACAGGGGATACTTCACAGCAGGTGATCCACTACCTATCCTCAGGTGACATTACAGAATCAACCAAAAATGTTGAATACTTTGTCCAAGAGCAAGGCCTACAAACTAAGGATGGACTAAAGCAGAGGGATCAATATACCAGAAAAGGTTTTTGGTGGCTGCTTTTTAATAGCACACTGAGGGATAGCCCCTCAAAGATAAAAGAAGAAGATAATGTATAGCTGTCTTGAATCACTTAGCTTAGATGTAGTAGAACTGATGATGACAAGCAAAAGTTAGACTTGTCAATCCAAAAACCCATTGTCCTATTCCAAGCCTTTAGAACAGTAGGAGAATAGAAGAATCTACAAACACTTAAAGGACTCCATCTAGGAAGCCTTTGGAGGTCCTTCCAGCTGAAGACTCCTTGGGCCACAATCGATCAAGCTTAATTTGGGAATACATTCACATCAAGAATGCAAATGATCTATGGTTTTGAGAAGTTTTGGCTTCATGCCAGGAGCTCCAAAATGGAAGTATCCAGAGGTTGACATTTATATGGAAATACCTAATTTAGCTGTATTAACATCCAAAAGCATGTCTAAATTTCTGAGGCCTTAACAGCATCCTGGTGAGAAAAGGGGCCAAGAAATCTAATGCCAGAACTTTCCAAAGATTCTTTTAAAAGCTTTTGTTATTTCACAATCATGAATCGTCCTACAATATCTGTAAGACTAAGAAGATGTCAAGAACCATTTGCCTGATGACATGTTTAACAGAAATGTAGTCTCCTGTTGATTGACATCAGACAGGTAACAATTATTTTCTTGCCTCATCTGAGTTTCCTACCCTGAGTACCTGGCCAAGCCAAGATCGCATCGCATGCAGTGTACTTCTATTGCCAAAAGATACTAATGCCACTTTTCATAGATGAGCTTAATCCATTCAATGAACATGGCTGACAAGGTAATGCCTAACAAAGGTAAATTCTACGTGATTTTGTGTCAACCTAATGGGGCTGATCAAATGAACCAGAAATGAGACTTTGGCAATCCACTTCATATGCATAGTTGACAAGACAATCGCAAGCCCAGGCCTATACTAACATAACATGTTTCTTTCACTTGTTCTAGTCTAGTTTGAACATTTAGTCCAGAACCTCTATCCCCCCACAAACCTGATGCAATAACTAGGTCACTGGTACAAATTTTCCACTTCCCAAAAGAGCATTTCCCCTCACATTCCCGAGAACAATAAACTTATGTTGAAAAGTTGAAGGACAATGTTGAGATTGGAAAATCCATATGCAAAGATGCATTGCCTCCTTACATCCTAAAGAAACACATTGACAACATGCACGGTAAAGTATTGAATAGATGGGAAGCTGGAATATTCAGAAAAGTGAATCTCAAATGAATCTTTTCTCACTTCCTGTGAACTCAGAAACCATAAGATAACCATTGTTAGAAGCCAGTCAACAAGCTTTTAGGCAGACTGATATTTGGGCCAAAACACCATCTGTTATTCCAAATTGCCTCAGTTGACACCTTCATGAAACTGAACCAAGTCATAGAGAAGGATAATCTTGACAAAAACAAGCCAAAGTCATGTTGTTCTGATGGAAATTAATCCACCAGACAGCTCCTCGTAATTGTTCACATCTCAGCAATGGAAGTGAAAAGCTGACTAGAGATACATAAGGTGCCAACACAACATATGAATGTAGCCAGCTTCTCTGCATGGACATAACAGAGATCAAGTTCATTGTCCCATAGACTAAGTTGATGCTTTGGCTAAAGAGGAAGGCTCCTCTCTCTTCGTGGCCCATAATACTCACAGTTAAAACCCTCTTTCCATGAATAACTAACTACTCAGACAGAAGTAAATAGGAGAATTACAAGACCAACATCTTCATCACTTCTCTATCTGTACTTGAGAATCATGCCCACCATTTCTCTTACAAAGCAATCCTCACAAGTACAATGAACAGCACGTGCATGGAGGAACATTTCTTCTGAAAATAGAGGTGGTGTATTTTATATAAACAATAAAATATCATAAAATGAATTTGGCATGAGATGACAAGGTACATTTTTTTTTGCATGCAGTACGCTCCCCAGCAAAGCTGTCTTAAACCACAAAGAAAAATGCAAAACAGAAGACACAGTTTTCTCAATATAAGGATGTAACCGGGAGAAAATGTTCACTTGTTAAAAACATATCATATTCACCTTCCAGTCGAGAAAATTTTAATCAATAATAAAGGATGCATTCTGTTGCCGAAGAACTACCTCAAGATATCCAAAAGGAATAGATTAAATGAACTTTTAAAACGACGACGTAAAAGAACCGCCGTCGAGGGATGAAAATTTCACCAGCAATTAACAGGAATAACTATATCCCTAATCCATTTTATAATTAATAGATAACAATTTCTCATCGGAAAATCCAGGTTCATCAGGGATTGACTCCCCCGGTCTAATGCAATTGGACTTAACAAGGATTTGGCCCTTGCGAGCACGAACGCACAACAAACAAGAACAAAGTTGTTTACCTTTTGACGAAACAAACCCGAGCCACCCCCACGGCCCACCTTCCCGGTGGGGGCCTCCGAGGACGCATCCTCGGAGCAGGCAATGGGCGGCAATCTCGCGGGAGAGGACGACAGGGGCGAGAGAAAAGGTAACCCCCCTCGGCCGACGAAGAACACGCCCCCAGGCCTGGAGCCACCCCGGAGAGGCGCCGGGAAGCTCACGGAAGCGGCGGCGGCGGCGGCGCGGGGCCGCAGGAGGAGACGCGGGGGGAGGGGGGCGGCGGCCCCGGAGGAGAGCGGAGAAGAGGAGATGAGCCTCTCCATGGAGGCTCCTACGGAGGAGGTGGAAGGGAGGCAGGGGAGACTGCTTCTACTCCGCTGCACCCGCCGGGAGTTCGGCCGCTCCGGATTCGAGGGGATAACGGAGGAGAGCAGCAGAGATCTAGGAGGCCGCCACTGCCCCTCGGGATTTGGTCAAAAATGACGTGGGGGAGGCCGAGACCGTGGTCAACACCCGCATCAGGCCGTCCACTGCTGGATCAACCGCCGTGGAGCCACCTCTGTTACACAAAGTGCTCGTCGCTGTACTTCTTCTATATACTTTTTGAATTAATGGGATTTTTTTTTGCATGTGTTACCCATTTAAGTCGAACTTTATATGAACATACATCCTACTTTAATGTTTGCTCCTATGACCCTCTTAACTCAACCACAACCCTGCGTCATGATTTCTAATGTTTTATTAACAGCAAATCATAGATCCTAAATAACTAAGGAGAAGTATTAAAGATTAAGATAAATTAATTAATAATTCTTGACTATAATATGACTTAACATATATTATAACAGAGAATAATATTTATTGTAATGAGTTACAGTTTTATCAAAAATTAGAAAATAAGTCAAATATTTAATAAAATCTTGTCATTAATTTGTTCTAAAGATTACTCAAAATATATATTCCCCCCCCCCTTTTTTTTAGGGATGACTACAGTAAGGCCAGCGTTCGCCAGAGCAGAATGTTGTGTAAAGGGGTATATAGATAAATCTAATAACAAAATAGGTTTTATGCAATTAGGTTTTGACTTTTGAGAGGGGGTTATGTATAAAAATTCCCAACGCAAGAGTAGTGGGGTTGGTGTAGGTTTGGGGTTGTTTTAGGAAGAAAAGTGGGAGCGGGACGGCTACCCTGTTGCAAACTTGCGATTGAGCTGTGAACGCGTTGGAGTGTTTAATTAGATATGGAAATGGAAATATATATCTCTTTTCTTTGTTTATTATTTACACAGAAAAGTTAGGAATAAAAGTACAGGTAAGAAAATTTTGAAGTATTGGAAAATTTTTATGCATTTCCAATTTTCCATATCCATTTCGAAAACATATAAAAGATAAAGAATTGGAAAAAAAATACTATTTGCAGCCTAAGTTGCCGCACACACGTCTCGTAATCAAAACATAAATATTGTCCGAAGAAATTCTACGATTTTACTGAGTTGTGAAAGGCATTCGGCCAATCATTCTGTTGGTTTTTGATGTAACCAAAATCTCAAATTGGAATTTAGTGGATTGGAGTTAAAAGTAGGTTACAAGACAACACAATTGTCGTTTTATAACTGCTCAAAATCCGGCTGACAGAAAACTTAACATAATTACTTAACACTCGAGACAAGACATCCGATGACCTACTACTATAACTATCTTGGCATGATATTTTCCTGTTAATAGAAATAGCTTTGACCTTTTCTTTGTTTTTCTTTTTCTTTTTCTTTTTTTTTGGGGGGGGGGACACGTCCTAATGTTAAGACATCTCGTAAAAGTGTTGAAGAATCGTATGAGTTATGACCAACGTGCAATTCTCAACTGGTTTGTGCCCAGTTGTATCATGTTGCACAAGTCCACACGTAAGGGAAAAGTGGACTTGTATGTATGTCTAGGTGGGATAGCGTCCCGACTTTCCCCCATCGGATTCTCATCTTATCATGATTCATGAACTTAGCCAGTTGACATTAAAATAAGAGAAAATTTTAGTACATTTTTTTATTACACTTTAAGTATAATATAATTAGATAATAGTAAACCTCTCATATGAAAAGTGATAAAATGACAACTCAATTATTAGATGCCACATGAATTTATTATCTAGTAGTGTAATATAAAAGTGCACTAAATCTCTCTTACTTTTTTCATATAGCTCACCTTTAACAGTAGACATACCATGAACATGAGAAGCACTTGTTATCCGGTGCGGCCAGGTAAATGTGGTAGGGGCGGCCAGGTAGCGTTTTACCCGGCCACGCCAGATTTTAAGCATTCTCCCATGAACATAGCCAGTTAACATTAAAACAATGTTTATTTTTTGCATATATGTCACCTTTAACAATAGGCATTTATACTAGTAGATGAGCAAAGATTTGAGTTCCGGAGATATCTGAACTGTCTGGTCCCTGGAAAGATCGAGGAAAGTTGAAGCTTTTATATCTAGCTATCATACTAATAACTTCGGTCATAACATTCATTTTTATGTCTTCTGTACAGAAAACCTTTCATCTCATGCGACATACCAGCATCAATGCGGCATGCAATGCATCTACAGACAAACACCAGAGTTGTTAATTTAATCGCATCCGCACTGGATAGACCCACTCATCAATGGTTTTTTTGAAGTCCAACTACAAGATTAAATATCAGAAACTATACTCAGATAACTTATGGCCGGGACGCTTAAGACAATCCACGTCCATTAAGTGCATATCTACCTCTTTTTTGAGTTTAAACATTTAATATCAATGTTTAGATGATGCGATGCTCTAAGAAGTGAGACAAACAAGTATCAACTTACGCCTACGGCCTTGGGCTTTTCTGGGAGACATGGAAGACAGCTTCCAGCTGGACATTATGCAAGAGGCATGAAGAATGTTTTAGCGTTCCAAGTCTGCACGTGGTATACGAGAATCACTAAATTGTAAGAGCGATAGCTCTACAAGTGATGCAAAAGGCATAAGAAATAACTGGGAACAAAAGAGAACTTAGGATTTTGGCTAATAAAAGTATCAGTATGTCCACTGGAATAGATTCATGCCCAAAAGGAGAATCATGTAGTGTTGTAAGTGTGGTCCGCAATTTTTTGTTTTCCCATCTACCAACGTCATCACGGGGTGGAAAGTAGATTAATCAATTTGAGCAATGAAATGCTATGATGAACATAGAGCTCAATTTGATGCAAACATCAAAGGAAAAGCCAGACCTCAGGCACCCGTCCTCTGCATTTGGTCCTTTTGCTGCATTCTGCTGAAGGACCACGGAATCATCAAAGCAGGAGGAACTGAGGAAGTTTCCTGGTGTAGCCTAGTCATCCAAGTTCATATTCTGTTTCTTCAGTCGGTTATAAACGTTTAGTGATATAGAAAAAGGAGTCTTTGCATGTATACATATGTACACAAACGCATGTAAACTTCATATATCCTATCTATATTCCTCACATGAATTCTCAAAAAAGAACCTGACATATCCAAAGACATGAAGTTATGTACATGTCATGTTGAAATTACAAATCTGCCCACACATTAAGCTTCAAGCATATAAGAAAATCACATGTCCTGGAGACATTTTCAGCTATTTTACATTTTCTATAGTATTTCAATAGCATATCAAAAGAAAGTGTATAGGTGCAACCATTTGGTATATCAAGAGTATTTATGAAAATTCATAGAAGTGAGTAGTATTCATCATCATCATCATCAGAGCCTTATCCCATTATTTGACAAAGATTTCTATCAAGTGCTATAGTCGTGTTTAAACTCAAGAAGTCCAAGTCTTTCTTAATAACATCGCACCATTTCATTTTAAGCCTTCCCCTAGCTCTTTTACTAGTATCCACTAAGATTTTGTCACATCTTTTAAACGGCACCGAGTTAGGGCGATGGTGCACGTGTCCAAACCACCTAAGTCTATTTTCTCTCATTTTTCTATCAATTGGAGCTATCTCCAAATCCTCACGGAAGCATTCATTCCTAATCTTATCTTTCTTAGTCTTACCACACATCCATCTCAACATCCTCATCTCCGCCACACATATTTTGTTAATATATTCCTTTCGCACTGCCCAACACTCGATACCATATAGAAGTGAGTAGTATTATATTGTAAATATGATAATTTGGAAAACTACACATGCAAAAGACCCCCAAAAAAATCAACTGATTGCGTGCAGGATGACCATTATCATACATTTTTCCACTAAACATGAAATACAGCAGAGAGAAAGATAAAATTCTACACATCAAATGTCCAGCAGGCAACTGCCAGAACTTCACGTATAGTGGATATGTTGTGATAAATGTACCATGTACAGGTCGTGTCTCTCCTGTTCAGACAATCATCCAGTGTGGGGAAGATGATACAGATTAGCTATGTTACTTACAGCTGCTTTATTTGTAGTATGTAACCTCATCCGTTCAGCCAATCACCCAATCTCCTATGCAAGGGGGAGATGGAAGAAATTAACTGCATTGCTTAGATGTTTAATTTATACTATAAACCTTATCAAATTATTAATGTCACTCCACCCAGCAACAAATGTGGGAGGCTTTAAGTTCAGTTCAACAAGAAAACTGAACCTAGTGCCTGATTGTGCTATTCTTGACATGAATGAAGAACAATGCCAGCAAGTATAATTTTCTTTAACAAAGAAGATGAGTTGGCAAGGAAAGGGTTCATATTCAAGCATTTGATCACTATTTTAGCGTTACATTTGCAACTGGAAGCTAAAATCACCTGTGCTATTGTTAAGCGAACAGTCATTAATTGTGCATTCATATTTGCAAACGGAATACAAACCTTCAACTTTTTATTATGTCAAGCTCATAAACCATATGCTTACTAGGAACTGATAAAACACAAGACGCTCCATAAGCATATCAAAGAACATGACTAACACCATGAAACACTGCAGTCAGATCCCCATTCAATGTGACACATCACAATGGTCAAAGCACAAACCAATGGGTTCTGTGATACAGACAGTTGAGTTGGAGACAAAATGATTTACAGTTGGATGATCAATATTGCATCCAGATTTCAGAAGTTTTTTAATACTGATATTTTGCTTTCAGATGCATTTTTAAAAATGAAGATATTTCGTAGTATTCCTCCGCAGGTTTTGTCATGCCCCGCTAATTTAGCAGCGAAAAAAATCGGAGAGGTATGAACAACGTGTATGGTAACGTAAATTGCGCATACATTCGCAAATATCAGAGCAACTAATGAACAATAAATGCAATAAACTCATCATTCTATTGATAATTCATCTAGACTATTACAACCACTAATTCAGAGCCAAAACACAAGACTCAATAGCATCATTACATTTGGAAATGATAACTAAGCAACTAACTAAACTAACTCTAAGGTACTGGGGACAATCCATCGCTATGACTCAAGGACGCTCATCACTCCAGTCTATTCCCGTTGATGTGTGTAAGGTCATCGTCTGACTTACCTGAAAACACAATAACAATAACGAATGGTGAGCGATAACGCTCAATAGGACTTAATATCTCGTATAAACAAGCATGCTTTAAGTGATTAATATCTTGTAAAACATGTTAACTAGAGAGAACGATCATGTATAGTCAAGAGAGTAATAGTACATGATAACTAGTGAACGATAATACATTTCTCAAGAGTATTGCAAAACTAGGATGATAATGAAATGACCATGTAACGAGATAGCGTGTAGCGAGATAGCGTGTAACGAGATAGCGTGTAACGAGATAACGTGTATGGTTGCACAACAGTGCACTAGAAGAGTACGGCAGAAGTCACTTTAGGACAGTAGTACGTCTGAACTCCTCAGACTAATATTATAACAGTCAGTGCTAGCACAGTAATAGCACAGAAATGGTACAGTACGTATGTACTCCTCAGACTAATAGTATAACAGTAAGATGTCTAGCCAAAATAGTATAGTCAGAACAGGTGCAATGCAGAACACCGTCAATAGCCCCTGCAGGTATTTTCGAGTGGCTCTCTGCCCCCAAGACTAGATTGGAGCCCCTCGGACACTCTCCGTGCCCTGCACAATATGCATTAGAGTCAGTAGGGTCACCGAACCTATATTATGGCGCTAGACAGTCATGTATAGTACAAGCAATGAGAACCACAACAGCTCAAGTGTCTCAAGAGAGTACTAGATGAATAGACAAGATAGTAAAGTGAACGTGAATATAGTAAAGTGAACGTGAATAGATAAGAGTACAAGGATAGTATATGAGATAGGGGTATAATCGAAAAACAACGTTAAACCACGATAGTAACGGTTGCACAGCACTAGGTCGGGTGCTGGCAGTCTGGTAGAAGTCACATCCGTCCCACTAACCGTGCTGTGTACACGAGCCAGGTGGTCCGGCGTGATCACAAGATAAGAAAGATCTCACTAAGGCCGTTTGAATCGTACTGATCCCTAAGAGTGTAACGGGATTTAAAGGTACAACCAGCTCGTCGACTAAGGACGTGCGTCAAAGCCAAGAAGACTTACGGAAACCTTGACAAGGAGTCCCTGGCCCAGTCGAGAGTATTACCAATGGAGAGGTGGTCCAAGTCAAGAGAAAGTGTGTAACGAAACGTTGTCCGTCTTGCCTCGAGTGCTCGAAGGCAGAGGGACGCGATAACGGAGTACAAATCACGCGAATAAAACGAGAACAAGTGTCATTAAAATAATAGGGAAATTAAGTAATTAATTTCACTTAATTACCAGATACATTATTGAGTAATTTAATAGGATCAAATGGCAATAAACAATGTTTAGTACGTGCACGTGTAAAGAGATCATGAGAGTAAGATAAATCGTTCATTAGGCTTTTAATTAATGGAAACTATATAATTATTGCCCATTAATGGTTTATCGGGTCGAAAGGTTAATAACAGTGTTCAATTATAATTAAAAAGTGGCTAAATAGCAATTTAAGCAGGGGAACATAAGCAAAACAGGGTGCTGGCCGAAAATCTGAAGACGCGACGGGGTTGCCCGTCGCGATTAAGTCGCGATGGGTAGGCTAGGCGCGACAGTGGCGTTAACGCGACGGGTACCCGTCGCGATTCAGATCGCGACGAGCGGCCCAGGCGCAACAGTCGAACCGGCCGGCCTGGCCCGGTTCAGGCTGGAAATCGCGGCGGCACAGGCCGTCGTGTTTCTAACGCGACCTATATGCCGGCCGCGACCCTCCTGGTATCGCGGCGGGTCACGCCGCCGCGATATCAGAAAGGGGTTCCACCCTTTTATTTTTTTCCAGAGTTGATCTTTCTTGATACAGAGTACTTCTAAATTCAATATAAAATCGCACGGTGATCCAAAAATCATGAAACCAGTTTTAAACGAAAGTAGACACATAGATCTATCAACATGCATGATTAATTTGAAAATATACAAGGTTTAGACATGCTTTGATTAGGTTACATTTAAGTGACCTAAACATGCGCAGTCAAGGTTCAACGAATTAATTAGCGATGGATACATGATGAAAATTAAGGAAACTAAGGGCGTTTGAAAGCTAACATGATGTAGTATTTATGAGAATTTTTGCATGGCATGAGATCATGTATGCACGAGGTTTGAAAGCAAACATGAAGGGTCGGGTACATGGAACTGTCATGGATTCAAAAGATTAATTCTCTCTCATGGGAGATCGAAATAAAGCAAAACTAGAGGGCTTTTGCACGGGATCATGAAGTCCTCCTACGGTAATTTTTACACGAATTTAACTTGAGAGATTGCCTACCTTTTCTTGCTGATAAGAAAATCCTAGGGTTGAAGCCATTGGTAAAACCCATTACTAATTTAACTTAATGGTATTAATTTAATTCCAATTATTCACCCTTTATTCTTATTTAAATCTATTTATCACACTTATTCAATTAACTTTATATTTTTAATTCAATTTAATATTATTTATGCCAGTATTTCTAATCTTCATCATTTGGGCTCTTACTCTTGGCCCATAACTCATGTAAGCTTATTTGTACAACTCATGTATTTACTTTACTTAATGAATTTTTTATTATCCTTTTTATTAAAGAATTTATTCATGGGCCAAGATTATCTATTGGTCCAAATATCATAATGGACTATCGACCCATATTATTTAAAGTCTACCCACATATTTATTTTAATTTAAAATCCACTACGGCTCATAAAATAATGAGTTCTCCGACTTATTCCTTAATTACGATAATAAGTCGCATAAATTCTTAAACCTAGTCCAAATGATTTTTCTATACTCAAATTTCATGATGGGTCATTAGAGAACATTATTTAAAGTATAACTATTATTTTTACGAAATTTTTATAAGGGTTTATACGCATGCAATAATGATGCGTACCTTTTTAACTACCTAAATTTATTAATAGATAAATTTCTATTTATCTATAATTTTTAATTAATAGATTTTCCGGGGTACTACAGGTTCTTTGTTCCGAAATTAATTAAATTGTCAAATGTGGACTTCTCTGCTATAAATAAGAAATGATTCATCTACGAACTGGTAGCAAATGTTAACCATCATGAATGTTGAGCTGAAATAGTTTTCAAAACTGATCACCATAAATGTTGATCTTCATTAACTGAAAATGGCATTCTGCTGTTGCTTTGTTGTCTAATTTTTAAAAGCAAGATTCTGCTGACATTCCCAAAAAGCTCAAGAAATTTTGGACAAAATTGAATACAAAGAAGTTCATCATAACATCTGGCTTCTACTGATTTCAAGAAGCAGTAGAGCAGCCAAGATATTTACCAAAGCTTATCACTCAGATGCTAATTGCAGGCTTACCAGATGGATCATATTCGTTGGGCTTTGGGTGCAGCCTTTGGTCTCTGAAGGTAAGAAATATTTTTACAGATGATGGAAATCTATGCTGTAGAACCAAAAATCAAGCAGTATGGTTGCATGGTAGACTTACTGGGCCAAGATGGGGTTGAGTCGATTAGGCTCCTTACCTTCCACTGAACAGTTGCACTAGCAGGTACCACAAGCCCTCTGCCCCACACCTTAAAGAAGCAGTAGATCTCATAAAGCAAATGCCAATCAAGCCAAAATTCTGTAGAGTGGGGAAGTTGGCTCCGTGCTTGTAGGATACACAAAACACTGTGATAAATAACAGTAAGTTATTTCCAGGAAAATTTAAATAGAGTAAAGAAGAAAGGGGAGTTAAATCAACAGTAGTCACCAACACAAGGATCACAATGACAAAATGGACACTGCTGCCTAAAATGCATGCATAAAAATGTGATAAAACACTGAAAACTCTCCTTAAATAATATAAAAGAACAATGGCATTTCAAAAGTAATAAATTTTCAAATAATCTATTAGATTACCTAGAGGCACTGGAAGGAGAAACATGTTTAATATAATATAATACAAAACCTGAATTAGCCCTCAAAATACTCAACATAGCTAATTTGAACAAATTTTTGCATGAAAACCTTCAGACAACTGTATGCACAAGAAATATTGTACAATGAGAAACCATGGTTTCAAGTATGGTTTTTTAGAGAGAAGAAAGCCACTTACCACAAGATTAGTCCCTTCACATGTGTCTCAACCAAGTTGTTCTAACATCTATAACAGAATGCCTCTGTGAGGCAAGCAAATTTATAGCACCTCAGTATAGTCAGTAGGAAATGTTATTACCATCTTTGTCAGTTACCAGTAATCCTTACATGAACAAGTCCCCTCTCTGAAATGGTGAAACCGATTTCGATCCCGAACAACTATTTGCCTCTTGAATAACCTTGCCGTAAACTTCAAAAACTCATGGCAATCTCTACACACTCTGAGGTTCTTTACTATCCGAATTTGCATGCCTTCTCTTGTGTTCAAGAGTCCATAAGCCACAGCAATCTTCTCACTGTGATACTTCACAGCATTTTCCTTCTCTTCCTCCTCTATGTCATGAAGCACTGAATCTACATGGGGCTCATATCCAATCTTACTCAACTCTCTAGTAATGTTATCTAAAAATGTACTAATATATGCATATGCTGGATGTGAACTATCACCAACGACAAACTCATAGACCATATATTCACCTCAATAGAACTACACCCAGGTGTTTTATGCACACCTTTCTCTATCATGATCCTTCTACAATTCTCTACATCAAGCCAGCGTTTCATACATGCATATATGTTGGAAAGAAACACATAATTACCCCCATCTTTAGGATCCAACTCGATCAAATGCTGGGTAACCTGTTCACTCATCACACTGTCTTTATGTATCCTACAAGCACGAAGCAAACTTCCCCACACTACAGAATTTGGCTTGATTGGCATTTGCTTCACGAGATCTAATGCTTCTCTAAGGAGTCCAGCTCGACCCAGTAAGTCTACCATGCAACCATAATGCTCAATTGCTGGTTCTACAGCATAGATTTCCATCATCTGTGAAAAATATTTCTTACCTTCAGAGACCATACCAGAATGGCTGCACCCTGACAGAAGCCCAACAAATGTGACTCCATCTGGTTTAATCTTTGCATGCTTCTGCATCTCAAAAAATGTTTCAATAGCCTGTTCACCATAACCATGCATGCCCAATCCCATAATGATCGAATTCCAGCAAAAAATATTCCTTGCAGGTATCTGATGGAAGATTTGTAAAGCAGTCTCTATGCTGCCACACTTGTAGTACATGTCTATAAGAGCGTTTCCCAAAACAACATCAACCTTGAAATTGTGGTTCTGAATGTACGCATGGATCCATCTACCCATATCCAGAGCTCCCAAGTGGGCACATGCGGACAGCAAACTGACCATGGTCACCTCCGTTGGCCTAACACCCTCTGCTTGCATCTGTTGGAACATTGACACTGCAGGCTGAACTGTCTATGATGAACGTAACCTGTGATCATTGTGTTCCACGTTATCGAATTCTTACCAGAGCCCATCTTATCGAACAGCTCACGTGCTGCCTCCAACTGTCCCACCTTGCAATACCCGTTAATCATTGCATTCCAGGAGATGACGTCCTTTACCGGTTTCTGTCAAATATATCACGCGCTGCATCAATTTGATTGCACCGGCAATAGCAAGTGATCATCGA
Source organism: Colocasia esculenta (assembly GCA_014218235.1). NCBI lineage: Eukaryota > Viridiplantae > Streptophyta > Magnoliopsida > Alismatales > Araceae > Colocasia > Colocasia esculenta. The sequence goes on from CM024759.1 coordinate 83,785,186, forward strand.
GTTCCAGGACGCCGAGCTCTTCACATGCATTCCATCAAAGAGTTGTCTAGCATCCGCAACACAGCCATGATTGCTAAGTGTCGCGATCATTGTATTATTTATCACGACATCTTTATCCGGCATTTCACCGAACAATTGTTGTGCCGAAGCTAATCGTCCAATTTTGGCATAGAAATCTAGTAGTCCCGTTCTAAGGAACATATCAGAATAATAACCCATCTTCAGAATCCTGCAATGAACAGCTTCCCCCAGATTATCTACAGACAAGCGAGAGAGAGCACTAAGAATCAAAGAGAACGTCGCCTTGTCCGGATAAACACCAACTCGAATCATAGTGTCATAGAAAGTCATAAACTGCATTCCGGAATCGGACTCCTCCGACGACCGGATGACCAAATTCCACAGAGACACGTCCGAGCTCGGGAGGTGACGCAGGAAGAGAGAGGCATAGTGTGGACCGAGACAGCGGGCGCAGGAAGAGACGAACTGGGATAGGATGGAGATGCCGGCGCGGACGCACGGGTTGGTGACGATTTGGCTTTGGATTTGAAGCAGCCTTCTGGGGTTCCCCGAACTAGTGTTTCGGAGGCAGAAGAGAACGTGGTCGGCAATAGCGACCCGAGGTGACGGCAGTAGGAGGCTTCCCGCGGTGGAGCGCATCCGCACATCTGATCTCCGTGCCCGGGCGTCTGAAAGAGTGGGTGCAGAGGGAGACAAGCCTCACCAAACGCCATGGCTGAAGACCCTGAAGCTTCGGTGGCCTAGCATGGCGGAGCAACTAGGTTCTGTGAGAGACGAAAGGAAGGTGGAGGCTTCGTGCGGTGTCGTGGGAGGAAGAGAGGCAGACGCAGGGAAGTGGACAAGGTGGCATATGGGCCCGTATCAAGCCCACTTCCAATCCTACTAAAGCACAGGATTTATCTAAGCAGCCACCTGGGCTGTTAATGTCCTATTTAACGGCATTTTTATTTTAGAGAATTTTACATAGATACAAAAATCATAAATCTCTTAGTTTTACTAAAATATTGTTAAAACTGTGGGTGCATGATGTAAAGCGTTACAAAAATATCATTATTATTGTTGCATGCATGCAGTTAACTATAATTTCCTCTAACTTTAAGTTCCCTATCCTCATTGCCCTCTGCTTGAACATGTGGAAAAATGACTTATTACTCATGGCTAAAATCATAAGTGTTGATTTATATTTTTTTGAGAGAAGAATTTAGTGTACTGAGTTTTGTACTTTTTACTTATATTTCTTCATTTTTATTAGCCAATGAAAAGAGGACACAATTAGGGGTGTCAATAGGTTGGCCAACCCATAAACCCATCGGGCTGACCAGTAAAAAAGCCCATCTGAAATATGATATTCAGCCCGAGCCCATGACATGGCCCGAAAATTAGGTCCATTTTTAACTGGGCTTAGATGGGTTGGCCTGTCGGACCAGCCACCGACGTCGGGGGTAGTTCTGCACTTCCAGCTCTCGCCGGGTCATAGTGGTTGGTTCCGAATGCAATAGATCTAAAGGACCGTGTGACGACGGAGCCAGCGAAGCCTTCACAGCAGCCTCCTCTAGACACTACAAAACGTGCTGCTACAGAGCTCGTCCAACAGTGGCGTCCGGTGAAGCGTGAAAACGGTGCACAACCTTCACCGCAGGTGGAGGTTCTACAAGCTTCAGGGCCCCCCGATGGTCGAGAGCCATTTCGAGGTGCTCGGACAAAGTGGAGCAGGCAACAGATCAATCCGTCCAAAGGCGACGTTGCCAAGGCCAACGATGCACCGTCGCCCACGGCGGTGCCTTCGTCGACTCCAACGGAGCAGTCGCCTAGCTAGCCGTCGGGCTTCGTCGCCGGAGCTGTGTCTGGTGCTCACGGAGTCGGGCGTGGCAGATCCCGATAATTACGCGACGAAGTTTCCTTCTGCCGATGATCCCGGGCCTTCCTCTCCGGAGGGTTGCCCCTCGTAATTCTTCGGAGTCTAAATAAAGGTGCACATATGTCGGAGTCCTGTGATCGCGGCGTTCCCCGGAAGGCTAGCCAGGGCAAAACTTAACCAACCAGGTTCCCTTGGACGTGAATGCCCACTACATTTGGACTGGGTTGGGCTGTCCTCCATGGACCAATTGGTGGGCTTGCATGGGCTAAGATAGTGTAGGCCCACTACATTTGGACTGGGTTGGGCCGGGCCAAATTAGTTACGGGCCAAGATGGGCTTGGGCTAGGCCAGTCCAAGCCCAGTCCGTTGACAGTCCTACGCACAATATATCTCTCTAATAAGAAGGGAGAAGTACAAGTGAAAAGTGTACAATTCAAGTACACTAAATTATTCTCTTTTTTGGAATATAAGCGAGCAGCAAAAGTATTTTTTTCAAAAATATGTTGAACTAACCTGAATGACAGGATCTTCATAGAATGCACACCTTTTTAACATAAGTAAACCGCAAGATATGTGTTAATAATATTTTAGTAAAAGACTAGGTTTATAATTTTTAAGAAAAATTAATTAAAAGTGTCTGACAATAGACAGACTTATTTATTAGTTCCTGTCAAAAAATAATCGTGTATTTTGGTAGGCTTTAATATTAGTTCTTAGAAAATAGTTTCTATCCTTTATTTTGTTTTTTTTTATCCTTCCATATAATTAATACGCACTCTTATTTCTCATCATCAAGTATGTATGATTATTATGTTTATATTTTAATTAATTTTATTATCTATTTTAATTGATTTTCTCATCTATTTTAATTAGATTCCTCGTCTACATTAACTTATTCTTTACATTATTATTCTCTATTTTTAGACTTTAAGTAGATTTCACTTCTACTTTAACTCATTTATAATATTATTTTAATATATTTATACGTCTACATTAAACACATTCATATACATACTTGAGCACACTCACTCTTCGGTAGCAATGAGTGTAATGGAACTACAATCTCCGAAAGCTAAACAATAAGTGCTTCACAACAATGTTGGCTAGTGGGTACATGTACTTTTTCTAAGACAGAAGTTGGCCTTCTCTGTTACTTTAACTATTTACTCAACTTACAGTAAAAGTAATTGTTTATTACTTTAACAGTTTACAGTTTCACTTTACCCTTCTATATTACATAATTTGTCACATATGCAATTGTTATAAAATTTTAGATAAGAGTTCGAAATCTACTTGACATAATGTAAAGTCTAAGTTCTAAGACCTGGAAGTAAAATTTTAAAGTCATTAAAATATGTGTGACAGTAAGTTAAAGTGAATAAGATTTAAAGTCATTATTGACATTACTTATAGTTTAAATTTGAAAATGGTAAAATGAGAGTTTGAGATCGTTAAAATATGTATAACAATGAGTTAAAATGTGTGAGATTTGAAGTCACTGTTGACATGAATTATAGTCTAAGTTCAAAGATACTAAAGTAAGAGTTTGATGTTCTTAAAATATGTGTAATGGTGAGTTAAAATGCGTGGGTTAACATGACTTAAAATATATGTTCGAAATCGTTAAAGTATATGTCATAGTGAGTTAAAATGTGTGAAATTTAAAATAACTATTGACATGACTTAAAATGTAAGATCTAATACTTTAAAATAAGAGTTAAATGTTTTAAAATAACGATTGCTCACAATCAGCAGACGAAAAATGTCACTCGAGAATAGTTTAGTGCGAATCTAACAAAAGTTGGACTTCTTCGCGTAAATATTTTTGACAGGGACCTGCAATTAAGGCGTCCTCACTGTCAAAAACCTATAATTAATTTTTATTATGGGGATGGCTTACATAAAACCATCCCTAATATTTGTAAACATCGAACTCTTTCACCCCCACATAATTAACAATGAACAAGTAGCATGATTAAATTGTTACCCAAATTGCAACAGCCAAGTTACAATAAAAGGTTAAAAAGAAAATTGAGTGTAAAAACAATCACCGACCTTTTTAACCCTCAAATTTTATCCAGATTAAGTGATAAGTTTAAAAGAGTTTGAAGTTTTATACAGACCTTTGTCTCTTTACATATATCTGAATGTTTTGCACTCTCTTATCCCACAATATATCTACCAGATAACTTTTCTATTCTTGGTTGTCTACATTACACCACAGTCAAAGTTCAGCGGAAAATTAGCACAGTAAAATAAAATAAAGAAATAATAACCTCAATTTCTAGATTGGTTAAGAAAGTTTACCATCTAAAATGAAATTGATCTTTTTAGATGGTGCATAGGTCTCACCATAAAAGTGAGTTTTAATATTTTTCATCTCTCACTAAAGTGAATGTGTTCTACTTGATAAATTATTTGTTTCACTTAATTTCTTAAGTAGAATAAATTGGAATAAATAGTTTGATAAATAAAACAAATAATTATTGAATAGGACAAATAATTTGAAAAAAAATTCACTTTATGAAGAGACGAAAAATATTTAAGACTACTTTATTGTGGAGTTCGTGCACCATGTAAAATAATCAACCTCATTTTGGATGATAAATTTTTTTAGTCATCTAGAACGATCAGTATTTCTCAATAAAACAATTAAAAAATGTTAGAATTCTAAAAGAAAAGGAAAGCAATAGATGTACAATTTTGTTTTTTTCTTTTCGAATCAAAGATCTTAATATACATACCCCTTTCATGAACAACATCAAGTTGGGAAAGTTACCGACATTTCCACCCTACAAACTAGGGGCTGTTTAGATGCAACTTGTTCATGTTTGAAGTTTTTCATAAATTTAAGTAAGTTTATCTCAAACTCTATTTACAGTCTTTGTCACATCATAATTTATAATAAGTTTATAAAAAATATGTATATGAGAAAATTTTGTCTTTACGACAAACTCAATTGAATTTATTACTTTATGATAATTTATAATAGTTTACCACTTTATTCTCTGCTTGAAATGCGTTGGGTGAGAAAATTTTATGTTAGAATTAAATGTTATTAATAAGGTGTTTGGTTACAAATTTTTATCAAATTTTCTCTTAAATTTTAAAAAGAAAGAGAAAGGACAAATAAACGTGTTTGGTAAGTAATTTTTAATTTTAGGGGAAAAATTTATCATATGTAAATCTCTCTCAAAATAATAACAAGTGTGAAGTAATTAAAAAATATATATACAACACGGCTCACTCCTCTTCTACAGACTGCACCCCCCTCCCCTCCCTGTCGGAACCCTCCCCTGCGCTGCGCCCCCCCCTCCTTGCGCAGCAGCCCCCCCCCCTCCCACTCGCCGCCCCCTCTCCATGCTTCCCTTCCCCCACCCCCCCCCCCCCCCCCCCCCCCACTCTCCACCCCCCCTCCCCCCCCCCCTACTTCCCTTTTCCTGCCCCCTTGGGCAGCGTCCCCCCCCTCCCGTGCAGCACCCCCGCCCCACTCGTCGCCCCCTCCCCCGCACAGCAGCCCCCCCCCCCCCACCACTCGCCGCCCCCGAACCAAACACATTAAAAAAATTTAAAATTTTTAATATTGTTACCAAACACATAACCTCAAATTTTTATAATTTAAAATTTAAAATTAAAAGTTGACACAACATATTTTTCAGATAAAAATAATTTTAAAAAAATGTTTCCAAACACCCTATAAATCATCCAACTCAAAATCTTAAAGTAATTAGTGGAGAGGACACTACTATTATAAATATAAGAGATATTTTTGTAAAAATAATCTTACATCGGATATTTCATAGAAGTTTCTTTTTATATAATGATCTGACTTCCTCACCTCAACATAGAGTTTTTAAGGTTGAGAAAATATTGACTCTATTATCATGATATCATAATGGATTTTCATTTTTCTAATTGTGGATCTCACATCATCTCGTTAAAATATATGTGACATCTACCCTATATAAGGTCGGCACGTGTAGAGGCCTGTGAAAATTGTCTCATATTGACTAATCTAAGAATAACTTTGTAATCTTGTCTTTTTTCCCTTAATGTTTACATTTTGGAGGTGACTTTATATTTCAATTGTTCTTTTTAAAGTGAGATTATCCTAACGTGTTATCTCACATGTAGGACAATTTTAAGTTCTGTCACATGAACTAAAAACATAAAGTTTGAAACCTAATTATACTTTGAGCCCTAATACTATATATCATAATAAATATTATTAGATCATCCAACTCAAAATTTTAAAATAATAAACAAAGAGAGTACTATTATTATAAACATAAGAGATATTTTATATATTTCTTTTCAACGTGAGATTATTGTAATAACTCTAAATCAGTTGTATATTGTAACAACTCAAAAATCAGTTGTATACGTGGATATGGAAGGTACTTTGTCTGCAAAGGTTCTCCCTATGTATGTGGCAGGTTGGTCTCTTGCCGCTTATCGCATGTGCAAACTCGCAATAAAAAGGCTTTTAATTGCCTAGTAAATATGTGCTATATATGTGTTAACTGTACACATGTTATGTAGATGGCTTAAATTTAGACATTAACCGTACATATGTTAATTATATATAGGAGTCACTCAAGTGGACGCTCCGGCGTACATCAGAAGATAGAAGATTCAACACTTAATTAAGTTTGGTTGGATTTAAGGAGAATATTTTTTAAAGATTTATATATATTTAAATTTTTCTTAAGTATTGAATTCAAGCCCTCTCTATATAAATTCAAAAAATAGATCAACTAACCTAACACATCAAAAAATGTGCTATGTTAATTCAGAAGACTGAAATTATTCTAAGGAAGTTAGTTTGGAGCTCTTGAGAGGTGGCTAGCTAGCTAGCTTTAATTTTAAAAAGGTTACTCTCGCTTACTTCTTAATTAGAGCAATCATATGGTGGTTGGGTAGAGAAAAATGCTATATAATATTCTTTGACTCTTGATAACAGACAACTGCATAACCTGTCTTCCGTGTTATGGTTGATGTTAGCAACTATGTGTCTGCATCTACAATATCTTCCTCTTCTCGGTACTGATTATATTGTATGTAAATAGTTCTCCTGAGATTGTCTATTTTCTCATTTTAATAGACTTTATGATGCAATGAAATCGACATGTACATAGTTTACATACTAGTTTAATGTACATCTCGTTAGTTTGCCTACCAAAAATGTTTATGATAAACTTACTGACTTCAAACTTAATAAATCTGAACAACGTTTATGGTGTGCATCTAAATCTGTACTCTCAAGAAAAACAATAATGAGGAAATATTGTAATAATTAAAATCACAGATTTTCTGAACAAAAGAAGTGACTATGGTCATTTATAAGGCTCTCTAATAAATACCTGAGGTCTTATTAACACACTTACAAAAAAATAACACAGATTTTCTAGAGCTGCTAATTTCATTTCTGTGACGCATTGCTGATGTCACCTTTCACACTTTGTCGCCTTGTCCTGCCCATCCCCGCCGACAGGACGATGCCGCCTGCGTCCCGCGCTCGAGAGTGCCAGCAGCACCGGCGGACAGAGCTCGGCCCCCCTCCTTCCCGTCCGGCCCACACAAGACGAACAGACCACACATCTCATCAATCGTCTTCCTCATCTCCCTTTATGCAATGCAGCAGTGATACCTCTCTGCCCGCCTCCTGTGCTATATAATTTAACTAATCACACCGCCACGTGCAATGGGCGCTCCCCCGCGGCAGGCCGAGAAAGCCAAGACCCATGGCCTGTGGCGGCCATGATGACCCAGCGCAGGCCGTCCCTCCCTTCCCTCGCACGGCCCGGCCCCCGACATCATACCGCCGTCGGCTCTGCGCAGGCTCCCCGCATGCGCGACACACTCCCCTTGTCCCCTGACAAGCTGCAGACACCCCGCCCCACCGCCGGCCGAGGGAAAAAGGGAGCGCTCGGTACTCCATCACCTTCGCAAAAGAGCAGGCAGGAGTGACGCGGGGCAACGTCCCTCCCTTCCCTCCCCGGATATAAGGAGGAGAGGATCAGGTGGGTTCTTCTCGAGGCATGTGTTGTCGTCACGCAGAGAGTACTAAAGAGAGGGTAATGGAAGCAGCTGCCAAGGCGGGGAAGGAGACGACGGATCAGCTGGGTGTCAAGGGAAGGAAGGCGGCCGGGGAAGCAGACGACATGGTGGAGACGGCTCTGGCGGCAGTCGCGGCGGCTCTCTTAGTTTCGGTGCTGAAGACGCTGCTGCATTGCGTACTGGGGGGGCAGCGGCCGGGGTTCCTTCTGGGACCTTCCCCTTTCCTCTTCCTCCTCCTCCAGCTCGTGATCGCGTCCATCGTCTTCGTCTCCACACACCGCACGGCCAACACGAAGCCCGCGGTCGAGGGGGGGAGGAAGGCGGCGGCCAGGCGCAGTGTCCCCAGAAGGGAGGCGGGGACGGCGAGATGCGTGACGGCGCCGTCGCAGGGGAAGAGGCAGCAGCACCAGCAACAACCATACCGCGCGTGCAGACGGCGGCGCGAAGGGAGAGAACACGAAGACGGCCCGGCAGAGAAGGAGGTGGGCTGGGAAGACGGCGGAGGTTGCGCGGCGGACGAGCTGAACGCCAGGGCGGAGGCCTTCATTTCGGCGTTCAGGCAGCACCTCAAGCTCGACTCCATCTCCTCTAACTCCCGCCGTGGAAGAAGAGCTTCAAGAGCGGCTTCGTTTCGCTACTGAGACCCCCCCGCCCCCTTCCCCCTCTTCCTTCCCACTGCGCCAGCCAGCACTGCTCCCTCCATGCACGTACGAGTCATGAGAACCCTCGCCTCCCTGATCTCTTTTGTGATAGTGGCCGGCCGGGGAAGAAGTGAAGAGTGGTGAGGGAGTGCAATAGGATTTGATGCTTTGTTTGCGGGTAAAGCTTACTGTACAACTTCGGTTGATTCCTGCATGGCTGCATTGCATTGCATGCATATTTGAGCTAACTTTCTTGAATGACCAGTTGTTTGACTCGAGCTGACGAAATGGTCGTTCTTGGTCACTTATAAGCTTAAAGTCAACTGATTTTTATTTCAAAGTTTGATGCTCCCTCTCATGAATTACCATGTACACAAGAATAATTTGTTGAATAAGTATGTTACACTATCCAAATAATTGTTTCGGATCATGATCATCTGTTTCTTAATTTGCGACCATTTGAAGTTAACTGAGGATGATGATGAGAAGAACAATATGCAATGAATCAACTGCGAGAGGAGAGGAAAAGAGAAACACATACACATGAACCACCACACTGACTGCTTCACTGATGGGTAATTAGAACTAATTAACAAGCTCGAAAGCTGGCCATAATCATTCATTATTTTTTTATTATTTTTTTGAGCTACGTCTTAATTTTAAGGGCGTGGGCACGCGCCAAAAAAGACAGAGTATCCAAACGTTTGTTTAGCGAAAAGACAGGGCTTTAAATTTAACACCAGGTTTTTAATATTTATATTGGATTATAAGTTCACGATGATATATATCTAATCGATTTGTAGATATAACTTATAAGACCCACAAGACGTAACGCCCACGCATGTGTCTTCCATCATCGATCGCCTTGCCCCTCAGCGCCGATCATTCATGACACTATTATTTTTTTGAACGACTGTCGGTTTTACGTTATATTGTATCACATAATGTTAAATTAAATTATTTTTAAATAATTTAATTAAAATAAATAATAAACATTTTTCATTAAATTAACATGGGTCTCATATTGGGCTGCAGCTTCCATCGCGCAGGCGCGGTTGGACCCCAATCGCGAACGACGGCCGGCAAATACCTCACAAGTGGGCGCACCATGGCCTCACCCCCTGGTCAAAAAGGCTGCAACCGGGTCACAAAAGTATCGGTTTTCCACTGTTTAAAAGATTAATGTAATCAGGTCAACTTACTGTTAGGAGATATGGCAGTGTATCGTCAAATTTTTTTTTATAAAAAATGTAACACCCATGGTATCTGAATTTACATATTTTAAATTTAAATGTAGAACCCACTGTATCTAGCTAACTAAAGTCTGGATTCGCATTCTTTATAAATTCAATATGAGTTGCATGAACTTTGAAAATCAAATTTAAAACCTCCCTGTGAAAACGGAAACGGAGTCTTTAGAAACTCATTGCAATGTGGGGGGGGGGGGTGGAGAGTTTGAATTCTTTGGATCTGTGGCTCAAGATGCGTGGAAGACTGAGGTTAGAGGTCTGCCAGATCCCTTCATTGTCTGCAAGAAACTCAAGGCAGTACTCAAACCAAATCTAGTGCATGCATGCTCAAAGGAACCTTCAGAATGATCCAATGAATGATAATATGATCTCTATGGAAATGCAGGCTAGGGAAAATACGTACATGTTGCTCTCAAAGTTGAGGAAGTTTTTGTAAGGCAGAAATCTAGACAAATTAACCTGGTTGACTGAACAGGACTCTAAACACCAAATTTTTCTATATATGCTTCCATGAGGACTAGAAGACAGGCCAACGTTTTAGAAAATGTATGAGTGAGGATGGAACTTTGATTGATAATCTTGATCAGGTGAAGCTCAACCGTCCACTTCTTTCTTCTCTTTTGAACCAGGACAGACATGATTCTATCCCCACTATTTATCCTCAATCAACTCTTGATGATCATGATGTCCACACTCTTAGCTATATTTGATATCGGATGGATCGGAAATAGAGTGAGGATATTTTCAAAATTTTAAAGATATCTTCACTCTATCTCCGATCTATCCTTATACCAAGCATGCTCTTAGTCTTTCTGACACTGAGGAGGAATTAAGAAGGTTGTCTTTAGCTCTCCTCCTACCAAAAGCCCTGGTCTTTATGGTTTCCCAGCTGACTTCTACAAGGCTGCCTGGCATATTGTTGGCCCGGATGTTTCCAATGATGTCCAACATTTCTTCATTTCTGGTCATCTTTTGAAGCAAATCAGTTGCAGCTTCATTTCTTTGATCCCTAAATCCGAAGGGGCTGATAGACTTGATCAATACAGACCTATATCTCTTTGCAACTTCTCTACAAGATCATCTCGAAAATTCTAGTTGATGGACTTCAAAAAATCACGCCAAAAATCATCAGTAGGAATCAAGTTGCCTTCACTAAAGGTAAAGCGTCCATCACAACATCTTGTTGGCCATGATCTTGTTAGGGACTGTTGGATGATGATCGAGGTGTGTACCTCGTGCGTTGCGGAATGTCGTAGGATCGGGAAGAAGGCTACTAGAGTCTTCTTCGTTGTTCCTCGCTCCAAACGTCCTCGGGATCCGACGGTGATGTCCCGTGCAAGAAACCTTACACTTGTGTGAGAGAGAGAGAGAGAGGGGAGACTTGCGTAGTGTTCTTCGGGGAGAGAGAGAACACCCTTCTTGCATGCGCAGGAGAGACTGCACAGTCCCGGATGCCAAGAGAGTTCTATCACTCGGTTTCTTGGTGCATGTGAATGGGGGTCTCTACCGTCCCTGCATGCGTTGGTTTTTCCCTGGAAAAACCACCGAAGCAACCCCCACACCCCGGACAAACCGCCCAGCTTTAGCCATTTTCCAAGGTTGCCTTGGCAACCTTTGGTTGCCCCGTGGGCACACCGGTTAACATCCTCCCACTTGCCCACAGAGGGCACAGTAAAATGGCAGTTGCTCACTAAGAGCAATTCATCTCTCGACACTTGCTTCTCAATCTTACATACGACGAATGGAGTGAGCGACCTTACGAGAGTCAGCACAACAATGAGTAGTGATCTATTAAGTTATCACCAAAACTAACAGATCACAATACTCCAAGGAATCCCGTAGTACCCTAGATATCTTCAATATTCACCAGCTTTGACATCCTGGATCTCTCAAAACTAGCGACGTCAAAACTCGAACGTTTTGTATTCACGACTTTATCGCCACCAAGTCGACATAGTCCCTCGAGGTGTGAACCACAAAACATGGTGCAATATTCAGATGTCTTTCTTGAGTTCTCATGTCAATTCAATTAGTCTTGACCGCTTTCCTAGTCATGTCCCGTTGGACTGTATCAACCATAGCCCTAAGGAGCATGCTAAAGTAGCGACATCAAGCTTCATTTTCATGACATAGATCTCAAGTCCTAAGGGTACAGATGGATCAATGAATTATGATCCAAGAGCTCACACAATGATGAAACATAGATCTCATTCATCATTCTCTTCAAGAGTCGTTTTACGCACATGTGGTATGTACACATGCTACGGTGTTCTTCCATCATTATGGGCGTGTCACATACAACATAATAAAAACACCATACGGTTCTTAGTCTAGCCACTCCCACTGCGGCTAACCCGAGTCTCACGACCTCTTATCATAAAACTCGCACCGGCTTAATGAAGGCTTCACGGATTTGATTCTCATATCCTGTGATCGATCTAGAGGGATCTCATCTTAACTCAATTAAGGCGACAATAAAAGGAAAATATCTTGCTCGCTCTCATAGCGCCATAGATATACTTTTATCTTGCTCGCTCTCATAGCGCCATAGATAAAAATTGTCTCATCTTGCTCGCTTTCTTAGCGCCAAGGCGAATGACCCGTGTGAGGGAGTCCATTCAGAGCCTAGTGACACTTTTCTTGATGTGTAAAGTATTCCAACCATAGACACACATAAGGAAGGAAAATATATAACTTAATTGTCAATCAATAATTGTGCACATCACAAATTACACAATCCCATATTCTAATATGGGTTACAAAAGCCTCCCTCGGGATTTGTTAGTTAGTGGATCGGCCAACATATGGCCAGTTGAAATGTGTCGGAGACCACCAACTCCTTTGCAACTAAATCCCGAATGTAGTGATAACGAATGTCATGTGTTTGGTTCGCCCATGGTATTTAGGGTCCTTAGCATAGGCCAAGGCCGATGTGCTATCAACATACAGCACCACCGCCTCCTTTGACAAACGTGTCATGGCTAATCGCTGTAGGAAACTCTGCAACCAAACAGCCTCTTGACATGCAGCAGAACAAGCCACATATTCTGATTCCATGGTGGATAAAGCGATGCACGTTTGTTTCTTGCTACACCAAGAAATGGCCCCTCCACCTAACATAAACACATAGCCTGAGGTGGATTTGCGCTCATCTTTATCACCGGCCCAATCAGCATCGCTGAAACCTCTCAATCTTAAGTCACCTCCTTTGTAACATAAGACAAGGTCCGAAGTACCACGAAGATATCGAAAAATCCTCTTAACTGCTTTCCAGTGAACGAGACCGGGATTACTTTGATAACCCTAACAAGGCCCACCGCAAAGCTAATGTCTGGCCGTGTACATAACATGGCATACATTAGGCTTCCAATTGCAGCAGCATATGGCACTTTAGACATTTCATTCTTTTCTTATCAGTTTGTGGACATTGACTGATACTTAAAACACAACTCTTATCATTGGAGTATCGATGGGTTTGGAATAATGCATCCGGATCGCTCATTATATAAGTCTCCTGCGACAAACACAGAAGTTTATTCGAGCGATCTCTTGTGATTTTTATTCCTAGCACATAATTTGCTTCACCCATGTCTTTTATCTCAAAGACAGAAGACATCCATTTTCGAGTGGCTTCGATAGATTCCATGTCATTTCCAGCCAATAAAATTCATCACATATAATGACAAAATAAGAATCTTTTCCGCCATACGTTTATCATACACCAGTGGTCTTCTTCAATCATCTCAAACCAAATGAGATAATAGATCTATGAAATCTAAAATACCACTGTCTAGACGATTGTTTGAGGCCATAAATGGAACGATTGAGACGGCAAACTTTGCGCTCTTGTCCCTTTGCCTCAAAACCTTCTGGTTGCACCATATAAATTTCTTCGTCTATCTCTCCATTGAGAAATGTTGTTTTAACGTCCATCTAAAAAAGTTCTAAGTCTAAATGTGCAACTATGGCTAGAATAAGGCGAACCGATGTGAATCTCACCACTGGGGGAATGTCTCATCGAAATCTATACCCTCCTTTTGAGTATATCCTTTCGCCACAAGTCGTGCTTTAAATTTGTCGATAGATCCATCCGCCTTGCGTTTGACTTTGAAAATCCATTTATTTCCAATAGGCTTACGCCCTGGAGGGAGGTCGACAAGTTCCCAAACTTGATTCTTACTCATAGAGTCCATCTCATCTTGCATTGCTTCCTTCCACTCTTTACTAGCAGATGAAGCTAATACTTCTTTAACAGAAGTAGGCTCATCATCATCAGCAAGCTGGCACACAAGGCTTCCTCTTCAATCTCAATCGACGACGAGGCATGTGTCCACGTTTGCTACGCGTATCTGATCGTCTTGTTCTTCTATAGGTGTGCTCCCACTGGCACAAAGCTCCCACTATCATGATCATCTCTACTATCTCCGGCGGCTTCCTGGTTAGGAACTAATTCCCTCCCTTCACTGGAAGATGTGTAGAATATCATTGGGTCATCCATCTCATGGAGATCAAGACTCTTTCCAGTGTCGCCGATGCTAGGAAATTCTGTTTCTAAGAAAACAACATCTCGGACGTCTTTCTATGTCATTCCTCCATTCGGATGTTGTCCATACATGACATAACCCTTAGAGCCTTCAGGATATCTTACAAGATAAACTTTCTAACTTTAGGGCCAAGTTTTCCAAACTTGTGAGAGGTGTCATGGACATATCCCGCTGAACCCCATGGCCGTAGATTATCTAAATTTGGTTTTTCACCACGCCATATCTCATAAGGGTGGAAGGAACTGACTGTGAAGGTACGCGGTTAAGGATGTAGGCCCAGTCATTATAGCATCCCCAAAAAGATATTGGAAGGTTGGCATGCGCCATCATCGACCTAACCCTATCTAGCAGTGTTCTATTCCGTCTCTCAGCAACACCATTTTGTTGCGGTGTATATGGAATAGTTAACTGTCTGTGTATTCCTTTTTCTTCACATAAGTTCGGAACTCATCCGAAAGATATTCACATCCTCGATCTGTCCGAAGAACTTTTATGGTTTTGCCTAATTGATTCTCAACCTCTGCCAAGAAGTGTTTGAAGCAATCTGACGTGTAACGTCGTGTGCTTTTCGGATCCATGCGGATCATGTGCATTGTGGTTGTGGCGGCCGTTGTGAGGCCATGTGAGTTGGTGTGTGGAATGCATGGTGTGATTGTGTGGCTTGAGCAGGTGAAGAGCAGGGTAGGTCCTGAATTGGAATAGGACCTGCTGCTGTTCTGTCTGAGTTGGCGGCCAAGGGGTGGTCGTTGAATGTTGGCGTCCAGGTTCATGGACGTTTACTTCATGAACTTGGCGGCATCTTTTGTGGACGTTTAGTCTGGCGGTGCATGTGGGCGACAATGGGGTTGACGCCAACCTGTCAGTTCAGCAGGTTATATGTTCACCCGAGGGCAGCTCTCTCAGCTCACCTTCTCTCCCTCTTGCCCCAGCTTCGCGCCCTGGTGTTTCTGAAGGTTCTAACAGGTATCGAGGAGTGGCTGGTCGATCGTGGGACGCGCGGCGTCGCCGAATTGCGCGAGGAAACGTCGCGGCGTGGTGCAATTCGCGTGGGAGCTTGCGGAGGGCTCGGCGTAAACCGGGGGGTTGCGGGAGATTCTAACGCGTTCTGAGGTAGGGGACGAACCCTGGTAGCTCCGTAGAAACATTAAAACACATCATAACTACTTGAACCAGCATGATAATCCATGTTTGGATAGAGTTGCACCATGCGGGATATGAGTGGTTTGTGTAGTTTAATGTGTAAAGCATGTATAATTGGGTTGTATTGGTTCTATCATGCTAGAGGAATAGCATTTACATGTTTTTCTATAATGAATGAGTGGAAAACTCGCAGGACCGGATTAGGGTTTCTGCAGGGTTTAAGGCCGGGGAACTTGGCGTCAACATCGTGTGCCGCCAAGATCTTCAGCCAGGAGGTGACGGCCAGAGACATTGTCGTCTACTTCCTGTAAGCGGCAATCGATGTGGCCGCCTACCCCTATATGAACAGAAATGGCTATTTATGGTGTTTTATCATAATGCATGCGTGTATCATAGGAGGTGCACTAAGTGCACATGGTTCTCGTGTTTAGCATACAAGATATGCTGTTAAGTGTTTACTTCGGTGACTGCGCGTTGTGTACGCGAGTCAGTTGGGTTCACGTGTAATGGACCAATGGTTACTTGTGGTTTTACGTGAGGTTTCACGTGGTTTGTGTGTGACGTGCACGTGGTTTTGTGTACGTGGCGAGTAGTACGACGCCTACCGTGGTTACCTCTCTAGTTGGGTGCCCCAGGTTCTTTGTGAGCAGGCTGTTAGCTCGGGGCCTTGTCCCAGTACTTGTGTTGTACCGTTGAGGTCTGTGTCGTCTGACCTGGACACCCTCACTCTTGTTTAGAGTTGTACGTCCGGGTGAGGGAAAGACAACAGTGGGACAGTGACAGTTGTGGTTTTTTTTAGTCACTTGTAGCGCGCTCGTAGTTGGGGGTACGGACACCAGTAGACGTACTGGACCCCAGCTAGTCCTTTTTCCAGTGCCTCACTCTAGCGAGCCCAGGCCAGGGTCTCTGGAGGTGCCAGGCATGGGCCTGTGACCGTGTGGTCTGCAGGTTGTGGTGTTTTAGTTGGTCTCCACAGTTGTTTGACCTTTTTACGTGGAGCGGCAGCTGGACCTTTCGTCCGTGGCTGCGAGACTGAGAGGTGGACCTGTGTTAGTTGTCCGAGTCAGTTTCTGGTGTCGCGAACGCGAACCAGTTTACGTGGCTCATTTGGCTGTCTCTACTTTGGCTTGTACACCTGTTTGGGTTTGCCGTTTAGTTACTACAGTTGTTTCTCGTAGTCGGCAGACAGTGAGTAGTTTTTACAGCTTTACTTACCTGCTTAGCTGTTTTATATGTTGTTGGTACTGTTTACTGTTTTGTACCTGTGGTTTGTGGTTTGTTCGGCTTTGGGGGAGTTCCCTACTGAGCCAGTGACTAGAGAGGCTCACCCCTACCCCCACAGGTGAGGGCGAGGAGGACGTTTCCCGTCCGACGTCCAGTTCTGGGCCGCGTCGTAGCGGAGCCGGGTCTGTACCTCCAGCAGAGTAGTACTTCAGCAGTATAGCCTTGTAGTTTTGTAGTTGTTTACTTTCTTTTGTTGTACCTCGGGGTATGCCCCAGACTCTTGTACCTTTACAGTTTTAATGGAGTATGGCTATGTAATTGTGAAAAATATATATGAAATGTGGTGTGTTCCTTATGTTTACACGGACTGTGGTTTGGATTCCCTTGCGAGGCTTCGGCCCGTTCGCGGGAGGCGGACTCGGATCAAGTGCGTTATTGGTTTAACGGCTTGGCTGAGGCGTTCCGTCACATAACGCTTCATAGCGGTGAGCGATCAAATAGACATATCCATATCGTGAATAATCATCTATAAATGTAAGGAAATAGGAAGCCCCTTGACGGGTCTTCACACTCATGGGTCCGCAAATGTCAGAGTGGATCAATTGTAAGAGTTCAGTGGCTCTCTTAGCCTTTCCGAAAGGCTTACGACATGCCTTACGGGTAAACACGATTCACACATAGGAAGATTGACTTTAGCGAGTGAGCCTAGAAAGCCTTCTCGAGCTAACCTTGTCATTCTATCTTGTCCGATGTGTCCTAGCCGAGCATGCCAAATTATCGAATCAATGTTGTTATCAGTGTTCACCACATAAGACACAGGAAAATTATGATAATCCAATTCTAATTTAAACAAACCATCCATGAATATAGCATGACCATATATACATTGTTCAAACAAATGTCAACTTGGTTGCTAGTAAACGAAAAAGAGAAGTCTAATGCTAATAATGATGAGACTGATAGTAGATTATGCTGAACTCTAGGCGCATAGAGTACTTCATGGAGAGTTAAGACTCGTCCAGTCTTTAACTTGAGTTGATACACACCAACTCCAAGGACTTCCTCACTGGAACCATTTCCCATGTATACTCTTTGCGATCCCGCTGAGATTCGGCGATAATCCACGAACCTTGCTCGATCCCTTGTTATGTGCTTGGTCGCTCCTGAATCCACTATCCATTCAGGATTTGTTCGAGCAACTAAGATATGCGAACAAACATGCACAGTTGGAGAGAAAAGAAATTGGAATACCTTTTTCGGCTCAGTGCATTCACGAGCGAAATGTCCCAATTGTCCACAATTATAGCATTTGACTTTTGACTTGTCTCTTTTTCCACCGCGCTTGCCTCTTTGGCGCTTCGGTGTCTACCTCGCCTTAGAAGTAGATGCAGCATTTTGCCTCTTCCTCTTGAAGTTCTTCTTTGGACCCTTCTTTCCCTGTTGTCTGCCTCCCTGGGCGACAAGGGCAGTAGCGCGCATGGCTTCCTCGCGCTCAGCCTCTAACTCCACATGGCGAGAGATGTCAGAAAAATTCTTAATGCTCTCATTGTGAGTTAGGATCTGTTTCATGTGAGTCCAAGAGTCTGGCAAAGATCTTATTACAGCCTGCACTTGCTGCTCATCAGTAAGATCGTGACCTGCAGACTTCAAGTCGCGGATCATGCTTGACATTAGCCTTAGATGCTCAGTCATGTTCTGACGGGGATCTTTTCGGAGGGTCTCAAATTTTAAAACAAGAGCCCTTACCTCGTGGTAGAGGTTCCTCCAAAAGCAACTTTCAAGTTATCCCACATATCCTTGGCAGTCTTACACTTTTCAAACTCGCCAATCAGATCATCTTGCATGCTGCTTAACAGTGTAAGCGCGTGCTACGATCTTTGTTGAACCATAACTTGTAAGCATCTTGATCTCTTCGGTGTTGAGCAGTGTTGCCTTCTGCGGGCGGGGTCATGGACGTTGTAATGTGATCAAGCAACTCTTGCTCGTTCAAAAGATATTGGATTTTTCGATGCCATATGTCATAGTTAATGCCATCTAATTTATCTCATTTCGTTAAGTCAGCAATAACATTCTTCGAGGCCATCGATGAATCACTACATTTAAGATAATAAGGAGAAGGCTAAGTTGACAATTTTACACATCAGTCTATTTGATCCAAAAATCTACACTATAATATTAAATATTCTCCATATAATAAGATCGAAAGTAGACTTAGAGGACTACAATCATCTCCCATTATATAAGATATTCAATATTATTAGGGTAATTTCGATCAAATAATGTAAAGGGAGAGGAACAAACATCTCTCAATCTTTAAGCATGTTTGTACTAAACATGAATTCATAAGAACTAACAACAACTAATCATGCTCAAAACATGTTCTAATATTTTGAACAATAATTAATCATGCTCAAAATATATTCTAATAATTTTGAACAACATCAATTATGCATGTTCAAATAACAATTAACACATGATTTTAAATCATCGGATCATACAAGATTGCTTGAATGTAAATTGCATGAATAAATTTATTGCATGGACTAATACAATTTATTGCATCAAATCTAATACAATTTATTGCATGGACTTATATAAGACAATCTCATAATCATAAAGCTAATGATCCGAAGTACTAATAAAATCATGTCTAAAATTAGATAACATTAGGATAGCTAAACCAATCGTCTGAAGACGGGTCGGAGTCATGAGACGGCGCCGAGGAACATGCCGTATGCGACGCCGACTCGTCGTACCGCCAAATTTTCATTATGGTGGCGACGAGGGGTCGGGTCAGCATTTCCTGCCGGTCCACGTCCAATAATGCGGCTAAGTCGAGCTCGACCACGAGGTCCGCGGCAAAATCACATTAGTGCGACGTCTGGCAAGACGGTCAAGTTCACGTCGCCGACGGACCGACGCTCTCATGCGGGCCTGCTCCACCAGAAAAGTGCGCCTGGGCATGGGTGGACCAGTACTCATGCGCACTCCAAACCGGTCTGCATGGCCACGAGACCGTCGTGCACACCTCCGCGCGCACGCGTTGCACGTCTGCGCCATCGGCCAACCCGCCTGGTCGCGGGTGCGTCCCTGCCAGTGTCGCCGATTGCACGTCCGCGCCAACGTGCGAGGCGTGCAGGGCCGCCGTCAGGAACGTGACCTGTCTGGGCGCGCGGCTGGCCCGCCTGGGCTCGTGGCTGGGAGCGCCAACCCCACGCCTGGCCTGCCTGGGCGTGGGTTGGCGCGCCCAGCCCGGTGGCCGGGCTGGCCCGTCTGGCCGTGGCCGCGGGGGCCCGCCTGGCCGTCCGCGCCCGGGTGCCCTCCCTGGTCCGCCTGGTGGCGGGGCTGGGGCGCCCACCCCGGGTGGCCCGCCTGGCCGCTCGCCTGGCGCGGGGCTGAGGCGCCCAGCCCGGTGGCCAGGCGCTGGCGGGTCGCGTGGCTGGGGCGCTCAGCCCGGGTGGCCGGGCGCTTGGCCCGCCTGGCCATGTCCTCCTGCGAGGCCACGAACGCGGTGGTCATTCGCGCCCGGGTGGCTGCGATCAGCGCGGCCATCCGCGAAGGCGCGTGCGTCACCCCGCCGGCGTCAGCATGGCGTCGCGCGGGCCATGCAAAGCTGTGAGGCCCGGGGTCTGCGTGGCCTCCCGTAAGCAGGCCGCTGTGCGTGCCTTCTACCTGTTGCATGTGTGGGCCACGGTCTTCGTCTCCGTGCCAATCTGCATGGCTGGGAACGTCGTCGCCCGCATGGCTGCGATCCCCTTGCTGTGCAGTCGCACGAGCGGCGTCGGCCGAGTGCGACGAGGGAGAAGCGCCCAGTGCTGCAATGTAATCCCGTGCAGTCATGAGTCGCCGGATTCTAAGTGGCGCCATGGATTCCTGCGTGGCGTCGGGCCACTACCAACCGTGCTATCCCCATCGCTGTCCGAGGAGATCTCCGTCGGTTCGAATCTTCTTCTTCCATTGCAGCAAGCTCTTGCGCATGGATATCGTCGGACGACATCGTGGAGAGAAGAACGTGATTGCTCTGATACCAATGTTGGATGATGATCGAGGTGTGTACCTCGTGCGTTGCGGAATGTCGTAGGATCGGGAAGAAGGCTACTAGAGTCTTCTTCGTTGTTCCTCGCTCCAAACGTCCTCGGGATCCGACGGTGATGTCCCGTGCAAGAAACCTTACACTTGTGTGTGAGAGAGAGAGAGAGAGAGGGGGGAGACTTGCGTAGTGTTCTTCGGGGAGAGAGAGAACACCCTTCTTGCATGCGCAGGAGAGACTGCCACAGTCCCGGATGCCAAGAGAGTTCTGTCACTCGGTTTCTTGGTGCATGCGAATGGGGGTCTCTACCGTCCTTGCATGTGTTGGTTTTTCCCTGGAAAAACCACCGAAGCAACCCCCACACCCCAGAGACAAACCGCCCAGCGGTTAGCCATTTTCCAAAGGTTGCCTTGGCAACCTTTGGTTGCCCACGTGGGCACACCGGTTAACAGGGACATTCACTCTTCTAAAGGGAAAAGAATTTGTCTTAAAGTTGATATCAAAAAAGCCTTTGACTCTGTTAATAGAAGGTTTCTTTATCATGTGATGGATAGAATGGGCTTCCCCTATTTTTGGATTCAATGGATTCAGGAGTGCCTGGAAACTCCCATGTTCTCTATTATTTTTAATGGCACTCCTGTGGGATATTTCAAAAGCTCTAATGGTCTCAGGCAAGGTGATCATTTATCTCCCTATCTTTTTACCATTGTCATGGTAGGCCTTAGTTGTATGTTGAATGATGTTGTGGAAAGCAATCAGATCAAGGTCCCTAAGAGGGGGAATAGCCCTGTCTCTCATATCACCTTTGCAGATGATCTTATCATTTTCACCAATGATGATTTGACTTCAATTCAAAGTCTTTCTGCCCTACTGCATGACTTTGGTGCTGCTTCGGGTCTCAAATATCAATTGCTTCAAGGGTAGGGTTTACATTGGGAGAGGTGTAAGTCAAAAAGACAGAATTTCTCAAATTCTTGGTATTGAGCAGGGTGCTCTCAGTGTGCCTTACCTTGGCCTTCCCCTAATCTTAACCTCCATTAAAAAATTTCATTGCCAGTCCATCATTGATAATTGCAAAAAAGATCACATCCTGGAGAACCAGATTGTTATCTAAAGCCGGCCGATTAGAGCTTATTCGATCTGTCCTTTCGACTTACTCAATTTACTGGTCAAGTTCTTTTCGCTTGATTGAAGAAATTGAGAGATTCTTTGAAAATTCTTCTGGGAAGAATCGACCAATAATAAGGCATTGCATATGGTACAATGGGATGTTATCTGTCGGCCAAGAGAAGAAGGCATGAACTTGCCTTACGCAAACTTGCTGATTGGAATAAGGCTTGCCTAGCCAAGCAATTGTGGAGTATCCTACATGATGATTCTAGCTTGTGGATTGATTGGGTGAAGTCGAAGTACCTTAGCAGAGATAATATTTGGAGATTTCAAAGCAGACCCTATCATTCTATTGCCTGGAAAAGTGTTCTGCAAATGAGGAGTTGGATGAAAGATCACATCATTTATTCTTTGTCTATATTGGAGATATTGAGTCTCCCTACTTGAAGCAGCCCAAGGCCCATACGCAAGCTCGCCCTGATCCTTCTAGAACCTTTCTAGAAGGACCCAGAACCTGCTGGAGCCTACTGCTCCGACCTGCTGTGATAACTGTTTTTATTCTTTTCTTTTTGAACCCTACACGTGTATTCTTTATCCATCATTCATTTTTTGTACAGCATTGTATATAATAACCAGTGCGTGAATAGAATGGCTGTGCAGAACCCTTCCTTCTTCCTTTTCGCATTGTGCTTCCTCCTCGTTATTTTTGGCATGGTATCAGAGCCATTACATGGTTGATACGATCATGGCCACTTCTACTAGCTCTGCTTCCACTACTGCAAACTCTACCATCTCCAATACGTCTGAGATCATCTCCAGTGACAGTCCCTACTTCCTTCATTCATCCGATAATCCTGGCACCATTCTTGTTAGCCATCTTCTTACTGGCGACAACTACTCCACATGGCGTCGTGCTATGATCATGGCTCTCACAGCAAAGAACAAGATGGGTTTCGTGGATGGCTCTATTCACAACCAGTGAAGAAGCAGCCAACTATCTCCAATGGCAGAGAGTTGATAACATGGTGCACTCATGGATCCTCAACTCCATCCATCGGGATCTTGCTCCCTCAGTTCTCTACGTTCAATGTGCCAGCATGGTCTGGAAAGATCTCCATGACCGATTTTCACCGTCAGATGGACCTCGTATTTTTCAACTTGAGCGAACTCTGTCAACACTTCTCCAGGGAAGTGATCCGGTGGCAAAGTATTTTAACTCCTTGAAGAATTGCTGGGACGAGCTGGCTACCTATGATCTATGCCTGCCTGCACTTGTGGTGCTCATACAAAGTATTTGAAGCAACACCAACAACGCCAGTTGATGCAGTTTCTCATGGGTCTCAATGACACTGATGCTCAAGTGAGGAGTCAAATGTTGCTCATGGACCCCTTACCTACTTTAGGACGAGCTTATTCCTTAGTCCTACAAGATGAGACACAACGCCTTCTTCACACATCCACTGGAGGAAATGAAGGGATGGCTATGATGACCACACCTGCTCTTCTTCCCCCACCAGTAGAGTCATCTCAGCTTACACATTCAGCAAACTTTATCTCTAAAAATCATCCTCCCCAGACGAAGAATAGATCCAAGGAACGATGTAGTTATTGCAACATCCTTGGCCATACAAGAGACGTTTGCTACAAGCTTCATGGGTACCCACCAAATTTTCGGGAACGGAGGTACAACAAGGGCAAACAACCTGAATACCATGCTCGTGCCAACCAGGCATCTTCCATGCCTTTCACACCGGAGCAATGCCAACAGCTATTACAGCTCTTGAATGAGACCACATCTTCACCCAAGGCAAATCTCGTAGGTAAGCCTCAATGCCATCTTGTGGTCACTCCAGAAACTTGGGTCATTGACAGTGGAGCCACAGATCATGTTACTTGTCACTCTAACATTTTGAGCAGTGTTCTCCCACCTCAAGCCCACAACTCAAGTATTATGATTCCAAATGGTAATGTCATTCCTATTACTGGATTGGAAAAGTCTCTCTCACACCCTCACTTCATTTATCCAATGTTCTTTATGCACCTCAGTTCAAATGCAACCTTCTTTCTGTTTACAAACTAACCAACCACTTCAATGCTCCATTACTTTCTTCCGTCGCACTGCATATTTCAGGACCTCTCGACGGGGAAGGTGATTGGTCGGGGCCATGAAAGAGATTCCCTCTACCACTTCGAGTTAGGATGCCCGTCTGCTTCTGCCATCATCCCAACAAACCAGATCATGCTTCATTTGAACTCTGGCATCAACGCCTTGGACACCCAGGGATGGAACCGCTGCAAATCTTGAAAAGAGAGTCTTTCATTTCTTACAACAACAACAAAACTTCCTGCACTGTCTGTCCTTTAGCCAACAGACACGGCTTCCTCCTTTTCCTGTTAGTTCTACAAGTACAACATCTTGTTTTCAACTTATACATTGTGATATTTGGGGTCCCTACTCGCAAGCATCAAATTCAGGGGCTCATTATTTCTTCACTATAGTAGATGATTTCTCCAGATGTACTTGGACGCATCTCATGCGTTTCAAATCAGAAACCTTTAATGTTTTGTCAAATTTCTTTTCTCACGTCAAGAATCATTCAAGCAAACCATTAAGATTGTGAGGAGTGATAATGGCTCTGAGTTTCTATCCCATGCAATGACAGATTTCTTTAACAAACAAGGAGTCATTCACACGCAGTTGTGTAGCTATCCCCCAACAAAATGCGATTGTTGAGAGAAAGCACAGACACCTCCTCAACGTTGCCAGAGCCCTCCGCTTTCAAGCTAACCTTCCTAAATGTTTTTGGGGGGATTGCATTCTTATTGCCACCTTCCTCATCAACCACATACCCACTCCTCTACTGAAATATAAACACCTTATGAAGTCCTTATGCAGCGGTCACCATCCTTCGCATCACTACGTTTTTTGGGTGCCTTTGTTTTGCTGCTTGTGGTTTTCTGGAGCATGATAAATTTAGTCAACGAGCCCCCGAGCCATCCTTGTAGGCTACCCATGGACAAAAGGGTTATCGCCTGTATGACTTGGAGAACCAAAATACTTCACTAACCGAGATGTCACCTTTTATGAACAAATCTTCTCATTTCATTCGAACCACACTTCAGATAATACTTCTCTTGTCTTGCCTAAACCCATATCTGAACCTCCTGAGGAAGCTTCCACTTCTCTTCCTAACAATGAGGAGCCACCTTCTGAAACAATCATTCTCGAGAATAACCCACCTCCCATTGATACAATGCCACCCAGCAACCTGCGACGTTCTGAACGGGAGAAACGGCCACCAGCTCGACTGAGGGATTATCATTGTGGATTAATCCACACCGACCAATCATCTTCCTCTCCGAGACCCACCGCTCATCCCATGCAGCGACATATATCTTACACCAAGTTCAGTCCACAACATCAACTTTTTCTCAGCTCTATAACTGCTGATCGTGAGCCCACTTCATTCAAAGAAGCCAGTGAAGACCCAAGATGGCGTGAGGCTATGGCTGCTGAGATTCATGCTCTTGAGGCTAACAAGACATGGACCGTTGTTCCGCTTCCAGCTGGTAAGAAACCCATATCCTGCAAATGGGTTTATAAAATAAAATACAACTCCAATGGGACAGTCGAAAGGTATAAAGCTCGACTGGTGGCAAGAGGTTTTACCCAGCAAGAAGGAGTAGATTATCATGAAACATTCGCTCCTGTAGCAAAGCTTGTGACTGTACGCTGTCTACTCGCATTAGCATCCATGAAAGGATGGCCACTGCATCAGCTAGATGTTCACAACGCCTTCCTTCATGGTGATCTTCATGAAGAAATCTACATGCACTTACCACCCGGCTTTGCTAGTAAGGGGAGTACCATGTATGTCGTCTCCACAAGTCTTTGTATGGCCTCAAACAAGCATCTCGGAGTTGGTTTGATAAGTTTTCTACAGCACTCTAGCAGGCTGGTTTTCACCAATCTCAGGCTGATCACTCTATGTTCACATCAACCCGCAAGTCTCATATCACTGTGGTCTTGGTTTATGTAGATGATTTAATCATTACTGGAGATGACATCACCACTATGCAATTGCTCAAGAAGTTCCTTCATTCCAAGTTTCATATCAAGGAACTTGGCAACCTCAAATACTTCTTGGGAATAGAAGTGGCTCGCTCTTCATCGGGTATCTTCCTTTCACAGCGAAAATATGCATTTGACATCCTTTCAGATCTTGGCACCTTGGAAGGAAAACCTTGTTCTTTTCCCATGGAACAAAATTTGAAACTAACACCTGAAAGTGGAGAACCATTAGCAGAGCCAGGGAGATACCGACGACTTATTGGAAGATTGATTTATCTCACCATCACCAGGCCAGACCTCTTGTTTGTTGTGAATACTTTGAGTCAATACATGAGCCAACCACGGACTGTTCATTGGGATGTTGCGTTGCGTGTTGCTCGCTACATAAAGAACTCTCCAGGAGCTGGCATCTATCTTCCCCCATCAGGTAATCCCAGTCTCACCGGCTACTGTGACTCGGATTGGGCATCATGTTCTACCACTCGGCGATCCACAACAGATATTGCATTTTCTTTGGTGGCTGTCCCATCTCCTGGAAAAGTAAGAAACAACATACCGTCGCTCGCTCATCCGCTGAAGCAGAGTACAGGGCACTTGCTTCAGCAGCTGCAGAGATAACATGGCTGCAATATCTTTTTAAAGACCTTGAATCAACTTTATGGCCACCACTCTCCACTGCGACAACAGAGCAGCACTGCACATCGCATCAAACCCAGTATTTCACGAACGTACGAAACATATAGAACTTGACTGCCATTTTGTTCGTGAAAAGGTCTTATCAGGCATGATCAAGCTGCAGCATATTTCTTCAGATCGACAGATAGCTGATGTATTCACTAAATCTCTTGGTCAAACACGTTTCCAAACGATCACTCGCAAGTTGATTCGTGATCTCCACACACCAACTTGAGGGGAATATTGGAGATATTGAGTCTCCCTACTTGAAGCAGCCCAAGGCCCATACGCAAGCTCGCCCTGATCCTTCTAGAATCTTTCTAGAAGGACCCAGACCTGCTGGAGCCTACTGCTCCGACCTGCTGTGATAACTGTTTTTATTCCTTTTCTTTTTGAACCCTACACGTGTATTCTTTATCCATCATTCATTTTTTGTACAGCACTGTATATAATAACCAGTGCGTGAATAGAATGGGTGTGCAGAACCCTTCCTTCTTTTCGCATTGTGCTTCCTCCTCGTTATTTTTGGCAGTCTAATGGGTCTAATATTGAGCATGTGGGATGATCCTTGTTGGGTCAATGGGAAGAGCATGGTTTCACCTGGTGGGTGACAGAATTAGACACAGCCTTGGTGCACCTAAGGATTCGAGTGTTGATGCTTTTATTTATAATGGAAGATGGATGCTTCCCAATCCAACCTCTCCTGATATGAACAACCTCTGGCCTATAATCAGAAACATCAATTTAAAAAGCTCAGGGATTGACAGGATCATTTGGAGGCATGATGATGGAAAATTTTGTGCCACCTCAGCTTGGAATGAATTAGAAATAGAATCCAAATTTTTTCTTGCCATGATTGGATCTGGAAAAGACCTACGCATAGCTTCTTTGTGTGCCTGGCAAGATTACTTTTGTAAACTCCCAACTCTGACAAAGAAAGGGGGTCATTTAGGTTTAGCTAATCCATGTGTCCTCTGCTATTGTGAGGAAGAAACCAATGACCATCGCTTCTTCCAATGCTCTTACTCAAGTTGGGTCTATGAAACAAATTTTGCTCCGCTTTGATCTCCACCGTGAGCCAGCTGATTCTCTCAAACAGGAACTATGACAATCTAAGAACAACCTTTAATAGGAATGGGGCACTTACTTGCCTTGCTCGTATTTATCCATTTGGAGGATTTGGCAGGAGAGGTGTATGAGAGTTTGTGAAGGCAAACAGCAAACCCAGGGTTGTCTCCTCGTTTACATCCTTGCTGACGCTAGAGATTGTATGGAGTAGAAGCATTTTAACAGTCCTCTTACTACTAGGGAAAAGGAGATCTTGCCCCTTAGGTCTGGTGGTGTTTTTCATATGCATGCAGGACTAATAAGTCTTGTTGATTCTGGTTAATTTCAACTACTACTAATCTGCAGTTAAGATTTTTAATTTGGTTCCTAATAGCTCTGCTTGTATGGAATATAAGAGCTCTAAGATCCTTGCTTGCTTCAATACTTAAAAACAAAGGCAAATGGCACAATAACAAGTAGAACTCAGCTTTAACGGCATGCTATTAGACTTAATGATTAAACGGAGCAATGGTTTCTTTGAATTCAATCTAGTTACTCACTTAATGGCCTGCTCTGCAACCTTTCATTTATCTTACAACCCTTGCTTATTCTTTTCGTGATCTTGGTATTGCAAGAACTAAACTTTGTATTGCATGATGTATTCATAGATCACGTGTTGTTTGGTCAAATTCTCCTTTTTTTTTCACTGCTTTTCCATTCTGCTTCAAATAAATCTTGTTCATTTGTACATCCCTTTTAAATTTTAATACTATTTACCTGTTACCTAGCTAGCAAAAAAAAAAAGTTTCTTTAGCAGTCGACTCACTCGGGATGATCACCTGCCACGTCTCTAATCCAATTCTTTATGATCTTTCGGAAGTTTTAACTCCAGACCAAAGTTTGCCGTACCGACCGAATCGACCGTACCGTATTCTCCGTGGTACGGTACGTATCGAACCGTACCGTACCGTTGAGATACGGTAGAAAATTGACATGTTGTGTTGAAACTCATTCTGTATCTTGTAAACCCATTCAAATAATGTTCATTTGTGTTGAAATTTTAGCTATAAACTAATGTAATAGTTTTACAAATTATGGTGATTTTAGTTTAATTTTAAAAATTTATTTTACACTGGGTGAAAAATCACCCGAAAAATAGTTGCATCGGCTTAATATCGAAATCCGTACGTCAACAATTTCGGATATTTACATTTCTGATATCACCATATTTTTCTAAAAATTATGGTGTTCTCAAAATTTATTTTCGTTACAGTTTTTTGATGTCACCTTGTCGGAACGCGCACTTCTGAGTATGACATTGGGCTATCATTTATTAATGTTAATTAATCCTAGATATTAATAAAATTAATATAATTTGTATCATCTCTTAATTAGTTTATGTTTGAAATTTTATCTCAATTAGACACTAATTAGACCACTTAAGTGCAGACAGAGTTTGTCGCGGTACGACGAATTCACTGTGCGCGTATTTCAACGGGACGACATTTGATTTCGAAAATAAAGTCAAATATGAAGTCATCATAATTACTAGAAAAATGTACTGATTATAAAAATAAATATCATGGGTTATTGATGCATTGATGTAGAGATTAGGTCGACCTAATGATTTTTGGGACAGTTTTTACTTGACAAAAATTAATTTAAAAATTAAACTAAAATTATTACAATTTGTATCACATATTAATTAACTTATGTTTGAAATTTCATCTCAATTAAACACCATTAGATTCCTTAAATGTTGAGATTAAGTCGATTTATTAATTTTTGAGATAATTTTTACTTGATAAAAAAATAATTAAAAAAATTAAACTAAATTACTATAATTTGTATCATCTCTTAATTAACCTATGTTTTAATTTTTATCTTAATTGAACACCATTTACATCATTTTAATATACCTAATATAAAAAAATTATGAAAAAAAAATTAACCCGGGTCACCCGACCGTGCCCGGGTGCCGCTGGCGGGCGGCACGGGCGAACCATGCTCCAGACATTTAGGAGAGAAGTCTATTGCACAAAATTATGTGGATTATATAGTATTATATATATATATATTCGATTCACTTAATTTCATAATAAAAATTAAACTGAATTGAAGGAGATCTTCAAATCAAATTGAACCGACCATAACAAGTAGATTCAGTTTGGTTATTCGAATTAACCCAAAAAATAAATAATCCTAACGTCAAGACTGGCCAGGTCGACGTTGAGTCTCTTGCTTTGCTAGTCAATATCTATACTATATATATAAAACCCAGTTTGAAGCAGCCACGTGGCACCACCACAATAATCTACCCTCCTGATCTCTGTCTCTCTCCGTCTCACTTCTCACTTTGGCAGTTACAAAACGCAAAAGTCCGCACCCACTCCCGCACCAACCACTTATTTTCCGCACCCTCTCACACTTCCTGCAGTTCCATTAACTACTCTCCCTCCACGTTCTCCGGTGCCATCGATCTCCCCCTCCATCTAACTTCTCACTTCCTCAGTTACACAATTTAAACAAACCCTCCTAAACAAACCCTCCCACCGCGGCCTTATTTTCGATCCCCATGGTCTTCATTCGCCATGTCTGCGCAGGTTTGTTGCAGGTTCTCCGTCGCGTGGTGGTCGTACACCTTCCCCATGACGACGGCGTCTCTGGCCACCATCAGGTACGCCGAGCAGGTCCCTTTTGAAACTGTATCTAATGTATGATGATCATTCTTCACTTACAGAAGTCTTTAACCTCCAGTTAACCAACTGCACTAAAACTTTTCATCCGTTGCAGCGTCGCACGCCATCGTCGTATATATCAGTAAGTTTTAGTCTCTCTCTTCTTCTTCTCTTCTTCATCTTCTTGCTTCAACCCATCCTCCTCGCTGTCGCCCGACCCGTCCACACCGCCCCGGCCAACCAACGCTGCCAGTGGTGAACTATGTCGCCGGGGTTCATGGACTCTGCAGTGACAGGCCTGACGACGAGGTATCCATGTACGTGCTTTGACCCATCATGCAGGTGAGCAGCGACTCTTGGTCGTGCGGCCACGGCCTGCCCGCCCGCATCCTGCCGCCGTCGCCCGTCCCGTGCCCACCGCGCTCCGACCACCCTAACGCCGCCAAGCTTCTGCATGCACTCGGTGAAGGCCATGGCCCGCCGGCAGTGCTCCTTTATATGCGCTGGCCCAGTGCGGCAGCAGCTCCGAGATCTCGAACGCCACCTTGGCGTTTATCGTCAGACCTGACAACATGAGCGCCCAGTTGTGCAGGTCCATCATCGAGTTCACCAGTCTCGCCAGCAGCCCACATATCACCCCTGCATCACATGCAAAGACACCATGTCTATACTGCGTCGCCAATATGGCCATCTTTCCAAATGCATACACGTATCTGTATGCATGGACTCCTCTTGGCGAACGGAGATCCCTCATCCGCCCTCCACCCATGATCACTTCGTCCCCACCACCTCCACGTTGAAACCCTGACGAAATCCGGGATCCCATGGGTTGATCCCGTTTATAAAAGGAACCACCTCACCCTAAACTCCTCCACATCGCCGCCACCGCACCGCACTCCCTCTCCTTTCCGGATCTCAGCTTCTCCATGCCAGAGAAGACGGCGCCCGGCACCCAGCAGTGTTGAAGATCTCTCTCTCTCCAGCAGTCTTGGCGAACGGAGATCCCTCATCCGCCCTCCACCCATGATCACTTCGTCCCCCACCACCTCCACGTTGAACCCCTGACGAAATCCAGGATCCCATGGGTTGATCCCGTTTATAAAAGGAACCACCTCACCCCAAAATCCTCCACATCGCCGCCACCGCACTCCCTCTCCTTTCCGGATCTCAGCTTCTCCCTGCCGGAGAAGACGGCGCCCGGCGCCCAGCAGTGTTGGAGATCTCTCTCCCGCTCTCGATTCCCAAATGCGAGCTCATGGCCGACCTCGCCGCCACAAGCTCATGGCAGACCTCGCCGCCTCCCTCCGCCCCGCCATGCACTCCTCCTCCTCCCCCGTCCTCTTCTTCCCTCCGCCCCGCCATGCACTTGACGAGTAGTACTGTAGCGTGCTACAGTGAGTAACAGTAGCTACAGTGACTAACAGTAGATTCAAACTTTTTCTATTTTTATGTTTTTATTTAAATTTGTTTTTAAAAAATTGATTGGATAACATTAGTTTTTTTATTTTATAGTTTTTTTTAATATTAAAAGATAACATAAAATTGTTATTTTATGCAAGCTACTGTAGCAGCTACAGAATTATTGTAGCGTGATACAGTGAGTAATAGTAGAATCAAACTTTTTCTATTTTTATGTTTTTATTTAAATTTGTTTTTAAAAATTTGATTGGATAACATTAGATTTTTAATTTTATAGTTTTTTAATATAAAAAAGTAACATAAAAATTGTTATTTTATGCAAGCTACTGTAGCAGTTACAGAATTATTGTAGCGTGCTACAGTGAGTAACAGTAGATTCAAACTTTTTCTTTTTTTTTATGTTTTTATTTAAATTTGTTTTTAAAATTTTGATTAGATAACATTAGAATTTTTATTTTATAGTTTTTTAATATAAAAAATATAACATAAAAATTGTTATTTTATGCAAGCTACTGTAGCAGTTACAAAATTACTGTAGCGCTACACACTTTTTTTTTTTGATATAATTTATGTTATCTTATGTAATTCTGTACCTTTTTTTTTTTTGACAGACTGAAAATTTCAATGTCCCCTATATCTTAGCAACATAGATATTCACTTTGAAAGTTGCAACTGCATCATTTGTTTGGATCCTTACATCTACATCGACTATCTTTGTATTAGAAAAATTAACTGATTTTTTCTCTTTATATTTATCCAGTGTTGTATGGTGCTTTTCTTCAAATTGTTGTATTCATTTTTAATGTAATATATTTGAATTTTTTTTGTTTGAATAGATCTTTTTTCTTGGAATTGGTGCATTGTTTAATATAAAACTTTATAAGTTTATACATGCCATTTACAAGAACCATATGTAATATGCTGAAGGAAGATTTTTTTTAATAGTTGATAATTATTAATTTATTAAAAAATAAGATTTAATAAAATTAATATGAGATGATTTCAAATTGTAGGAAATTTATATATACATATAAAATTAAATAAATATTTTTTATGAATACATAAAAAAATTTATATCTAAACTATTTCCGTGCATGGCACGGTGTCAACTAGTTATACATGAAACAAGAGAAATTTTATTTGTTCGACCATCAGATAACTCAATTAAACATCTCCAATCATAACTTTTGAGAATTTAAAATATCATGATTTGGGAGTCCGGATCCTCTCCACCTGCGGTGAATGGAGTCCGGTCAGTACAAAAGCCCACATGGCTGTTTTGGGTTAACCCCTCATGTAAGAAAAAAAGACCCCTCATGTAAGAAAAAAAGAAAAAAAACCAGGGGGTTAACCCAAAACAGCCCAAAGCTTTGTACTGACCGGACTCCATCCACCCGCGGGTGGAGACCGAGTAATATCGATCTGGCTGCAACTTCGTGTAGGGTTTCTGGCTGCAACTTCTATTTTGGCCGCCCTTCGTGTAGGGTTTCTGGGATATCGGACGGCATCGGTGGGAGGCGGACCGGGGACAGCGAGGGCATGGCGGGGAAGGCAGCTGCGGTTGCGGCTGCAACTGCGGCGAAGACAGTGGTGAAGGCGGTGGGGGAGTACCAGTACCCGTGGAGGGAGAAGCTCGCCAAGTATAAGGACGAGCTCTCGAAGGGGGTCTGGGGCTACTGGGAGCTCGGCGCCTGGAAACCATTGTCCCTCAGCGCCCGGCAACGTGCTAGGCTCCGCAAGGAGGTTCTCCTCGCCGGAGAGTACGTCCTTGCACACCCCACCTCCAAAGGCCCTGTCTTGCGTCCCTCCTTTTATCGCCGTTTTGTTCTTTTATTTTGAGGAATCTTCTTGGCCGCCGTGGTTTGTGATCCAGGGAGTGGCCGTACGACCCGCCGCGGAAGGAGATGAGGACCAAGAGGAAAGGGCACAAATGCGACCTCGTGTCAGCTGAGAAGTGCATCTCTCTCTCTCTCTCTCACACACACACACACACACCTTACTTTCTCTCGTCCAGATTTACAGGGAATGTAGATGTTTTTTTGTGGGTTTTTCTAGAATTGCAGTGTGTTCTTTATTGTGTTTTTTCTCTCCATAGACGCGCAAATACTGTCGAATTGATGAAGTAAATGCCACAAATGCTGCTGGATTATAAGGTCGGTATCTGCTATTTTGTTATGTTTCTTTTCAGAACTGGGGACAATTTGTTAAAACTTTTAAGATCAGTTCATTTCTCTTAGCCTATTTTACTTATCATATGACCCAACATCATGCTCAAAGGAACCTTCAGAAAGATCCAATGAATGATAATATGATCTCTATGGAAATGCAGGCTAGGGAAAAATACGTACATGGTTGCTCTCAAAGCTGAGGAAAGTTTTATAAGGCAGAATATAGACAATTAACCTGGTTGACTGAAGAGGACTCTAAACACCTAATTTTTCTATATATGCTTCCATGAGGACTAGAAGACAGGCCAACCTTAATAGAAAACGTATGAGTGAGAGGATGGTACTTTGATTGATAATCTTGATCAGGTTGAAGCTCATACCGTCCACTTCTTTCAATCTCTTTTGAACCAGGCCAGACATGATGCTATCCCCACTATTTATCCTCAATCAACTCTTGATGATCATGATGTCCACACTCTTAGTCTTCCTGACACTGTTAGAAATATAGTGTGTACATAATAAGATATAATCATGGCATGCCCAGCTTCTCTATGCGGCATCCAATTTTTATCTTGCAGTTTACATGTGGATGCTGTAGGCGTTTCTTTCCACTGCTGCACGTCGCTTCTGGCTCGCAGCACCCTCTCTGTCTGAAAGATAACTTAAGCAATTCGTCAGACCCTGAGAATCTTATAGCCCTTATACCCAGAACTTGGCCAAGAGCTAACTGGATTAAATTTACATTCTAGCTGCACATTATTGCGGAGCTTTTTTTTTTTGGGTAAGTGGGAGGAGGCCGAGGGCTCCTGCCATTGGTCTATTGAAACAGAAACAAGATTACAGAGCACACAAACTATCACAAAACACACGTGATTGCAAACGAACACAACACAGAAATCACAAAAGAAAACAAACAACATATATACCCACAAAAAAAACTTCTACTAGCCTGCATCTTCAGTTACCTTTTCATGGTGGTTGTCAGTCATTTCCTTTAACAAGCGGTGAACCATCTCTACGTTTTGCTAACAATTCTTGAGCTAAGTCTTTCGCCAAAAAACAAGTGGCGAGGTCGTCTCCCATCCTCTGAGAAGAAGCCTCCTTCCCTCCCCTGCCAACTTGGATCTGGCTTTCTCTTTTCTTTTCTTTTTCCATGTTCCTTCTGTCCAAGGATTTGCCTCTGGCGACCAAAGTTAATGAGTCTCTACTTTTGAAGTCCCTCCTATGCTTGGAGCTTCTGCTTTTAGTAGCCGAAGATCTGCTACTTCGTCTGCTGCTGCTTCTTTCGAATGTGCCTCGATCTTTTAAGCCAGCTTTAAAGGTGTAGCTAGTCTATAGAGGTGGAGTGTGTTCCCTCAGTGACGAAGAACCCCTCAGACGCCACCATCTCTCAAAGTGAGGGCCCAAAGCTTCGGTTGCTACACTTGCGACACACCATCTCTCAGAGTGTGGGCTCAAAGCTTCACTTACCACACACCATCGCCTATTATCCAAAATTTCCAAAATTCTGATCGTAAGGGTGTCAGTGCTAAAAATTGCTATAGAGATTGACTCAGGTCAAGTACAATAACTAGTTAAGGTTTTTATGTATATCTCAATAACTGAGGGCATGTTTGGTATTTGGCTAGATCGAGGATAGAGTGAGGATATCTTCAAAATTTTGAGGATATCTCCACTCTATTTTTGATCTATCCAAATATCAAACGCTCTGAAAGTTTAAATCTTCATCCTCATATAATCATATTTACCTTAACAAAAGGGTAAGTCAACAAGATCAATCGCCATAGTTGATTTGGGTCGCAAGAGGATCAGGTGAAATTCGGATTCTGGTTAGGCACCATCTCTTACAATGGATTGAAGTAAGATCCCTGGCAACCCAAGGGTTGCAACCTCACCCTTTCCTCCTTTTTTCCCCTTGCGACAAAAAACGACAAATATGCATCTGAGTCGTCGTCTATATATGTTCATGCTAATTTGATAACAGAGCAAATGCCTGCACTATATTGTTCCACAGCAGTATGTTGGACAAACCAAACTGTCAATGACAGGATCATCTCTACACGGGCTTCTCACTCTAGAGTTTCTAGAGTGAGAAGCTTTGGTCTTTTTTAGGGGGTTTGCCTTCGTCCTGCAGCTCGCCCTCGCCATTTGCTTGCCCGTTCAGAGGGCAGCTACGATGTCCATCGTCCATGGGTGGTGTTTTCCCTCTGGTGGGGACGATTTTGTTTCTTCTACACTGTATGAGGTTTTTTGTCTCTTTCGTCAAGGGTTCCCACTTTTTGTTGGGGTTTTCCTCTCTGATTTGTCGGTGGGTGCTCTCCAGCCGTTCAGAGGTCTGGTTGTGGCTTTCTTGTAGGGTCTGTTTCTTAACCTATCTCTGTTTTATGTTTCCTCCGTTATTTTCTTGTGTGGATCGTGTTCGGAAAGGACCGATACGGCAGTCGTCTGTGGTCAGCTCCGACCAGCTTTCTCTGGTCGTCGGCGTGGTGCTCCATCTTTCACGCCCGTGGTTTCTATTGGAGGCTTTCTACCCCCCCCCTTCTGTCCGTCTCACTAACCCTTGGCGATCGTGTAGTTCGAGGGTGCGGTTTTCCCCACCATGAAGCTGCCAGTGATGACTGGCACTTGCTCATGGCGCTCTATGTGACGGGCGATGTATCTTCCGTGGGTATTTAGATTTGCCTAGTTTGTATGGACCTTGGGTCCCTGCTTGCTTCATGGCTCTCTATCTTTTGCCATGATTTCTCTATAGTGGGTGTAAGGCCTTTGCGTGGAGCGCTGGCATTGCCCTGCATTGTTCTCTGCCTGCCCAGTTGTACCTCTCTATATCATTGCCTTGTGTGAATGAAATGATCCAACTTTCGTTGTCGAAAAGAAAGGATCATCTCTATGCATATTGAACAGGTAAATAATGGGTGTAGTTGGGGTTGCGGCTAGCTCTCCCAAAAAAGATGGAAATATGTAGGGACACATGCTCTTAGATACTTGCTCTCACTTTTGACCACTCAATTGAATACGTAGGTCTTCATCTTACAAATTTATCTACATAAACTTGAGTACAAATGTACTACATTCTATATTATAAGAAATATTTTATTTTATTTTATCTTCACTAACATAAAACTCAAGTTCACCAAGAGGTGATCTGCAAGGAAGAACAAAAGATCAAGAGTTTTGAGAGATAAATCTCAGAGAAAACTCTTTTACGCTTAAGTCAATGAGGTAGGCCGAGAGCACAAGAAAGTGAGGAGGCAATTCAATATCATTATCCACCAATTTGAGTGTTTAGAGTCTCATATTTTTTCTTAGGACTACTAAGAGATTTTATGGATGTTGCCTTTTTCAATGAATCCACAAGAGTTAGCGACCGATAAGATTGAGTCATGGGTGAAACTCCTGATGAGTGGCTATTTAAGATTATGTAATCTGTTACGAGATTTAGATGCCAGGATAAGGAATAAATACTCATTGCCATATTTAGGGTTCCACGTTCGTCGACTTAATGGAGTCTGCTAACTTTAAAATCAGGTAGGGGTCGTGATTGCTTTGGTTTTCTTTGGGTTGAGCTAAGAATTTGTTGGGTCAAACTCTCCTACTCATTTAGAGTTCCCTTCGTCTTAGAGCCTCCAAGTTAAGGGCATTCTCAAGGAAGGTTGGGCCTTCAGCCTAGTCAATATAATAGAGTAGCCATAAACTGAGATAACTTCATAGCTTAGTGCATTCCAAAGGCAAGACTTTAGAAGTTATCTACTTATCTCAGATTATTCTCTCCTGACACTGAGGAAGAAGTTAAGAAGGTTGTGTTTAGCTCTCCTTCTACCAAAAACCCTGATCTTGATGGTTTCCCAGCTGACTTCTACAAGGCTACCTGGCATATTGTTGGCCTGGATGTTTCCAAATGCTGTCCAACATTTCTTCATTTCTGGTCATCTTGTGAAGCAAATCAGTTGCAGCTTCATTTCTTTGATCCCTAAATCTGAAGGGGCTGATAGACTTGATCAATACAGGCTTATATCTCTTTGCAACTTTCTCTACATGATCATCTCAAAAATTCTAGCTGATAGACTTCAAAAATCACGCCAAAAATCATCAGTAGGAATCAAGTTGCCTTCACTAAAGGTAGAAGCATCCATCACAACATCTTGTTGGCCAATGATCTTGTTAGGGGCATTCACTCTTCTAAAGGGAAAATAATTTGTCTTAATGTCGTTCTCAAAAAAGCCTTTGACTCTGTTAATAGAAGGTTTCTTTATCATGTGAAGGATAGAATGGGCTTCCCCTATTTTTGGATTCAGGAGTGCCTGGAAACTTCCATGTCTTCTATTCTTTTTAATGGCTCTCCTGTGGGATATTTCAAAACTCTATTGGTCTCAGGCAAGGTGATCATTTATCTCCCTATCTTTTTCCCATTGTCATGGTAGGGTGACTAAGATGATGGATCATCCTTCCCCTGACCCTTTTTGTTTTGAAAGGCAATTGATTGATGGGCAATAGACCTTTGTTTGTAGTTTGTACTACTGAACAAGGATGAGGATAGGGCACTTACCACCTTTACCTTTACTTCATTGGATATGGTTTTATAGTTTGGAAATATTTTCATACTTGAACATATGCTCTTATGTAGCAAATCAAGATTCAACTTAACCACAGGTCAATAGTAAAACAGTTGCAGAGATGCCAATTATCCTCTGGAAAACTCACTAAAAAGTCTTGCTTCCAAGTAAAAGTGAGATTATCCCTAATGATTGTCAACTACAAAAATGATTGTCAACTACAAAAATGGTGTGATCCCTAAGATCGGTAGAGAACTTTTGCTTGAATCTGGATTCTTTTTCCTTTTTTATGGCTCATGTTTTTTTGAATTTGCAGAAACGCAGGTGGGAGAAAAAGATGAAAGAAGAGGAAGCAGAAAAGGACTAAGATGTTTCTGCAGAATAATAACATCTGCTTACTCCTTTTGGCATCTGTGACTAAAATTTCTTTTAGCCCCTCAAGCAAAGCTCTTCATTTTCTGTCAGCGGGCGATGGCTTGGGGGATACTCTGTTTCTTTATATAGATTTCTACCTTGTAGTTTGCATGCAGATGTTGCATGCCCAGCTTCTCTATGTAGCATCCAAATTTTATCTTGCAGTTTACATGTGGATGCTGTAGGCGTTTCTTTCCACTGCTGCACATCGCTTCTGGCTCGCAGCACCCTCTCTGTCTGAAAGATAACTTAAGCAATTCATCAGACCCTGAGAATCTTATAGCCCTTATACCCAGAACTTGGCCAAGAGCTAACTGGATTAAATTTACATTCTAGCTGCACATTATTGCGGAGCTTTTTTTTTTGGGTAAGTGGGAGGAGCCCGGGGGCTCCTGCCATTGGTCTATTGAAACAGAAACATGATTACAGAGCACACAAACTATCACAAAACACACGTGATTGCAAACAAACACAACACAGAAATCACAAAAGAAAACAAACAACATATATACCCACAAAAAAAACTTCTACTAGCCTGCATCTTCAGTTACCTTTTCATGGTGGTTGTCAG
Organism: Colocasia esculenta; assembly: GCA_014218235.1. Classification (NCBI taxonomy): domain Eukaryota; kingdom Viridiplantae; phylum Streptophyta; class Magnoliopsida; order Alismatales; family Araceae; genus Colocasia; species Colocasia esculenta. The sequence goes on from CM024759.1 coordinate 83,824,661, forward strand.
TCATTTCCTGTAACAAGTGGTGAACCATCTCTACGTTTTGCTAGCAATTCTTGAGCTAAGTCTTTCGCCAAAAAACAAGTGGCGAGGTCGTCTCCTGTCCTCTGAGAAGAAGCCTCCTTCCCTCTCCTGCCAACTTGGATCTGGCTTCCTCTGTTTTTTTTTCCCATGTTCCTTCTGTCCAAGGATTTGCCTCTGGTGACTAAAGTTAATGAGTCTCTACTTTTGAAGTCGCTCCTATGCTTGGAGTTCTGCTTTTAGTATCTCCTACTTCGTCTGCTGCTGCTGCTTTCGAATGTGCCTCGATCTTTTAAGCCAGCTTTAAAGGTGTAGCTTGTCTATAGAGGTGGAGTGTGTTCCCTGAAGGACGAAGAACCCCTCAGACGCCACCATCTCTCTCAGACGCCACCATCTCTCAAAGTGAGGGCCCATAGCTTCGGTTACTACACTTACTCCACACCATCTCTCTGAGTGAGGGCTCAGCTTCACTTACTCGCCATTTGCTTGCCCGTTCAGAGGGCAGCTACGATGTCCATCGTCCGTGGGTGGTGTTTTCCCTCTGGTGGGGACGATTTTATTTCTTCTATACTGTATGAGGTTTTTTTCTCTTTCGTCAAGGGTTCCCACTTTTTGTTGGAGGGTTTCCTCTCTGATTTGTCGGTGGGTGCTCTCCAGACGTTCAGAGGTCTGGTTGTGGCTTTCTTGTAGGGTCTGTTTCTTAACCTATCTCTGTTTTATGTTTCCTCCATTATTTTCTTGTGTGGATCGTGTTCGGAAAGGACCGATACGACAGTCGTCTGTGGTCAGCTCCGACCAGCTTCCTCTGGTCGTCGGCGTGGTGCTCCATCTTTCACGCCCGTGGTTTCTATTGAAGGCTTTCTACACCCCCCCCTTCTGTCCGTCTCACTAACCCTTGGCGATCGTGTAGTTCGAGGGTGTGGTTTTCCCCAACATGAAGCTGCCAGTGATGACTGGCACTTGCTCATGGCGCTCTATGTGACGGGCGATGTATTTCATGTGGGTATTTAGATTTGCCTAGTTTGTATGGACCTTGGGTCCCTGCTTGCTTCATGGCTCTCTATCTTTTGCCATGATTTCTCTATACTGGGTGTAAGGCCTTTGCATGGAGCGCTGGCATTGCCCTGCATTGTCCTCTGCCTGCCCAGTTGTACCTCTCTATATCATTGCCTTGTGTGAATGAAATGATCCAACTTTCGTTGTCGAAAAGAAAGGATCATCTCTACGCATATTGAACAGGTAAATAATGGGTGTAGTTGGGGTTGCGGCTAGCTCTCCCAAAAAAGATGGAAATATGTTGGGACACATGCTCTTAGATACTTGCTCTCACTTTTGGCCACTCAATTGAATACGTAAGTCTTCATCTTACAAATTTATCTACATAAACTTGAGTACAAATCTCCTACATTCTATATTATAAGAAATATTTTATTTTATTTTATCTTCACTAACATAAAACTCAAGTTCACCAAGAGGTGATCTGCAAGGAAGAACAAAAGATCAAGAGTTTTGAGAGATAAATCTCAGAGAAAACTCTTTTACGCCTAAGTCAATGAGGTAGGCCGAGAGCACAAGAAAGTGAGGAGGCAATTCAATATCATTATCCACCAATTTGAGTGTTTAGAGTCTCATATTTTTTCTTAGGACTACTAAGAGATTTTATGGATGTTGCCTTTTTCAAATGAATCCACAAGAGTTAGCGACCGATAAGATTGAGTCATGGGTGAAACTCCTGATGAAGTGGCTATTTAAGATTATGTAATCTGTTACAAGATTTAGATGCCAGGATAAGGAATAAATACTCATTGTCATATTTAGGGTTCCATGTTCGTCGACTTAATGAAGTCTGCTAACTTTAAAATCAGGTAGGGGTCGTGATTGCTTTGGTTTCCTTTGGGTTGAGCTAAGAATTTGTTGGGTCAAACTCTCCTACTCATTTAGAGTTCCCTTCGTCTTAGAGCCTCCAAGTTAAGGGCATTCTCAAGGAAGGTTGGGCCTTCAGCCTAGTCAATATAATAGAGTAGCCATAAACTGAGATAACTTCATAGCTTAGTGCATTCCAAAGGCAAGACTTTAGAAGTTATCTACTTATCTCAGATCATTCTCTCCTGACACTGAGGAAGAAGTTAAGAAGGTTGTGTTTAGCTCTCCTTCTACCAAAAACCCTGATCTTGATGGTTTCCCAGCTGACTTCTACAAGGCTACCTGGCATATTGTTGGCCTGGATGTTTCCAAATGCTGTCCAACATTTCTTCATTTCTGGTCATCTCGTGAAGCAAATCAGTTGCAGCTTCATTTCTTTGATCCCTAAATCTGAAGGGGCTGATGGACTTGATCGATACAGGCTTATATCTCTTTGCAACTTTCTCTACATGATCATCTAAAAAATTCTAGCTGATAGACTTCAAAAATCACGCCAAAAATCATCAGTAGGAATCAAGTTGCCTTCACTAAAGGTAGAAGCATCCATCACAACATCTTGTTGGCCAATGATCTTGTTAGGGGCATTCACTCTTCTAAAGGGAAAATAATTTGTCTTAAAGTCGATCTCAAAAAAGCCTTTGACTCTGTTAATAGAAGGTTTCTCTATCATGTGAAGGATAGAATGGGCTTCCCCTATTTTTGGATTCAATGGATTCAGGAGTGCCTGGAAACTCCCATGTTCTCTATTCTTTTTAATGGCACTCCTGTGGGATATTTCAAAAGCTCTAATGGTCTCAGGCAAGGTGACCATTGTCGTGGAAGACCTTAGTTGTATGTTGAATGATGTTGTGGAAAGAAATCAGATCAAGGACCCTAAGAGGGGAATACCCCTGTCTCTCATATCACCTTTGCAGATGATCTTATCATTTTCACCAATGATGATTTGACTTCAATTCAAAATCTTTCTTCCCTACTGCATGACTTTGGTGCTGCTTTGGGTCTCAAATATCAATTGCTTCAAGGGTAGGGTTTACATTGGAAGAGGTGTAAGTCAAAAAGACAGAATCTCAAATTCTTGGTATTGAGCTGGGTGCTCTCAGTGTGCCTTACCTTTGCCTTCCCCTAATCTTAACCTCCATTAAAAAGGTTCATTGCCAGCCCATCATTGATAATTGAAAAAAAGAATCACATCCTGGAGAACCAGATTGTTATCTAAAGCCGGCCGATTAGAGCTTATTCGATCTGTCCTTTCGACTTACTCAATTTACTGGTCAAGTTCTTTTTGCTTCATTGAAGAAATTGAGAGAATTCTTTGTAAATTCTTTTGGGAATGATCGACCAATAATAAGGCATTGCATATGGTAAAATGGGATGTTATCTGTCGGCCAAGAGAAGAAGGCGTGGACTTGCCTTACGCAAACTTGCTGATTGGAATAAGGCTTGCCTAGCCAAGCAATTGTGGAGTATGATTTCGTAAGGTCAAAATATTATATCGGTTGATGCTAAGGTTTGGCAAAATAGATTACAAATTAAAGCCATCTTGCAGTCTTTTGGTTTAACTCATATTTCACTGAAGTTGGGGTCTATAGTCTAGGTTTCATGTTGTACAAGTTTATTTTTCATGGTTTAAGTTATAATGTTTAGTTAGGAAAAGAGTTTAAATTATAAATCTTTGAGAGCTTAAGATTTGATTTGAAAATTTTTGGAATTGTTTACATATTATTCCCCAGAATCTTACCTATATACTGACGTTACTTGTAATATTTGGATTTGCATCTAAGGTTTACGTCCTCACCTTGGAGCCAATGAACTTCTGTTGACCTAAAAGGTGAATATTCTCTGTTTGACTTAAAAAAAAAAGGAAGATGGATGCCAATCCAACCTCTCCTGATATGAACAACCACTGGCCTATAATCAGAAACATCAATTTAAAAAGCTCAGGGATTGCCCCTTAGGTCTGGTGGTGTTTTTCATATGCATGCTGGACAAGTCTTGTTGATTCTGGTTAATTTCAACTACTACTAATCTGCAGTTAAGAGTTTTAATTTGGTTCCTAATAGCTCTGCTTGTATGGAATATAAGAGGTCTAAGATCCTTGCTTGCTTCAAAACTCTAAAACAAAGGGAAATGGCACAATAACAAGTAGAACTCAGCTTTAACGGCATGCTCTTAGACTTAATGATTAAAGGAGCAATGGTTTCTTTGAATTCAATCTACTTACTCACTTAAGGGCCTGCTCTGCAACCTTCATTTATCTTATAACCCTTGCTTATTCTTTTCGTGATCTTGGTATTGCAAGATCTAAACTTTGTATTGCATGATGTATTCATAGATCACGTGTTGTGTGGTCAAATTCTCCTTTTTTTTTCACTGCTTTTCCGTTCTGGCAAATAAATCTTGCTCATTTGTACATCCCTTTTAAATTTTAATACTATTTACCTATTACCTAGCAAAAAGAAAATTTTTTCATGAGCAGTCGACTCACCCGGGGTGATCACCTGCCACGTCTCTAATCCAATTCTTTATGATCTTTCGTGATCTGGTGAGGTGACTAAGAGAGTCTCTGAAGCAAAACAAAATCTTGTGCATGCATGCATGCTCAAAGGAACCTTCAGAATGATCCAATGAATGATAGTATGATCTCTACGGAAATGCAGGGTAGGGAAAAATACGTACATGGTTTCTCTCAAAGCTGAGGAAAGTTTTCTAAGGCAGAAATCTAGACAAATTAACCTGGTTGACTGAAGAGGACTCTAAACACCAAATTTGTCTATATATGCTTCCATGAGGACTAGAAGATAGGCCAACCTTATTAGAAAATGTACGTATGAGTGAGGATGGAACTTTGATTGATAATCTTGATCAGGTTGAAGCTCATACCGTCCACTTCTTTCAATCTCTTTTGAACCAGGACAGGCATGATTCTATCCCCACTATTTATCCTCAATCAACTCTTGATGATCTTGATGTCCACACTCTTAGGCTATGTTTGATATCGGGATGGTTTGGGAATAGAGTGAAGATATTCTCAAAATTTTAAGGATATCTCAACTCTATCTCCGATCTATCCTAATACCAAACATACTCTTAATATTTCTGACACTGAGGAGGAAGTTAAGAAGGTTGTCTTTAGCTCTCCTCCTACCAAAAGCCCGGGTCTTGATGGTTTCCCAGCTGACTTCTACAAGGCTGCCTGGCATATTGTTGGCCCGGATGTTTCCAACGCTGTCCAACATTTCTTAATTTCTGGTCATCTTTTGAAGCAAATCAGTTGCAGCTTCATTTCTTTGATCCCTAAATCTGAAGGGGCTGATAGACTTGATCAATAGAGACCTATATCTCTTTGCAACTTTCTCTACAAGATCATCTCGAAAATTCTAGCTGATGGACTTCAAAAAATCACGCCAAAAATCATCAGTAGGAATCAAGTTGCCTTCACTAAGGTAGAAGCATCTATCACAACATCTTGTTGGCCAATGATCTTGTCAGGGACATTCACTCTTCTAAAGGGAAAAGAATTTGTCTTAAAGTCGATCTCAAAAAGCCTTTGACTCTGTTAATAGAAGGTTTCTTTATCATGTGAAGGATAGAATGGGCTTCCCCTATTTTTGGATTCAGGAGTGCCTGGAAACTTCCATGTCCTCTATTCTTTTTAATGGCACTCATGTGGGATATTTCAAAAACTCTATTGGTCTCAGGCAAGGTGATCATTTATCTCCCTATCTTTTTCCCATTGTCATGGAAGGCCTTAGTTGTATGTTGAATGATGTTGTGGAAAGAAATCAGATCAAGGTCCCTAAGAGGGGGAATACCTCTGTCTCTCATATCAGCTTTGCAGATGATCTTATCATTTTCACCAATGATCATTTGACTTCAATTCAAAATCTTTCTGCCCTACTGCATGACTTTGGTGCTGCTTTGGGTCTCAAATCTCAATTGCTCCAAGGGTAGGGTTTACATTGGGAGAGGTGTAACTCAAAAGGACAGAATTTCTGAAATTCTTGGTGTTGAGCAGGGTGCTCTCAATGTGACTTACCTTGGCCTTCCCCTAATCTCAACCTCCATTAAAAAGGCTCATTTCCAGCCCATCATTGCTAAAGTGAAAAAACGAATCACTTCCTGGAGAACCAGATTGTTATGCAGGTGCACCTAAGGATTCGACTGTTGATGCTTTTATTTATAATGGAAGATGGATGCTTCCCAATCCAACCTCTCCTGATATGAACAACAACTGGCCTATAATCAGAAACATCAATTTAAAAAGCTCAGGGATTGACAGGATCATTTGAGGCATGATGATGGAAAATTGAGTGCCACCTCAGCCTGGAATGAAATTAGAAGTAAGAATCTGATTTTTTCTTGTCATGATTGGATCTGAAAAAGACCTACGTGCCAAAAAGCTTCTTTGTGTGCCTGGCAAGATTACTTTTGTAAACTCCCAACTCTGACAAAGAAAAGGGGGTCATTTAGGTTTAGCTAATCGATGTGTCCTCTGCTATTGTGAGGAAGAAACCAATGACCATCACTTCTTCCAATGCTCTTACTCAAGCTGGGTCTGTGAAACAAATTTTGCTCCGCTTTGATCTCCACCGTGAGCCAGCTGATTCTCTCAAACAGGAACTATGACAATCTAAGAACAACCTTTAATAGGAATGGGGCACTTACTTGCCTTGCTCGTATTCTTCTTAGAATATCCATTTGGAGGATTTGGCAGGAGAGGTGTATGAGAGTTTGTGAAGGCAAACAGCAAACCCAGGGTTGTCTCCTCGTTTATATCCTTGCTGACTCTGGAGATTGTATGGAGTAGAAGCATTTTAACAGTCCTCTTACTACTAGGGAAAAGGAGATCTTGCCCCTTGGGTCTGGTGGGTGTTTTTCTATGCATGCAGGACTAAGTCTTGTTGATTCTGGTTAATTTCAACTACTACTAATCTGCAGTTCAGAGTTTTAATTTGGTTCCTAATAGCTCTACTTGTATGGAATATAAAGCTCTAAGATCCTTGCTTGCTTCAATACTTAAAAACAAAGGCAAATGGCACAATAACAAGTAGAACTCAGCTTTAACGGCATGCTCTTAGACTTAATGATTAAAGGGAGCAATGGTTTCTTTGAATTCAATCTAGTTACTCACTTAAGGGCCTGCTCTGCAACCTTTCATTTATCTTACAACCCTTGCTTATTCTTTTCGTGATTTTGGCATTGCAAGAACTAAACTTTGTATTGCATGATGTATTCATAGATCACGTGTTGTGTGGTCAAATTCTCCTTTTTTTTCACTGCTTTTCCATTCTGGCAAATAAATCTTGTTCATTTGTACATCCCTTTTAAATTTTAATACTATTTACCTGTTACCTAGCTAGCAAAAAAAAAAAGTTTCTTTAGCAGTCGACTCACTCGGGATGATCACCTGCCACGTCTCTAATCCAATTCTTTATGATCTTTCGGAAGTTCTAACTCCAGACATTTAGGAGAGAAGTCTATTGCACAAAATCATTGTGGATTTTTATATATATATAATATATTCCATTCACTTAATTTCATAATAAAAATTAAACTGAATTGAAGGAGATCTTCAAATCGAATTGAACCGACCATAACAAGTAGATTCAGTTTGGTTATTCGAATTAACCCAAAAAATAAATAATCCTAACGTCAAGACTGGCCAGTCGACGTTGAGTCTCTTGCTTTGCTAGTCAATATTATATATGAAACAAGAGAAATTTTATTTGTTCGACCATCAGATAACTCAATTAGGCATCTCAAATCATAACTTTTGAGAGTTTATAAATACCATGATTTCGTGGACTCATTAGGATTGTATTTGAGACCGAGTAATATATTGTTCAGTCACCTAATAACATTTTTTTATTATGCAACAAAATTTCATCTCATCATCCAAAAAAATTCATTATACAATTATAATATATATAGGTATATAATTTTCTCATATTAATTAGTTTATTAGAATTAAATACGGACGTCAATGTTAAAGATGCACTTAGTTAAATAAAATGGTCTGCTCCAAAAACCAATTTCAAGTGGTCAATCAAAATAGACACACTGACGGCTTCTCCGATTCAATCACTAGTACGATTTTCAAAATATTGTATTGGAACTTATTATTATACACTTCATGTATCAATTATTGCTAAAATAAAATAATATATTGGGTTGACAATGCTTAACTTAGAAATAATCTTCCATACATATTGCGTCATCCTAACAATGGTAAATATATATATATATATATATAGTTTTAAATATTAAGATAGATAAAGTGGTCTGAATTTGATATTTGCCTATAATTTCATATAGCAATAATATATTGTAGAAATATCAATTTTCGATATAATTTTTTAAAAATAATTTATTCCATATAACATTTCAAACTTGTTTTAAAAAATAAATTACACATCAACTTAGTATAGTGTTGATCCAGATCCGGATCTGGTGTTTGTCCGATAAGTTCAGAAATTAAACCTAGCATTGAAGGAGCACACAGTAGAGACGGGCTCGATCTGGGTGGGTCTATTTTGGCCGCTCTTCGTGTAGGGTTTGTAGGATACCCGACGGCATCGGTGGGAGGCGGACCGGGGACAGTGAGGGCATGGCGGGGAAGGCAGCTGCGGTTGCGGCTGCAACTGTGGCGAAGACGGTGGTTAAGGCCAACCTTATTCAATTGTCTTTCAAAACAAAAAGAGTCAGGGGAAGGATGATCCATCATCTTAGTCACCCTACCAGCTTTGTTGTACTTTTGACACTGTTTTTGCATAGAAGAATTCTCCAAGTTGCAGGATAGCTGGTTTGCTCATATCCACTAGCACCGATGTGCTTGGCTAACTATGCACAACTACCAGCACAAAATGTGGACCATCACTGCTACATTATCTATTTAGGTCAGTCAGAAACTCAACTACAATATGGGAAAGATTCCATTGAAGGCCTAATTCATGATATTTTGATTGAGGTGACTTAAGATCCTATAGTGTGCAATATGCTGATGATTTCTCCTGCATGTTTCTGGTTCTGAAAATAACATGAGAAATATAATACCCATCCAACCATATCTACAACTCGAAGAGGAGACAATTCAAAAAGTTAATTTCATTAAAAACCAATTTGCTGCAGAGGCTATATAACCAAAAAATATAGAACACAACACTAGATTGTTTGGTTGTAAAATTAAAATTTTCAATTCCCTGTTATAGTTGCTAAAATATTTTCTCAGAATGTGGTTATGTTAGGTTCTGACATTGGAATCCTATGTATCAGAAAATTAAGAGGTCAGAAGGTTAGAAGGCTAAATTCTTGGCAGGAAGTCACTGGTCACATATCTAATATGCACTATGCTCTCTTCACTACAAGTAGGATGCAATCATATTGATTTTCTTGCCTACATATTACCTCCTACTGAAGAGAGCAAGGGCCTATTGGGTAAAATAGGAGTTGTCACAGATGGCGATTCCATTTTCCTAAAAATTTGGCCAGTGGCATAGTGGTAAGATACTGTTTCATTAAGCGAGAAATTCAGCACCACCCAGGTTCAAAACCTGAGTAACCCCAACCCTCCCCACCCACTGGTACCAATTGAACTATGCTCACTCAGTTTCTAAAGAAGAGCAGCATCAAAATCCACATCCTCATGATTAGAAAAAACGGCCTGTGGCCTGCAAGGTATTATCTGTTTTAGCCAGATGAAGTCAGGGTTTGCCCTTCAAAAGATACTTTGCTAGGGAATAGGCCTTCACCTACAAGTGCCAAGCTCTATTCACTACAAAGAAGGTGAGACTTGCCTTACCTTCCTTGCATATCTATTAGAACAAGAAGGAATTCAAAGTTCCAGTCCTAATGTGCCCCTCCACCCATAACACCCCCCCTCCCCCCCCCCCCCCAAAAAAAAAAAAGGGTTCTGCCAATGCACTATCTTGTCCTAATGTTATCAAGGTGCCGAGTTGTCAAGATGCCAAGGTGCCCCCAAGGCATTCTTGGGGTCCTTGAGTGCCTAAGCACTTAAGCGCCCGCCTAGGCAGCACTTAGGCGTCCAAGGTGGAGTCCAATGTGGTATCTTCCTCCTATATGGATTTTAAGTATGTAAAGATATATAATGAATGAATAATGATAAAATAAAAATGTTGATATGTCATTATAATTAAAATTAGAACATAAGAAACATAATAAATTTAGATAGTTCTTGACCAATTATGATTTTTTTTAACATTTTAATGACTGTAACAACGTTCACAATCTAATGATTGTGAACAATGTTAGAATTTTGAGCTTAGGGCCCTGAATTCTCCAATGTGCCGATATGCACATGGAGATCAACCTTCGCGGTTGCGAGGCAAAGGGACAAACCTCACTGGGTCCAGGCCACCCCAAGGCTAGGCACCGCCTTGGGACGCCTATTTGGGTCGCAATAAGGAGCGCCAGCACCAGGCCCATGTCTAGGTGCCTTCCGGCCTGGGCAGGCACCTTGACAACTATGTTGAAATGCAAGACATGAAAAGAATATTATCTACTCTTCCATACTATTAAATATGATCGTAAACTAGAGACAATCTCAGCATATGACCAAGCTCTTGCCTTAGCCAAAATGCTCTCCAAAAGATTGTGAGAATGAGACACTAGACTGAAAGTTGACCATGAAAACCAAAGGGCATCTAAAAGGGGATCTTGGTCTAAGCAAAATTAAAGGAGAGAACTCATTCAAGTAAGCAATTGAGATCAGACCTCATAGGATTATGGTCTAGATAGGAAAGTCCGGAGACCCAAGACTCAGGTAATAGACGACTATGATGTTGGGTCATATGATAAGTAAAATAGGCTAAGAGAAATGAACTGATCTTAAAAGTCTTAACAAATTATCCCCAGTTCTGAAAAGAAACATTACAAAATAGCATATACCGACCTTATAATCCAACAACATTTGTGGCATTTTCTTCATCAATTCGGCAGTATTTGCACGTTTGTGGAGATAGAAAAAACACAATAAAGAACACTGCAATTCTAGAAAACCCACAAAAAAGCATCTACATTCTCTGTAAATCTAGACGAGAGAAGTAAGGTGTGGTTGCGGGGGTGTGTGTGTGTGTATGAGGGAGAGAGAGAGAGATGCACTTCTCAGCAGACACGCGATCGCATTTGTGCCCTTTCCTCTTGGTCCTCATCTCCTTCCGCGACGGGTCGTACGGCCCCCTGGATCACAAACCACGGCGGCCAGAAGATTCCTCAAAATAGAAGAACAAAACGGCGATAAAAGGAGGGAAGCAAGACAGGGCCTTGGAGGCGGGGTGTGCCAGGACGTACTCTCCGCGAGGAGAACCTCCTTGCGGAGCCTAGCACGTTGCCGGGCGCTGAAGGACAATGGTTTCCAGGCGCCGAGCTCCAATAGCCCCAGACCCCCTGAGAGCTCGTCCTTATACTTGGCGAGCTTCTCCCTCCACGGGTACTGGTACTCCCCCACCGCCTTCACCACCGTCTTCGCCGCAGTTGCAGCCGCAACCGCAGCTACCTTCCCCGCCATGCCCTCGCCGTCCCCGGTTCGCCTCCCACTGATGCCGTCGTGTATCCCAGAAAACCTACAAGAAGGGGGCCAAATAGACTCGACCAGATCGAGCTCGTCTATATTGTGTGCTCGTTCAATGTTAGGTTCTTTAATTTCTGAACTTAATCGGACAAACACCGGATCCGGATATGGATCAACACTACTACTAAGTTGGTGTGTAATTTATTTTTTTTAAAGTTTGAAATGTTTTATGTGTTACTGCTAGAGTAACAGACTC
>CM024759.1:83836480-83903323 GCA_014218235.1 Colocasia esculenta
TGCGACCCAAATCAAGTATGGCGAATGATCTTGTTGACTTACCCTTTTGTTAAGGTAAATATGATTATATGAGGATGAAGATTTAAACTTTCATAGCGTTTGATATTTGGATAGATCAAAAATAGAGTGGAGATATCCTCAAAATTTTGAAGATATCCTCGATCTAGCCAAATACCAAACATGCCCTCAGTTATTAAGATATGCATAAAGACCTTAACTAGTTATTGTACTTGACCTGAGTCAATCTCTATAGAAATTTTTAACACTGACACCCTTACGATTAGAATTTGGAAAATTTTGGAAAATATGCGGTGGTATGTAGTAAGTGAAGCTGAGCCCTCACTCAGAGAGATGGTGTGGAGTAAGTGTAGTAACCGAAGATATGGGCCCTCACTTTGAGAGATGGTGGCATCTGAGGGGTTCTCGCGCAAGAGCCTTGAGGGCCTGAGAGACGAGTGCCGGAGCAAACTCGTTGATGGGGCTCGGAGTGCCGAAGCGACCTCGCGCAAGAGCCTTGACGGCCAAAGGCCCGAGAGACGAGTGCCGGAGAGAACTCGTTGATGGGGCTCGGAGTGCCGAAGCGACCTCGCGCAAGAGCCTTGAGGGCTAAAGGGCCCGAGAGACGAGTGCCGGAGCGACTTGTTGATGGGGCTCGGAGTGCCGAAGCGACCTCGCGCAAGAGCCTTGAGGGCCAAAGGACCCGAGAGACGAGTGCCGGAGCGAACTCCTTGATGGGGCTCGAAGTGCCGAAGCGACCTCGCGCAACAGCCTTGTGGGCCAAAGGGCCCGAGAGATGAGTGCCGGAGCGACTCATTGATGGGGCTCGGAGTGCCAAAACGATCACGCGCAAGAGCCTTAAGGGCCAAAGGGCCTGAGAGACGAGTGCCGGAGTGACTTGTTGACGGGGCTCGGAGTGCCGAAGCGACCTCGCGCAAGAGACGAGTCCCGGAGCTACTCGTTGATGGGGCTCGGAGTGCCGAAGCGACCTCGCGCAAGAGCCTTGAGGGCCAAAGGGCCCGAGAGACGAGTGATTGCGCGAGGTCGCTTTGGCCCTCAAGGCACTTGCGCGAGGTCGCTTCCGCACTCCGAGCCCCATCAACGAGTTCGCTCCAGCACTCGTCTCTCGGGCCCATTAGCCCTCAAGGCTCTTGCGCGAGGTCGCTTCGGCACTCCGAGCCCCATCAACGAGTTCGCTCCGGCACTCGTCTCTCGGGCCCTTTGGCCCTCAAGGCTCTTGCGCGAGGTCGCTTCGGCACTCCGAGCCCCATCAACGAAGGCCCTTTGGCCCTTAAGGCTCTTGCGCGAGATATCTTTGGCACTCCGAGCCCCATCAACGAGTTCGCTCTGGCACTCGTCTCTCAGGCTCTTTGGCCCTTAAGGCTCTTACGCGAGATCGCTTTGGCACTCCGAGCCCCATCAACGAGTTCGCTCCGGCACTCGTCTCTCAGGCTCGTTGGCCCTTAAGGCTCTTACGCGAGATCGCTTCGGCACTCCGAGCCCCATCAACAAGTTCGTTCCAGCACTCGTCTCTCAGGCCTTTCGTCCCTTAGGAGCTTTTGAGCGAAGTCAGCACTCCGAACTCCAGCTACGGAGTCACTTCCGTGCTCGCCTGTCAAACCCACAACCGAGGGTCGTAAGATGGAATCGCCCCTACGTCCTAAAAATCTAAGGACTTTGATTCGGCGCGCGAAAGACCAGCGAGGTCGTAACTCTGGGTCCTAAGCACGAACGCTCCGACAATCGATACCCTTCGCCTAGCGCGACTCGCTCTGAACGTTAATAAGCCACAACACGACGAGGGCACAATTCCATCAAAAGGAAAAGACAGAGAAGTGTTTTTTCATTAAGTACGGCCTGAAGGCCGAGGAGGAGAAGAGTACAAACGGGCTCAGGCCCGGTGGTCGGAGGGACCGAGGACGAGGTCCCCGCATTGGCCATGGCGACAAAAGCCAGCACCGCTCCCTCGTCAGCGTCGTCGTCGTCGTCACCCATCGGCCGCACCGACGACAGGTCCAGATCGGGGAAGGCCTTGCCGACCGCCGACAAACAATGCTTGTAGCCGTCCACGAACAGGCCAGTTATCTGGTCGAGATGCACCTCGGACTCGGTGTACTCGATCACAGCCTTCTGGCGCTCCTCGTTAACGACTCGGGCCATGTCCGCCTTCGTCTTCTCGTGGGCCGCCTCCGCCTCTCGAGCAGCCTTCTCCTCGGCCAACGAGGTCTTGAACTCCTCCGACGCCTTCGCGAAGGAAGCCGCCCGTTCCTCCGATTGCTTGGCCCGAGCGGCAGCGACAGCAATCGACTCCTCGAGGGCAGCGCTCTTCTTCCCGAGGTCGGCGACCTCCTTCTCCAGGGAGCGCACACGACTCTCGTCCGACGTACGAATCTGGTCCGTCCGGCGGTGGACCGTCACGAGCACGGCGAGCTGCTGTTGGAGACCCCGGAACGCCTCCTCGAGAAGGTCGGCGGTGTTCGTTGCGGCCGCCCGAGAAACGGCATCCGCCGGAGCCGATGATTGACCTCACTCCGAAGGACTCGGTCCCGAAGACGAGGACGGACGGACGACTGGTCTAGTCGGTGAGGGAAGGACAGCGCTCGATGAACCGCCCTCAGCCAGCCGAGGCCTCTTCGGCATCCTCTTTGCCTCCCGGGCGGCTGGGGCCGAGAGAAGGGCCGCTACAACTGGTGGAACGGGGGGCTCGACGATCTGAACCTCGGCCTCCTCGGCAGGGCGCTTCTCTCGGGGCGTCTTCTTCTTCCCCCGATCGGCGGCGAAGCGCTGAGGAACGAGTGATCGGTAGTCCGTTGGCTCGGCCATAGCTGTCAAAAGGCAAGACAACAGTCAGTCAACTGTGTCGAAACATAGAGCGACAAAAAGGAGTCTTCCTAAAACAGACGCCAGACCTATATCGGCCCGCCGGATCAACTCGAACATATCGGCTGAAGGCTCTCACAAATCCGGTACTGACACCGCCTACAGCGAGTCAAAGTCCGGGAGCTCGGCACCGCTCAGGTCAGAAGGCACTCGGAAAGCATTGTCCTGGGGATTGACGGCTGACTAGGTGGTCGGGAATTCCCACCCTTCCGAGCTGTGGATAAAACAAAAACTCATCTTCCAGTGATGGATAGAGAAGGGGAAACGACCAAGGAAATGTCGACCCGACCGGGCCGAGATGAACAACCAGTCCCCTGAAACCTTAAGGGAGAAACAGTAGAAGAAAAGACGAATACTGGGCCGAACCCTGGCCATGGCACAAGCCACCAAAAAACCAACAGCCGACCTCCAAGAATTCGGGGCCAGCTGGGAAGGAGCGACTTCTAGGTACCACAGAAGGTGGACCAAGAAAGAATGAAGGGGATATCGAAAGCCGGCTTTCACCGACTCCAAGTACAAACAGAACCCGTTCTCCATCGTGTAGTGGGCACGAAGGCTATCCGAGGCATACACCTCGAAGTTGGGAGGAAAGGCGACCCCAGGATGCTTGGTGATCCAATCAACGGTCACCTGGTCTATCTCCGTGACGGCATCGGCCACGGAGTCAGCCGCCTTGCGCACGCCGGAGGACGGCGCAGATGAAGCCTTGGGCACGTACGTCCCAACGGAAACTTCGGGCTCGGCGTCAGCCTCCTCCGCCGCTGGCCTAGCGACAGGGGGAGCTGGTAAGGCGGAGGGCAAATGGGAAGAAGAAGGGTGGACCAAGGTCCCTCGGAAGGAGAGTACCCTGAAGAAGAAGAAGCAGAGGGAGAAGCAGAAGGAGATCGGGAAGTGGGAGGCGAGCCCATGGCTTACCTCCAAGAAAGGAGAAGATCGAACGAGGACTATCGATCGGGAGCTCGGCGAAAGTCACTCGAACGCTCGGCTACGACTCGGGAGCTCGACCTCGACAGATCTCAAAGCTCGCACGCAAAGGGTCCCATTTTCAGCCCTTGTGGCGCTATTTATAGAGCCCAGGGGCCGTCCCGATCCAACGGACACCAATCATGGCCACCCTGGAGCGCCACGATTCACCCACGTGTCGTCATCTAGTGGCTCACCAGCAGCGGGCACGGATCGCGATCACGGGAAAACAGTCAGAAAATGGGACGTCGAGGGGAACGCCCGTCGCTTCGGAGGCTGCCATAATTTCTGACGGAAGTCGAATCGGCACGTCGTTCGAAGATGAAGCGAAAAGTCATGACTCTCTGAAGATCGCAACATCTTTTTTCGTGATCATGACGGCGCGCAACGATCCATGGAAAGGTGTACGGCGGAGTATGAATAATGACATCGTTTCCTCAGTTTGCCGCTACAATCTGAGCAAAAGCTGGGGGGACTGGTGATACTGGTCGTCACTCGGCCCTTTGGCTCGGTTTGGGGACGAGTTGTCACTCGTCTAAATGGCGCAGGGGGCGTCCTACTCAGCCTGACCAAGGCAAGGGCTACTCAACCTGACGCTGACGCCCGGCGACTCGGCGGGCGAGCTCTGTTGGCAGAATCGCTTTAAAGGAAAGCGAGGTGAACTCGGAAGACCGAATCCTCCGGTGTGCCGAGCCTCTGCGAAGGAAAGTCAGAATCCGGAAAGGCTCGAGGGCCGCGAATCCGTCCCTCTAACCAAGCCCGCACGACGATTATGGAAGTCCCATTAGTGGCAAGCCAGCTCGAGGATCGTGATTACAGGTTACCCACAATTAGTGCCACGAAATCAATTAGCGGGAATCTCGGGCGAATCCCGGAGTACGTCTTCAACCCACTTACTGTAAATTGCCCTCATGGGGCCACTATAAAAGGGTGAGACATCTCTCGCATAAAAGGTACGCAATCTCTGCTACAAAAACCCTGTCTCTCCGACCTGACGAATCTAACTTGAGCGTCGGAATCCTTCCCCACCGAGGTCACTCGATGGTTTTGCAGGTACAGCACAAGGCGACCGGCGCCCGCGATCGACTCGTCTTCCCTTAGGAGTTACTCGGCTGAGGCCGAGTCTGTTACTCTAGCAGTAACACATAAAACATTTCAAACTTTAAAAAAAATAAATTACACACCAACTTAGTAGTAGTGTTGATCCATATCCGGATCCGGTGTTTGTCCGATTAAGTTCAGAAATTAAAGAACCTAACATTGAACGAGCACACAATATAGACGAGCTCGATCTGGTCGAGTCTATTTTGGCCGCCCTTCGTGTAGGTTTTCTGGGATACACGACGGCATCGGTGGGAGGCGGACCGGGGACGGCGAGGGCATGGCGGGGAAGGTAGTTGCGGTTGCGGCTGCAACTGCGGCGAAGACGGTGGTG
Source organism: Colocasia esculenta (assembly GCA_014218235.1). NCBI lineage: Eukaryota > Viridiplantae > Streptophyta > Magnoliopsida > Alismatales > Araceae > Colocasia > Colocasia esculenta. Next base: position 83,841,756 of record CM024759.1, read on the forward strand.
AAGGCGGTGGGGGAGTACCAGTACCCGTGGAGGGAGAAGCTCGCCAAGTATAAGGACGAGCTCTCGAAGGGGGTCTGGGGCTACTGGGAGCTCGGCTCCTGGAAACCATTGTCCTTCAGCGCCCGGCAACGTGCTAGTTCTCCTCGCCGGAGAGTACGTCCTGGCACACCCCGCCTCCAAAGGCCCTGTCTTGCTTCCCTCCTTTTATCGCCGTTTTGTTCTTCTATTTTGAGGAATCTTCTTGGCCGCCGTGGTTTGTGATCCAGGGAGTGGCCGTACGACCCGTCGCGGAAGGAGATGAGGACCAAGAGGAAAGGGCACAAATGCGATCGCGTGTCTGCTGAGAAGTGCATCTCTCTCTCTCTCCCTCATACACACACACACACCCCCGCAACCACACCTTACTTTCTCTCGTCTAGATTTACAGAGAATGTAGATGCTTTTTTGTGGGTTTTCTAGAATTGCAGTGTTCTTTATTGTGTTTTTTCTATCTCCACAAACGTGCAAATACTGCCGAATTGATGAAGAAAATGCCACAAATGTTGTTGGATTATAAGGTCGGTATATGCTATTTTGTAATGTTTCTTTTCAGAACTGGGGATAATTTGTTAAGACTTTTAAGATCAGTTCATTTCTCTTAGCTTATTTTACTTATCATATGACCCAACATCATAGACGTTTATTACCTGAGTCTTGGGTATCCGAACTTTCCTATCTAGACCATAATCCTATGAGGTCTGATCTCAATTGCTTACTTGAATGAGTTCTCTCCTTTAATTTTGCTTAGACCAAGATCCCCTTTTAGATGCCCTTTGGTTTTCATGCTCAACTTTCAGTCTAGTGTCTCATTCTCACAATCTTTTGGAGAGCATTTTGGCTAAGGCAAGAGCTTGGTCATATGCTGAGATTGTCTCTAATTTACGATCATATTTCATAGTATGGAAGAGTAGATAATATTCTTTTCATATCTTGAATTTCAACATAGTTGTCAAGGTGCCTGCCCAGGCCGGAAGGCACCTAGACATGGGCCTGGTGCTGGCGCTCCTTATTGCGACCCAAATAGGCGTCCCAAGGCGGTGCCTAGCCTTAGGGTGGCCTGGACCCAGTGAGGTTTGTCCCTTTGCCTCGCAACCGCGAAGGTTGATCTCCATGTACATATCGGCATATTGGAGAATTGAGGACCCTAAGCTCAAAATTCTAACATTGTTCACAATCATTAGATTGTGAACGTTGTTACAGTCATTAAAATGTTAAAAAAAATCATAATTGGTCAAGAACTATCTAAATTTATTATGTTTCTTATGTTCTAATTTTAATTATAATGACATATCAACATTTTTATTTGATCATTATTCATTCATTATATTTCTTTACATACTTAAAATCCATATAGGAGGAAGATACCACATTGGACTCCACCTTGGATGCCTAAGTGTTGCCTAGGCGGGCGCTTAAGTGCTTAGGCACTCAAGGACCCCAAGAATGCCTTGGGGGCACCTTGGCATCTTGACAACTCGGCACCTTGATGACATTAGGACAAGAAAGTGCATTGGCAGAACCCTTTTTTTTTTTTGGGGGGGGGGGGGGGGGGGGGGTGTTATGGGTGGAGGGGCACATTAGGACTGGAACTTTGAATTCCTTCTTGTTCTAATAGATATGCAAGGAAGGTAAGGCAAGTCTCACCTTCTTTGTAGTGAATAGAGCTTGGCACTTGTAGGTGAAGGCCTATTCCCTAGCAAAGTATCTTTTGAAGGGCAAACCCTGACTTCATCTGGCTAAAACAGATAATACCTTGCAGGCCACAGGCCGTTTTTTCTAATCATGAGGATGTGGATTTTGATGCTGCTCTTCTTTAGAAACTGAGTGAGCATAGTTCAATTGGTACCAGTGGGTGGGGAGGGTTGGGGTTACTCAGGTTTTAAACTTGGGTGGTGCTGAATTTCTCGCTTAATGAAACAGTATCTTACCACTATGGTATGGATCTCAAAAGCCGCTGGCCAAATTTTTAGGAAAATGGAATCGCCGTCTGTGACAACTCCTATTTTACCCAATAGGCCCTTGCTCTCTTCAGTAGGAGGTAATGTGTAGGCAAGAAAATCAATATGATTGCATCCTACTTGTAGTGAAGAGAGCATAGTGCATATTAGATATGTGACCAGTGACTTCCTGCCAAGAATTTAGCCTTCTAACCTTCTGACCTCTTAATTTTCTGATACATAGGATTCCAATGTCAGAACCTAACATAACCACATTCTGAGAAAATATTTTAGCAACTATAACAAGGAATTGAAAATTTTAATTTTACAACCAAACAATCTAGTGTTGTGTTCTATATTTTTTGGTTATATAGCCTCTGCAGCAAATTGGTTTTTAATGAAATTAACTTTTTGAATTGTCTCCTCTTCGAGTTGTAGATATGGTTGGATGGGTATTTATATTTCTCATGTTATTTTCAGAACCAGAAACATGCAGGAGAAATCATCAGCATATTGCACACTATAGGATCTTAAGTCACCTCAATCAAAATACCATGAATTAGGCCTTCAATGGAATCTTTCCCATATTGTAGTTGAGTTTCTGACTGACCTAAATAGATAATGTAGCAGTGATGGTCCACATTTTGTACTGGTAGTTGTGCATAGTTAGCCAAGCACATCGGTGCTAGTGGATATGAGCAAACCAACTATCCTGCAACTTGGAGAATTCTTCTATGCAAAAACAGTGTCAAAAGTACAACAAAACTGGTAGGGTGACTAAGATGATGGATCATCCTTCCCCTGACTCTTTTTGTTTTGAAAGACAATTGAATAAGGTTGGCCTTAACCACCGTCTTCGCCACAGTTGCAGCCGCAACCGCAGCTGCCTTCCCCGCCATGCCCTCACTGTCCCCGGTCCGCCTCCCACCGATGCCGTCGGGTATCCTACAAACCCTACACGAAGAGCGGCCAAAATAGACCCACCCAGATCGAGCCCGTCTCTACTGTGTGCTCCTTCAATGCTAGGTTTAATTTCTGAACTTATCGGACAAACACCAGATCCGGATCTGGATCAACACTATACTAAGTTGATGTGTAATTTATTTTTTAAAACAAGTTTGAAATGTTATATGGAATAAATTATTTTTAAAAAATTATATCGAAAATTGATATTTCTACAATATATTATTGCTATATGAAATTATAGGCAAATATCAAATTCAGACCACTTTATCTATCTTAATATTTAAAACTATATATATATATATATATTTACCATTGTTAGGATGACGCAATATGTATGGAAGATTATTTCTAAGTTAAGCATTGTCAACCCAATATATTATTTTATTTTAGCAATAATTGATACATGAAGTGTATAATAATAAGTTCCAATACAATATTTTGAAAATCGTACTAGTGATTGAATCGGAGAAGCCGTCAGTGTGTCTATTTTGATTGACCACTTGAAATTGGTTTTTGGAGCAGACCATTTTATTTAACTAAGTGCATCTTTAACATTGACGTCCGTATTTAATTCTAATAAACTAATTAATATGAGAAAATTATATACCTATATATATTATAATTGTATAATGAATTTTTTTGGATGATGAGATGAAATTTTGTTGCATAATAAAAAAATGTTATTAGGTGACTGAACAATATATTACTCGGTCTCAAATACAATCCTAATGAGTCCACGAAATCATGGTATTTATAAACTCTCAAAAGTTATGATTTGAGATGCCTAATTGAGTTATCTGATGGTCGAACAAATAAAATTTCTCTTGTTTCATATATAATATTGACTAGCAAAGCAAGAGACTCAACGTCGACCTGGCCAGTCTTGACGTTAGGATTATTTATTTTTTGGGTTAATTCGAATAACCAAACTGAATCTACTTGTTATGGTCGGTTCAATTCGATTTGAAGATCTCCTTCAATTCAGTTTAATTTTTTATTATGAAATTAAGTGAATGGAATATATATATATATATATAAAATTCCACAATGATTTTGTGCAATAGACTTCTCTCCTAAATGTCTGGAGTTAGAACTTCCGAAAGATCATAAAGAATTGGATTAGAGACGTGGCAGGTGATCATCCCGAGTGAGTCGACTGCTAAAGAAACTTTTTTTTTTTGCTAGCTAGGTAACAGGTAAATAGTATTAAAATTTAAAAGGGATGTACAAATGAACAAGATTTATTTGCCAGAATGGAAAAGCAGTGAAAAAAAGGAGAATTTGACCACACAACACGTGATCTATGAATACATCATGCAATACAAAGTTTAGTTCTTGCAATGCCAAAATCACGAAAAGAATAAGCAAGGGTTGTAAGATAAATGAAAGGTTGCAGAGCAGGCCCTTAAGTGAGTAACTAGATTGAATTCAAAGAAACCATTGCTCCCTTTAATCATTAAGTCTAAGAGCATGCCGTTAAAGCTGAGTTCTACTTGTTATTGTGCCATTTGCCTTTGTTTTTAAGTATTGAAGCAAGCAAGGATCTTAGAGCTTTTATATTCCATACAAGTAGAGCTATTAGGAACCAAATTAAAACTCTGAACTGCAGATTAGTAGTAGTTGAAATTAACCAGAATCAACAAGACTTAGTCCTGCATGCATAAGAAAAACACCCACCAGACCCAAGGGGCAAGATCTCCTTTTCCCTAGTAGTAAGAGGACTGTTAAAATGCTTCTACTCCATACAATCTCCAGAGTCAGCAAGGATATAAACGAGGAGACAACCCTGGGTTTGCTGTTTGCCTTCACAAACTCTCATACACCTCTCCTGCCAAATCCTCCAAATGGATATTCTAAGAAGAATACGAGCAAGGCAAGTAAGTGCCCCATTCCTATTAAAGGTTGTTCTTAGATTGTCATAGTTCCTGTTTGAGAGAATCAGCTGGCTCACGGTGGAGATCAAAGCGGAGCAAAATTTGTTTCACAGACCCAGCTTGAGTAAGAGCATTGGAAGAAGTGATGGTCATTGGTTTCTTCCTCACAATAGCAGAGGACACATCGATTAGCTAAACCTAAATGACCCCCTTTTCTTTGTCAGAGTTGGGAGTTTACAAAAGTAATCTTGCCAGGCACACAAAGAAGCTTTTTGGCACGTAGGTCTTTTTCAGATCCAATCATGACAAGAAAAAATCAGATTCTTACTTCTAATTTCATTCCAGGCTGAGGTGGCACTCAATTTTCCATCATCATGCCTCCAAATGATCCTGTCAATCCCTGAGCTTTTTAAATTGATGTTTCTGATTATAGGCCAGTGGTTGTTCATATCAGGAGAGGTTGGATTGGGAAGCATCCATCTTCCATTATAAATAAAAGCATCAACAGTCGAATCCTTAGGTGCACCTGCATAACAATCTGGTTCTCCAGGAAGTGATTCGTTTTTTCACTTTAGCAATGATGGGCTGGAAATGAGCCTTTTTAATGGAGGTTGAGATTAGGGGAAGGCCAAGGTAAGTCACATTGAGAGCACCCTGCTCAACACCAAGAATTTCAGAAATTCTGTCCTTTTGAGTTACACCTCTCCCAATGTAAACCCTACCCTTGGAGCAATTGAGATTTGAGACCCAAAGCAGCACCAAAGTCATGCAGTAGGGCAGAAAGATTTTGAATTGAAGTCAAATGATCATTGGTGAAAATGATAAGATCATCTGCAAAGCTGATATGAGAGACAGAGGTATTCCCCCTCTTAGGGACCTTGATCTGATTTCTTTCCACAACATCATTCAACATACAACTAAGGCCTTCCATGACAATGGGAAAAAGATAGGGAGATAAATGATCACCTTGCCTGAGACCAATAGAGTTTTTGAAATATCCCACATGAGTGCCATTAAAAAGAATAGAGGACATGGAAGTTTCCAGGCACTCCTGAATCCAAAAATAGGGGAAGCCCATTCTATCCTTCACATGATAAAGAAACCTTCTATTAACAGAGTCAAAGGCTTTTTGAGATCGACTTTAAGACAAATTCTTTTCCCTTTAGAAGAGTGAATGTCCCTGACAAGATCATTGGCCAACAAGATGTTGTGATAGATGCTTCTACCTTAGTGAAGGCAACTTGATTCCTACTGATGATTTTTGGCGTGATTTTTTGAAGTCCATCAGCTAGAATTTTCGAGATGATCTTGTAGAGAAAGTTGCAAAGAGATATAGGTCTCTATTGATCAAGTCTATCAGCCCCTTCAGATTTAGGGATCAAAGAAATGAAGCTGCAACTGATTTGCTTCAAAAGATGACCAGAAATTAAGAAATGTTGGACAGCGTTGGAAACATCCGGGCCAACAATATGCCAGGCAGCCTTGTAGAAGTCAGCTGGGAAACCATCAAGACCCGGGCTTTTGGTAGGAGGAGAGCTAAAGACAACCTTCTTAACTTCCTCCTCAGTGTCAGAAATATTAAGAGTATGTTTGGTATTAGGATAGATCGGAGATAGAGTTGAGATATCCTTAAAATTTTGAGAATATCTTCACTCTATTCCCAAACCATCCCGATATCAAACATAGCCTAAGAGTGTGGACATCAAGATCATCAAGAGTTGATTGAGGATAAATAGTGGGGATAGAATCATGCCTGTCCTGGTTCAAAAGAGATTGAAAGAAGTGGACGGTATGAGCTTCAACCTGATCAAGATTATCAATCAAAGTTCCATCCTCACTCATACGTACATTTTCTAATAAGGTTGGCCTATCTTCTAGTCCTCATGGAAGCATATATAGACAAATTTGGTGTTTAGAGTCCTCTTCAGTCAACCAGGTTAATTTGTCTAGATTTCTGCCTTAGAAAACTTTCCTCAGCTTTGAGAGAAACCATGTACGTATTTTTCCCTACCCTGCATTTCCGTAGAGATCATACTATCATTCATTGGATCATTCTGAAGGTTCCTTTGAGCATGCATGCATGCACAAGATTTTGTTTTGCTTCAGAGACTCTCTTAGTCACCTCACCAGATCACGAAAGATCATAAAGAATTGGATTAGAGACGTGGCAGGTGATCACCCCGGGTGAGTCGACTGCTCATGAAAAAATTTTCTTTTTGCTAGGTAATAGGTAAATAGTATTAAAATTTAAAAGGGATGTACAAATGAGCAAGATTTATTTGCCAGAACGGAAAAGCAGTGAAAAAAAAAGGAGAATTTGACCACACAACACGTGATCTATGAATACATCATGCAATACAAAGTTTAGATCTTGCAATACCAAGATCACGAAAAGAATAAGCAAGGGTTATAAGATAAATGAAGGTTGCAGAGCAGGCCCTTAAGTGAGTAAGTAGATTGAATTCAAAGAAACCATTGCTCCTTTAATCATTAAGTCTAAGAGCATGCCGTTAAAGCTGAGTTCTACTTGTTATTGTGCCATTTCCCTTTGTTTTAGAGTTTTGAAGCAAGCAAGGATCTTAGACCTCTTATATTCCATACAAGCAGAGCTATTAGGAACCAAATTAAAACTCTTAACTGCAGATTAGTAGTAGTTGAAATTAACCAGAATCAACAAGACTTGTCCAGCATGCATATGAAAAACACCACCAGACCTAAGGGGCAATCCCTGAGCTTTTTAAATTGATGTTTCTGATTATAGGCCAGTGGTTGTTCATATCAGGAGAGGTTGGATTGGCATCCATCTTCCTTTTTTTTTTTAAGTCAAACAGAGAATATTCACCTTTTAGGTCAACAGAAGTTCATTGGCTCCAAGGTGAGGACGTAAACCTTAGATGCAAATCCAAATATTACAAGTAACGTCAGTATATAGGTAAGATTCTGGGGAATAATATGTAAACAATTCCAAAAATTTTCAAATCAAATCTTAAGCTCTCAAAGATTTATAATTTAAACTCTTTTCCTAACTAAACATTATAACTTAAACCATGAAAAATAAACTTGTACAACATGAAACCTAGACTATAGACCCCAACTTCAGTGAAATATGAGTTAAACCAAAAGACTGCAAGATGGCTTTAATTTGTAATCTATTTTGCCAAACCTTAGCATCAACCGATATAATATTTTGACCTTACGAAATCATACTCCACAATTGCTTGGCTAGGCAAGCCTTATTCCAATCAGCAAGTTTGCGTAAGGCAAGTCCACGCCTTCTTCTCTTGGCCGACAGATAACATCCCATTTTACCATATGCAATGCCTTATTATTGGTCGATCATTCCCAAAAGAATTTACAAAGAATTCTCTCAATTTCTTCAATGAAGCAAAAAGAACTTGACCAGTAAATTGAGTAAGTCGAAAGGACAGATCGAATAAGCTCTAATCGGCCGGCTTTAGATAACAATCTGGTTCTCCAGGATGTGATTCTTTTTTTCAATTATCAATGATGGGCTGGCAATGAACCTTTTTAATGGAGGTTAAGATTAGGGGAAGGCAAAGGTAAGGCACACTGAGAGCACCCAGCTCAATACCAAGAATTTGAGATTCTGTCTTTTTGACTTACACCTCTTCCAATGTAAACCCTACCCTTGAAGCAATTGATATTTGAGACCCAAAGCAGCACCAAAGTCATGCAGTAGGGAAGAAAGATTTTGAATTGAAGTCAAATCATCATTGGTGAAAATGATAAGATCATCTGCAAAGGTGATATGAGAGACAGGGGTATTCCCCTCTTAGGGTCCTTGATCTGATTTCTTTCCACAACATCATTCAACATACAACTAAGGTCTTCCACGACAATGGTCACCTTGCCTGAGACCATTAGAGCTTTTGAAATATCCCACAGGAGTGCCATTAAAAAGAATAGAGAACATGGGAGTTTCCAGGCACTCCTGAATCCATTGAATCCAAAAATAGGGGAAGCCCATTCTATCCTTCACATGATAGAGAAACCTTCTATTAACAGAGTCAAAGGCTTTTTGAGATCGACTTTAAGACAAATTATTTTCCCTTTAGAAGAGTGAATGCCCCTAACAAGATCATTGGCCAACAAGATGTTGTGATGGATGCTTCTACCTTTAGTGAAGGCAACTTGATTCCTACTGATGATTTTTGGCGTGATTTTTGAAGTCTATCAGCTAGAATTTTTTAGATGATCATGTAGAGAAAGTTGCAAAGAGATATAAGCCTGTATCGATCAAGTCCATCAGCCCCTTCAGATTTAGGGATCAAAGAAATGAAGCTGCAACTGATTTGCTTCACGAGATGACCAGAAATGAAGAAATGTTGGACAGCATTTGGAAACATCCAGGCCAACAATATGCCAGGTAGCCTTGTAGAAGTCAGCTGGGAAACCATCAAGATCAGGGTTTTTGGTAGAAGGAGAGCTAAACACAACCTTCTTAACTTCTTCCTCAGTGTCAGGAGAGAATGATCTGAGATAAGTAGATAACTTCTAAAGTCTTGCCTTTGGAATGCACTAAGCTATGAAGTTATCTCAGTTTATGGCTACTCTATTATATTGACTAGGCTGAAGGCCCAACCTTCCTTGAGAATGCCCTTAACTTGGAGGCTCTAAGACGAAGGGAACTCTAAATGAGTAGGAGAGTTTGACCCAACAAATTCTTAGCTCAACCCAAAGGAAACCAAAGCAATCACGACCCCTACCTGATTTTAAAGTTAGCAGACTTCATTAAGTCGACGAACATGGAACCCTAAATATGACAATGAGTATTTATTCCTTATCCTGGCATCTAAATCTTGTAACAGATTACATAATCTTAAATAGCCACTTCATCAGGAGTTTCACCCATGACTCAATCTTATCGGTCGCTAACTCTTGTGGATTCATTTGAAAAAGGCAACATCCATAAAATCTCTTAGTAGTCCTAAGAAAAAATATGAGACTCTAAACACTCAAATTGGTGGATAATGATATTGAATTGCCTCCTCACTTTCTTGTGCTCTCGGCCTACCTCATTGACTTAGGCGTAAAAGAGTTTTCTCTGAGATTTATCTCTCAAAACTCTTGATCTTTTGTTCTTCCTTGCAGATCACCTCTTGGTGAACTTGAGTTTTATGTTAGTGAAGATAAAATAAAATAAAATATTTCTTATAATATAGAATGTAGGAGATTTGTACTCAAGTTTATGTAGATAAATTTGTAAGATGAAGACTTACGTATTCAATTGAGTGGCCAAAAGTGAGAGCAAGTATCTAAGAGCATGTGTCCCAACATATTTCCATCTTTTTTGGGAGAGCTAGCCGCAACCCCAACTACACCCATTATTTACCTGTTCAATATGCGTAGAGATGATCCTTTCTTTTCGACAACGAAAGTTGGATCATTTCATTCACACAAGGCAATGATATAGAGAGGTACAACTGGGCAGGCAGAGGACAATGCAGGGCAATGCCAGCGCTCCATGCAAAGGCCTTACACCCAGTATAGAGAAATCATGGCAAAAGATAGAGAGCCATGAAGCAAGCAGGGACCAAGGTCCATACAAACTAGGCAAATCTAAATACCCACATGAAATACATCGCCCGTCACATAGAGCGCCATGAGCAAGTGCCAGTCATCACTGGCAGCTTCATGTTGGGGAAAACCACACCCTCGAACTACACGATCGCCAAGGGTTAGTGAGACGGACAGAAGGGGGGGGTGTAGAAAGCCTTCAATAGAAACCACGGGCGTGAAAGATGGAGCACCACGCCGACGACCAGAGGAAGCTGGTCGGAGCTGACCACAGACGACTGTCGTATCGGTCCTTTCCGAACACGATCCACACAAGAAAATAATGGAGGAAACATAAAACAGAGATAGGTTAAGAAACAGACCCTACAAGAAAGCCACAACCAGACCTCTGAACGTCTGGAGAGCACCCACCGACAAATCAGAGAGGAAACCCTCCAACAAAAAGTGGGAACCCTTGACGAAAGAGAAAAAAACCTCATACAGTATAGAAGAAATAAAATCGTCCCCACCAGAGGGAAAACACCACCCACGGACGATGGACATCGTAGCTGCCCTCTGAACGGGCAAGCAAATGGCGAGTAAGTGAAGCTGAGCCCTCACTCAGAGAGATGGTGTGGAGTAAGTGTAGTAACCGAAGCTATGGGCCCTCACTTTGAGAGATGGTGGCGTCTGAGAGAGATGGTGGCGTCTGAGGGGTTCTTCGTCCTTCAGGGAACACACTCCACCTCTATAGACAAGCTACACCTTTAAAGCTGGCTTAAAAGATCGAGGCACATTCGAAAGCAGCAGCAGCAGACGAAGTAGGAGATACTAAAAGCAGAACTCCAAGCATAGGAGCGACTTCAAAAGTAGAGACTCATTAACTTTAGTCACCAGAGGCAAATCCTTGGACAGAAGGAACATGGGAAAAAAAAACAGAGGAAGCCAGATCCAAGTTGGCAGGAGAGGGAAGGAGGCTTCTTCTCAGAGGACAGGAGACGACCTCGCCACTTGTTTTTTGGCGAAAGACTTAGCTCAAGAATTGCTAGCAAAACGTAGAGATGGTTCACCACTTGTTACAGGAAATGACTGACAACCACCATGAAAAGGTAACTGAAGATGCAGGCTAGTAGAAGTTTTTTTTGTGGGTATATATGTTGTTTGTTTTCTTTTGTGATTTCTGTGTTGTGTTTGTTTGCAATCACGTGTGTTTTGTGATAGTTTGTGTGCTCTGTAATCATGTTTCTGTTTCAATAGACCAATGGCAGGAGCCCCGGGCTCCTCCCACTTACCCAAAAAAAAAAGCTCCGCAATAATGTGCAGCTAGAATGTAAATTTAATCCAGTTAGCTCTTGGCCAAGTTCTGGGTATAAGGGCTATAAGATTCTCAGGGTCTGATGAATTGCTTAAGTTATCTTTCAGACAGAGAGGGTGCTGCGAGCCAGAAGCGATGTGCAGCAGTGGAAAGAAACGCCAACAGCATCCACATGTAAACTGCAAGATAAAAATTGGATGCTGCATAGAGAAGCTGGGCATGCAGCATATGCATGCAAACTACAAGGTAGAAATCAGATGCTATATAAAGAAGCAGAGTATCCCCCAAGCCATCACCCGCTGACAGAAAATGAAGAGCTTTGCTTGAGGGGCTAAAAGAAATTTTAGTCACAGATGCCAAAAGGAGTAAGCAGATGTTATTATTCTGCAGAAACATCTTAGTCCTTTTCTGCTTCCTCTTCTTTCATCTTTTTCTCCCACCTGCGTTTCTGCAAATTCAAAAAAACATGAGTCATGAAAAAGGAGAAAAAATTCAGATTCAAGCAAAAGTTCTCTACCGATCTTAGGGATCACACCATTTTTGTAGTTGACAATCATTTTTGTAGTTGACAATCATTAGGGATAATCTCACTTTTACTTGGAAACAAGACTTTTTAGTGAGTTTTCCAGAGGATAATTGGCATCTCTGCAACTGTTTTACTATTGACCTGTGGTTAAGTTGAATCTTGATTTGCTACATAAGAGCATATGTTAAAGTATGAAAATATTTCCAAACTATAAAACCATATCCAATGAAGTAAAGGTAAAGGTGGTAAGTGCCCTATCCTCATCCTTGTTCAGTAGTACAAACTACAAACAAAGGTCTATTGCCCATCAATCAATTGCCTTTCAAAACAAAAAGGGTCAGGGGAAGGATGATCCATCATCTTAGTCACCCTACCATGACAATGGGAAAAAGATAGGGAGATAAATGATCACCTTGCCTGAGACCAATAGAGTTTTGAAATATCCCACAGGAGAGCCATTAAAAAGAATAGAAGACATGGAAGTTTCCAGGCACTCCTGAATCCAAAAATAGGGGAAGCCCATTCTATCCTTCACATGATAAAGAAACCTTCTATTAACAGAGTCAAAGGCTTTTTTGAGAACGACATTAAGACAAATTATTTTCCCTTTAGAAGAGTGAATGCCCCTAACAAGATCATTGGCCAACAAGATGTTGTGATGGATGCTTCTACCTTTAGTGAAGGCAACTTGATTCCTACTGATGATTTTTGGCGTGATTTTTGAAGTCTATCAGCTAGAATTTTTGAGATGATCATGTAGAGAAAGTTGCAAAGAGATATAAGCCTGTATTGATCAAGTCTATCAGCCCCTTCAGATTTAGGGATCAAAGAAATGAAGCTGCAACTGATTTGCTTCACAAGATGACCAGAAATGAAGAAATGTTGGACAGCATTTGGAAACATCCAGGCCAACAATATGCCAGGTAGCCTTGTAGAAGTCAGCTGGGAAACCATCAAGATCAGGGTTTTTGGTAGAAGGAGAGCTAAACACAACCTTCTTAACTTCTTCCTCAGTGTCAGGAGAGAATAATCTGAGATAAGTAGATAACTTCTAAAGTCTTGCCTTTGGAATGCACTAAGCTATGAAGTTATCTCAGTTTATGGCTACTCTATTATATTGACTAGGCTGAAGGCCCAACCTTCCTTGAGAATGCCCTTAACTTGGAGGCTCTAAGACGAAGGGAACTCTAAATGAGTAGGAGAGTTTGACCCAACAAATTCTTAGCTCAACCCAAAGAAAACCAAAGCAATCACGACCCCTACCTGATTTTAAAGTTAGCAGACTCCATTAAGTCGACGAACGTGGAACCCTAAATATGGCAATGAGTATTTATTCCTTATCCTGGCATCTAAATCTCGTAACAGATTACATAATCTTAAATAGCCACTCATCAGGAGTTTCACCCATGACTCAATCTTATCGGTCGCTAACTCTTGTGGATTCATTGAAAAAGGCAACATCCATAAAATCTCTTAGTAGTCCTAAGAAAAAATATGAGACTCTAAACACTCAAATTGGTGGATAATGATATTGAATTGCCTCCTCACTTTCTTGTGCTCTCGGCCTACCTCATTGACTTAAGCGTAAAAGAGTTTTCTCTGAGATTTATCTCTCAAAACTCTTGATCTTTTGTTCTTCCTTGCAGATCACCTCTTGGTGAACTTGAGTTTTATGTTAGTGAAGATAAAATAAAATAAAATATTTCTTATAATATAGAATGTAGTACATTTGTACTCAAGTTTATGTAGATAAATTTGTAAGATGAAGACCTACGTATTCAATTGAGTGGTCAAAAGTGAGAGCAAGTATCTAAGAGCATGTGTCCATACATATTTCCATCTTTTTTGGGAGAGCTAGCCGCAACCCCAACTACACCCATTATTTACCTGTTCAATATGCATAGAGATGATCCTTTCTTTTCGACAACGAAAGTTGGATCATTTCATTCACACAAGGCAATGATATAGAGAGGTACAACTGGGCAGGCAGAGAACAATGCAGGGCAATGCCAGCGCTCCACGCAAAGGCCTTACACCCACTATAGAGAAATCATGGCAAAAGATAGAGAGCCATGAAGCAAGCAGGGACCCAGGTCCATACAAACTAGGCAAATCTAAATACCCACGGAAGATACATCGCCCGTCACATAGAGCGCCATGAGCAAGTGCCAGTCATCACTGGCAGCTTCATGGTGGGGAAAACCGCACCCTCGAACTACACGATCGCCAAGGGTTAGTGAGACGGACAGAAGGGGGGGGGGTAGAGAGCCTCCAATAAAAACCACATGCGTGAAGGAGAAGGATGGAGCACCATGCCGACGACCGGAGAAGTTGGCTGGAGCTGACCACGGACGACTACCGCATCAATCCTTGCCGAACACGATCCACGTAAGAAAATAACAGAGGAAACATAAAATAGAGATAGGTTAAGAAACAGACCCTACAAGAAAGCCACAACCAGACCTCTGAACGGCTGGAGAGCACCCACCGACAAATCAGAGAGGAAAACCCCAACAAAAAGGGGGAACCCTTGACAAAAGAGACAAAAAACCTCATACAGTGTAGGAGAAACAAAATTGTCCCCACCAGAGGGGAAACACCACCCATGGACGATGGACATCGTAGCTGCCCTCTGAACGGGCAAGCAAATGGCGAGGGCGAGCTGCAGGACGAAGGCAAACCCCCTAAAAAAGACCAAAGCTTCTCACTCTAGAAAGTCTAGAGTGAGAAGCCCGTGTAAGATGATCCTGTCATGCATGGATTGGTTTGTACAACATACTGCTGTGGAGCAAGCTAGTACAGGCATTTGCTCTGTATCAAATTAGCATGAACATATATAGAAGACGACTCAGTTGCATATTTGTCGTTTTTGTCGCAAGGGGAAACAAAGTGGAAAGGGTGAGGTTGCAACTTTTGGGTTGCCATGGATCATACTTCAATCCATTGCAAGAAATGGTGCCTACCTGAATCCGAATTTCACCTGGTCCTCTTGCAACCCAAATCAACTATGGTGATTGATCTTGTTGACTTACCCTTTTGTTAAGGTAAATATGATTATATGAGGACGAAGATTTAAACTTTCAGAGCGTTTGATATTTGGATAGATCAAAAATAGAGTGGAGATATCCTCAAAATTTTGAAGATATCCTCACTCTATCCTCGATCTAGCCAAATACCAAACATGCCCTCAGTTATTGAGATATACATAAAAACCTTAACTAGTTATTGTACTTGACCTGAGTCAATCTCTATAGCAATTTTTAACACTGACACCCTTACGATTAGAATTTGGAAAATTTTGGATAATATGCGGTGGTATGTAGTAAGTGAAGCTGAGCCCTCACTCAGAGAGATGGTGTGGAGTAAGTGTAGTAACCGAAGCTATGGGCCCTCACTTTGAGAGATGGTGGCGTCTGAGAGAGATGGTGGCGTCTGAGGGGTTCTTCGTCCTTCAGGGAACACACTCCACCTCTATAGACAAGCTACACCTTTAAAGCTGGCTTAAAAGATCGAGGCACATTCGAAAGCAGCAGCAGCAGACGAAGTAGGAGATACTAAAAGCAGAACTCCAAGCATAGGAGCGACTTCAAAAGTAGAGACTCATTAACTTTAGTCACCAGAGGCAAATCCTTGGACAGAAGGAACAAGGGAAAAGAAACAGAGGAAGCCAGATCCAAGTTGGCAGGGGAGGGAAGGAGGCTTCTTCTCAGAGGACGGGAGACAACCTCGCCACTTGTTTTTTGGCGAAAGACTTAGCTCAAGAATTGCTAGCAAAACGTAGAAATGGTTCACCACTTGTTACAGGAAATGACTGACAACCACCATGAAAAGGTAACTGAAGATGCAGGCTAGTAGAAGTTTTTTTTGTGGGTATATATGTTGTTTGTTTTCTTTTGTGATTTCTGTGTTGTGTTCGTTTGCAATCACGTGTGTTTTGTGATAGTTTGTGTGCTCTGTAATCTTGTTTCTGTTTCAATAGACCAATGGCAGGAGCCCTCGGCCTCCTCCCACTTACCAAAAAAAAAAAGCTCCGCAATAATGTGCAGCTAGAATGTAAATTTAATCCAGTTAGCTCTTGGCCAAGTTCTGGGTATAAGGGCTATAAGATTCTCAGGGTCTGACGAATTGCTTAAGTTATCTTTCAGACAGAGAGGGTGCTGCGAGCCAGAAGCGACGTGCAGCAGTGGAAAGAAACGCCTACAGCATCCACATGTAAACTGCAAGATAAAAATTGGATGCCGCATAGAGAAGCTGGGCATGCCATGATTATATCTTATTATGTACACACTATATTTCTAACAGTGTCAGGAAGACTAAGAGTGTGGACATCATGATCATCAAGAGTTGATTGAGGATAAATAGTGGGGATAGCATCATGTCTGGCCTGGTTCAAAAGAGATTGAAAGAAGTGGACGGTATGAGCTTCAACCTGATCAAGATTATCAATCAAAGTACCATCCTCTCACTCATACGTTTTCTATTAAGGTTGGCCTGTCTTCTAGTCCTCATGGAAGCATATATAGAAAAATTAGGTGTTTAGAGTCCTCTTCAGTCAACCAGGTTAATTTGTCTATATTTCTGCCTTATAAAACTTTCCTCAGCTTTGAGAGCAACCATGTACGTATTTTTCCCTAGCCTGCATTTCCATAGAGATCATATTATCATTCATTGGATCTTTCTGAAGGTTCCTTTGAGCATGATGTTGGGTCATATGATAAGTAAAATAGGCTAAGAGAAATGAACTGATCTTAAAAGTTTTAACAAATGTCCCCAGTTCTGAAAAGAAACATAACAAAATAGCAGATACCGACCTTATAATCCAGCAGCATTTGTGGCATTTTCTTCATCAATTTGGTAATATTTGCGCGTCTGCGGAGAGAAAAAACACAATAAAGAACACACTGCAATTCTATAAAAACCCACAAAAAAACATCTACATTCCTGTAAATCTGGACGAGAGAAAGTAAGGTGTGTGTGTGTGTGTGTGAGAGAGAGAGAGAGAGATGCACTTCTCAGCTGACACGAGGTCGCATTTGTGCCCTTTCCTCTTGGTCCTCATCTCCTTCCGCGGCGGGTCGTACGGCCACTCCCTGGATCACAAACCACGGCGGCCAAGAAGATTCCTCAAAATAACAAAACGGCGATAAAAGGAGGGACGCAAGACAGGGCCTTTGGAGGTGGGGTGTGCAAGGACGTACTCTCCGGCGAGGAGAACCTCCTTGCGGAGCCTAGCACGTTGCCGGGCGCTGAGGGACAATGGTTTCCAGGCGCCGAGCTCCCAGTAGCCCCAGACCCCCTTCGAGAGCTCGTCCTTATACTTGGCGAGCTTCTCCCTCCACGGGTACTGGTACTCCCCCACCGCCTTCACCACTGTCTTCGCCGCAGTTGCAGCCGCAACCGCAGCTGCCTTCCCCGCCATGCCCTCGCTGTCCCCGGTCCGCCTCCCACCGATGCCGTCCGATATCCCAGAAACCCTACACGAAGGGCGGCCAAAATAGAAGTTGCAGCCAGAAACCCTACACGAAGTTGCAG
The DNA here is from genome assembly GCA_014218235.1 of Colocasia esculenta. Lineage (NCBI taxonomy): Eukaryota > Viridiplantae > Streptophyta > Magnoliopsida > Alismatales > Araceae > Colocasia > Colocasia esculenta. The sequence goes on from CM024759.1 coordinate 83,859,462, forward strand.
CCAGATCGATATTACTCGGTCTCCACCCGCGGGTGGATGGAGTCCGGTCAGTACAAAGCTTTGGGCTGTTTTGGGTTAACCCCCTGGTTTTTTTTTCTTTTTTTCTTACATGAGGGGTCTTTTTTTCTTACATGAGGGGTTAACCCAAAACAGCCATGTGGGCTTTTGTACTGACCGGACTCCATTCACCCGCAGGTGGAGAGGATCCGGACTCCCAAATCATGATATTTATAAATTCTCAAAAGTTATGATTGGAGATGTTTAATTGAGTTATCTGATGGTCGAACAAATAAAATTTCTCTTGTTTCATGTATAACTAGTTGACACCGTGCCATGCACGGAAATAGTTTAGATATAAATTTTTTTATGTATTCATAAAAAATATTTATTTAATTTTATATGTATATATAAATTTCCTACAATTTGAAATCATCTCATATTAATTTTATTAAATCTTATTTTTTAATAAATTAATAATTATCAACTATTAAAAAAAATCTTCCTTCAGCATATTACATATGGTTCTTGTAAATGGCATGTATAAACTTATAAAGTTTTATATTAAACAATGCACCAATTCCAAGAAAAAAGATCTATTCAAACAAAAAAAATTCAAATATATTACATTAAAAATGAATACAACAATTTGAAGAAAAGCACCATACAACACTGGATAAATATAAAGAGAAAAAATCAGTTAATTTTTCTAATACAAAGATAGTCGATGTAGATGTAAGGATCCAAACAAATGATGCAGTTGCAACTTTCAAAGTGAATATCTATGTTGCTAAGATATAGGGGACATTGAAATTTTCAGTCTGTCAAAAAAAAAAAGGTACAGAATTACATAAGATAACATAAATTATATCAAAAAAAAAAAGTGTGTAGCGCTACAGTAATTTTGTAACTGCTACAGTAGCTTGCATAAAATAACAATTTTTATGTTATATTTTTTATATTAAAAAACTATAAAATAAAAATTCTAATGTTATCTAATCAAAATTTTAAAAACAAATTTAAATAAAAACATAAAAAAAAAGAAAAAGTTTGAATCTACTGTTACTCACTGTAGCACGCTACAATAATTCTGTAACTGCTACAGTAGCTTGCATAAAATAACAATTTTTATGTTACTTTTTTATATTAAAAAACTATAAAATTAAAAATCTAATGTTATCCAATCAAATTTTTAAAAACAAATTTAAATAAAAACATAAAAATAGAAAAAGTTTGATTCTACTATTACTCACTGTATCACGCTACAATAATTCTGTAGCTGCTACAGTAGCTTGCATAAAATAACAATTTTATGTTATCTTTTAATATTAAAAAAAACTATAAAATAAAAAAACTAATGTTATCCAATCAATTTTTTAAAAACAAATTTAAATAAAAACATAAAAATAGAAAAAGTTTGAATCTACTGTTAGTCACTGTAGCTACTGTTACTCACTGTAGCACGCTACAGTACTACTCGTCAAGTGCATGGCGGGGCGGAGGGAAGAAGAGGACGGGGGAGGAGGAGGAGTGCATGGCGGGGCGGAGGGAGGCGGCGAGGTCTGCCATGAGCTTGTGGCGGCGAGGTCGGCCATGAGCTCGCATTTGGGAATCGAGAGCGGGAGAGAGATCTCCAACACTGCTGGGCGCCGGGCGCCGTCTTCTCCGGCAGGGAGAAGCTGAGATCCGGAAAGGAGAGGGAGTGCGGTGGCGGCGATGTGGAGGATTTTGGGGTGAGGTGGTTCCTTTTATAAACGGGATCAACCCATGGGATCCTGGATTTCGTCAGGGGTTCAACGTGGAGGTGGTGGGGGACGAAGTGATCATGGGTGGAGGGCGGATGAGGGATCTCCGTTCGCCAAGACTGCTGGAGAGAGAGAGATCTTCAACACTGCTGGGTGCCGGGCGCCGTCTTCTCTGGCATGGAGAAGCTGAGATCCGGAAAGGAGAGGGAGTGCGGTGCGGTGGCGGCGATGTGGAGGAGTTTAGGGTGAGGTGGTTCCTTTTATAAACGGGATCAACCCATGGGATCCCGGATTTCGTCAGGGTTTCAACGTGGAGGTGGTGGGGACGAAGTGATCATGGGTGGAGGGCGGATGAGGGATCTCCGTTCGCCAAGAGGAGTCCATGCATACAGATACGTGTATGCATTTGGAAAGATGGCCATATTGGCGACGCAGTATAGACATGGTGTCTTTGCATGTGATGCAGGGGTGATATGTGGGCTGCTGGCGAGACTGGTGAACTCGATGATGGACCTGCACAACTGGGCGCTCATGTTGTCAGGTCTGACGATAAACGCCAAGGTGGCGTTCGAGATCTCGGAGCTGCTGCCGCACTGGGCCAGCGCATATAAAGGAGCACTGCCGGCGGGCCATGGCCTTCACCGAGTGCATGCAGAAGCTTGGCGGCGTTAGGGTGGTCGGAGCGCGGTGGGCACGGGACGGGCGACGGCGGCAGGATGCGGGCGGGCAGGCCGTGGCCGCACGACCAAGAGTCGCTGCTCACCTGCATGATGGGTCAAAGCACGTACATGGATACCTCGTCGTCAGGCCTGTCACTGCAGAGTCCATGAACCCCGGCGACATAGTTCACCACTGGCAGCGTTGGTTGGCCGGGGCGGTGTGGACGGGTCGGGCGACAGCGAGGAGGATGGGTTGAAGCAAGAAGATGAAGAAGAGAAGAAGAAGAGAGAGACTAAAACTTACTGATATATACGACGATGGCGTGCGACGCTGCAACGGATGAAAAGTTTTAGTGCAGTTGGTTAACTGGAGGTTAAAGACTTCTGTAAGTGAAGAATGATCATCATACATTAGATACAGTTTCAAAAGGGACCTGCTCGGCGTACCTGATGGTGGCCAGAGACGCCGTCGTCATGGGGAAGGTGTACGACCACCACGCGACGGAGAACCTGCAACAAACCTGCGCAGACATGGCGAATGAAGACCATGGGGATCGAAAATAAGGCCGCGGTGGGAGGGTTTGTTTAGGAGGGTTTGTTTAAATTGTGTAACTGAGGAAGTGAGAAGTTAGATGGAGGGGGAGATCGATGGCACCGGAGAACGTGGAGGGAGAGTAGTTAATGGAACTGCAGGAAGTGTGAGAGGGTGCGGAAAATAAGTGGTTGGTGCGGGAGTGGGTGCGGACTTTTGCGTTTTGTAACTGCCAAAGTGAGAAGTGAGACGGAGAGAGACAGAGATCAGGAGGGTAGATTATTGTGGTGGTGCCACGTGGCTGCTTCAAACTGGGTTTTATATATATAGTATAGATATTGACTAGCAAAGCAAGAGACTCAACGTCGACCTGGCCAGTCTTGACGTTAGGATTATTTATTTTTTGGGTTAATTCGAATAACCAAACTGAATCTACTTGTTATGGTCGGTTCAATTTGATTTGAAGATCTCCTTCAATTCAGTTTAATTTTTATTATGAAATTAAGTGAATCGAATATATATATATATAATACTATATAATCCACATAATTTTGTGCAATAGACTTCTCTCCTAAATGTCTGGAGCATGGTTCGCCCGTGCCGCCCGCCAGCGGCACCCGGGCACGGTCGGGTGACCCGGGTTAATTTTTTTTTCATAATTTTTTTATATTAGGTATATTAAAATGATGTAAATGGTGTTCAATTAAGATAAAAATTAAAACATAGGTTAATTAAGAGATGATACAAATTATAGTAATTTAGTTTAATTTTTTTAATTATTTTTTTATCAAGTAAAAATTATCTCAAAAATTAATAAATCGACTTAATCTCAACATTTAAGGAATCTAATGGTGTTTAATTGAGATGAAATTTCAAACATAAGTTAATTAATATGTGATACAAATTGTAATAATTTTAGTTTAATTTTTAAATTAATTTTTGTCAAGTAAAAACTGTCCCAAAAATCATTAGGTCGACCTAATCTCTACATCAATGCATCAATAACCCATGATATTTATTTTTATAATCAGTACATTTTTCTAGTAATTATGATGACTTCATATTTGACTTTATTTTCGAAATCAAATGTCGTCCCGTTGAAATACGCGCACAGTGAATTCGTCGTACCGCGACAAACTCTGTCTGCACTTAAGTGGTCTAATTAGTGTCTAATTGAGATAAAATTTCAAACATAAACTAATTAAGAGATGATACAAATTATATTAATTTTATTAATATCTAGGATTAATTAACATTAATAAATGATAGCCCAATGTCATACTCAGAAGTGCGCGTTCCGACAAGGTGACATCAAAAAACTGTAACGAAAATAAATTTTGAGAACACCATAATTTTTAGAAAAATATGGTGATATCAGAAATGTAAATATCCGAAATTGTTGACGTACGGATTTCGATATTAAGCCGATGCAACTATTTTTCGGGTGATTTTTCACCCAGTGTAAAATAAATTTTTAAAATTAAACTAAAATCACCATAATTTGTAAAACTATTACATTAGTTTATAGCTAAAATTTCAACAAAATGAACATTATTTGAATGGGTTTACAAGATACAGAATGAGTTTCAACACAACATGTCAATTTTCTACCGTATCTCAACGGTACGGTACGGTTCGATACGTACCGTACCACGGAGAATACGGTACGGTCGATTCGGTCGGTACGGCAAACTTTGGTCTGGAGTTAAAACTTCCGAAAGATCATAAAGAATTGGATTAGAGACGTGGCAGGTGATCATCCCGAGTGAGTCGACTGCTAAAGAAACTTTTTTTTTTTGCTAGCTAGGTAACAGGTAAATAGTATTAAAATTTAAAAGGGATGTACAAATGAACAAGATTTATTTGAAGCAGAATGGAAAAGCAGTGAAAAAAAAAGGAGAATTTGACCAAACAACACGTGATCTATGAATACATCATGCAATACAAAGTTTAGTTCTTGCAATACCAAGATCACGAAAAGAATAAGCAAGGGTTGTAAGATAAATGAAAGGTTGCAGAGCAGGCCATTAAGTGAGTAACTAGATTGAATTCAAAGAAACCATTGCTCCGTTTAATCATTAAGTCTAATAGCATGCCGTTAAAGCTGAGTTCTACTTGTTATTGTGCCATTTGCCTTTGTTTTTAAGTATTGAAGCAAGCAAGGATCTTAGAGCTCTTATATTCCATACAAGCAGAGCTATTAGGAACCAAATTAAAAATCTTAACTGCAGATTAGTAGTAGTTGAAATTAACCAGAATCAACAAGACTTATTAGTCCTGCATGCATATGAAAAACACCACCAGACCTAAGGGGCAAGATCTCCTTTTCCCTAGTAGTAAGAGGACTGTTAAAATGCTTCTACTCCATACAATCTCTAGCGTCAGCAAGGATGTAAACGAGGAGACAACCCTGGGTTTGCTGTTTGCCTTCACAAACTCTCATACACCTCTCCTGCAAATCCTCCAAATGGATAAATACGAGCAAGGCAAGTAAGTGCCCCATTCCTATTAAAGGTTGTTCTTAGATTGTCATAGTTCTGTTTGAGAGAATCAGCTGGCTCACGGTGGAGATCAAAGCGGAGCAAAATTTGTTTCATAGACCCAACTTGAGTAAGAGCATTGGAAGAAGCGATGGTCATTGGTTTCTTCCTCACAATAGCAGAGGACACATGGATTAGCTAAACCTAAATGACCCCCTTTCTTTGTCAGAGTTGGGAGTTTACAAAAGTAATCTTGCCAGGCACACAAAGAAGCTATGCGTAGGTCTTTTCCAGATCCAATCATGGCAAGAAAAAATTTGGATTCTTATTTCTAATTTCATTCCAAGCTGAGGTGGCACAAAATTTTCCATCATCATGCCTCCAAATGATCCTGTCAATCCCTGAGCTTTTTAAATTGATGTTTCTGATTATAGGCCAGAGGTTGTTCATATCAGGAGAGGTTGGATTGGGAAGCATCCATCTTCCATTATAAATAAAAGCATCAACACTCGAATCCTTAGGTGCACCAAGGCTGTGTCTAATTCTGTCACCCACCAGGTGAAACCATGCTCTTCCCATTGACCCAACAAGGATCATCCCACATGCTCAATATTAGACCCATTAGACTGCCAAAAATAACGAGGAGGAAGCACAATGCGAAAAGAAGGAAGGGTTCTGCACACCCATTCTATTCACGCACTGGTTATTATATACAGTGCTGTACAAAAAATGAATGATGGATAAAGAATACACGTGTAGGGTTCAAAAAGAAAAGGAATAAAAACAGTTATCACAGCAGGTCGGAGCAGTAGGCTCCAGCAGGTCTGGGTCCTTCTAGAAAGATTCTAGAAGGATCAGGGCGAGCTTGCGTATGGGCCTTGGGCTGCTTCAAGTAGGGAGACTCAATATCTCCAATATTCCCCTCAAGTTGGTGTGTGGAGATCACGAATCAACTTGCGAGTGATCGTTTGGAAACGTGTTTGACCAAGAGATTTAGTGAATACATCAGCTATCTGTCGATCTGAAGAAATATGCTGCAGCTTGATCATGCCTGATAAGACCTTTTCACGAACAAAATGGCAGTCAAGTTCTATATGTTTCGTACGTTCGTGAAATACTGGGTTTGATGCGATGTGCAGTGCTGCTCTGTTGTCGCAGTGGAGAGTGGTGGCCATAAAGTTGATTCAAGGTCTTTAAAAAGATATTGCAGCCATGTTATCTCTGCAGCTGCTGAAGCAAGTGCCCTGTACTCTGCTTCAGCGGATGAGCGAGCGACGGTATGTTGTTTCTTACTTTTCCAGGAGATGGGACAGCCACCAAAGAAAATGCAATATCTGTTGTGGATCGCCGAGTGGTAGAACATGATGCCCAATCCGAGTCACAGTAGCCGGTGAGACTGGGATTACCTGATGGGGGAAGATAGATGCCAGCTCCTGGAGAGTTCTTTATGTAGCGAGCAACACGCAACGCAACATCCCAATGAACAGTCCGTGGTTGGCTCATGTATTGACTCAAAGTATTCACAACAAACAAGAGGTCTGGCCTGGTGATGGTGAGATAAATCAATCTTCCAATAAGTCGTCGGTATCTCCCTGGCTCTGCTAATGGTTCTCCACTTTCAGGTGTTAGTTTCAAATTTTGTTCCATGGGAAAAGAACAAGGTTTTCCTTCCAAGGTGCCAAGATCTGAAAGGATGTCAAATGCATATTTTCGCTGTGAAAGGAAGATACCCGATGAAGAGCGAGCCACTTCTATTCCCAAGAAGTATTTGAGGTTGCCAAGTTCCTTGATATGAAACTTGGAATGAAGGAACTTCTTGAGCAATTGCATAGTGGTGATGTCATCTCCAGTAATGATTAAATCATCTACATAAACCAAGACCACAGTGATATGAGACTTGCGGGTTGATGTGAACATAGAGTGATCAGCCTGAGATTGGTGAAAACCAGCCTGCTAGAGTGCTGTAGAAAACTTATCAAACCAACTCCGAGATGCTTGTTTGAGGCCATACAAAGACTTGTGGAGACGACATACATGGTACTCCCCCTTACTAGCAAAGCCGGGTGGTAAGTGCATGTAGATTTCTTCATGAAGATCACCATGAAGGAAGGCGTTGTGAACATCTAGCTGATGCAGTGGCCATCCTTTCATGGATGCTAATGCGAGTAGACAGCGTACAGTCACAAGCTTTGCTACAGGAGCGAATGTTTCATGATAATCTACTCCTTCTTGCTGGGTAAAACCTCTTGCCACCAGTCGAGCTTTATACCTTTCGACTGTCCCATTGGAGTTGTATTTTATTTTATAAACCCATTTGCAGGATATGGGTTTCTTACCAGCTGGAAGCGGAACAACGGTCCATGTCTTGTTAGCCTCAAGAGCATGAATCTCAGCAGCCATAGCCTCACGCCATCTTGGGTCTTCACTGGCTTCTTTGAATGAAGTGGGCTCACGATCAGCAGTTATAGAGCTGAGAAAAAGTTGATGTTGTGGACTGAACTTGGTGTAAGATATATGTCGCTGCATGGGATGAGCGGTGGGTCTCGGAGAGGAAGATGATTGGTCGGTGTGGATTAATCCACAATGATAATCCCTCAGTCGAGCTGGTGGCCGTTTCTCCCGTTCAGAACGTCGCAGGTTGCTGGGTGGCATTGTATCAATGGGAGGTGGGTTATTCTCGAGAATGATTGTTTCAGAAGGTGGCTCCTCATTGTTAGGAAGAGAAGTGGAAGCTTCCTCAGGAGGTTCAGATATGGGTTTAGGCAAGACAAGAGAAGTATTATCTGAAGTGTGGTTCGAATGAAATGAGAAGATTTGTTCATAAAAGGTGACATCTCGGTTAGTGAAGTATTTTGGTTCTCCAAGTCATACAGGCGATAACCCTTTTGTCCATGGGTAGCCTACAAGGATGGCTCGGGGGCTCGTTGACTAAATTTATCATGCTCCAGAAAACCACAAGCAGCAAAACAAAGGCACCCAAAAAACGTAGTGATGCGAAGGATGGTGACCGCTGCATAAGGACTTCATAAGGTGTTTATATTTCAGTAGAGGAGTGGGTATGTGGTTGATGAGGAAGGTGGCAATAAGAATGCAATCCCCCCAAAAACATTTAGGAAGGTTAGCTTGAAAGCGGAGGGCTCTGGCAACGTTGAGGAGGTGTCTGTGCTTTCTCTCAACAATCGCATTTTGTTGGGGGATAGCTACACAACTGCGTGTGAATGACTCCTTGTTTGTTAAAGAAATCTGTCATTGCATGGGATAGAAACTCAGAGCCATTATCACTCCTCACAATCTTAATGGTTTGCTTGAATGATTCTTGACGTGAGAAAAGAAATTTGACAAAACATTAAAGGTTTCTGATTTGAAACGCATGAGATGCGTCCAAGTACATCTGGAGAAATCATCTACTATAGTGAAGAAATAATGAGCCCCTGAATTTGATGCTTGCGAGTAGGGACCCCAAATATCACAATGTATAAGTTGAAAACAAGATGTTGTACTTGTAGAACTAACAGGAAAAGGAGGAAGCCGTGTCTGTTGGCTAAAGGACAGACAGTGCAGGAAGTTTTGTTGTTGTTGTAAGAAATGAAAGACTCTCTTTTCAAGATTTGCAGCGGTTCCATCCCTGGGTGTCCAAGGCGTTGATGCCAGAGTTCAAATGAAGCATGATCTGGTTTGTTGGGATGATGGCAGAAGCAGACGGGCATCCTAACTCGAAGTGGTAGAGGGAATCTCTTTCATGGCCCCGACCAATCACCTTCCCCGTCGAGAGGTCCTGAAATATGCAGTGCGACGGAAGAAAGTAATGGAGCATTGAAGTGGTTGGTTAGTTTGTAAACAGAAAGAAGGTTGCATTTGAACTGAGGTGCATAAAGAACATTGGATAAATGAAGTGAGGGTGTGAGAGAGACTTTTCCAATCCAGTAATAGGAATGACATTACCATTTGGAATCATAATACTTGAGTTGTGGGCTTGAGGTGGGAGAACACTGCTCAAAATGTTAGAGTGACAAGTAACATGATCTGTGGCTCCACTGTCAATGACCCAAGTTTCTGGAGTGACCACAAGATGGCATTGAGGCTTACCTACGAGATTTGCCTTGGGTGAAGATGTGGTCTCATTCAAGAGCTGTAATAGCTGTTGGCATTGCTCCGGTGTGAAAGGCATGGAAGATGCCTGGTTGGCACGAGCATGGTATTCAGGTTGTTTGCCCTTGTTGTACCTCCGTTCCCGAAAATTTGGTGGGTACCCATGAAGCTTGTAGCAAACGTCTCTTGTATGGCCAAGGATGTTGCAATAACTACATCGTTCCTTGGATCTATTCTTCGTCTGGGGAGGATGATTTTTAGAGATAAAGTTTGCTGAATGTGTAAGCTGAGATGACTCTACTGGTGTGGGAAGAAGAGCAGGTGTGGTCATCATAGCCATCCCTTCATTTCCTCCAGTGGATGTGTGAAGAAGGCGTTGTGTCTCATCTTGTAGGACTAAGGAATAAGCTCGTCCTAAAGTAGGTAAGGGGTCCATGAGCAACATTTGACTCCTCACTTGAGCATCAGTGTCATTGAGACCCATGAGAAACTGCATCAACTGGCGTTGTTGGTGTTGCTTCAAATACTTTGTATGAGCACCACAAGTGCAGGCAGGCATAGATCATAGGTAGCCAGCTCGTCCCAGCAATTCTTCAAGGAGTTAAAATACTTTGCCACCGGATCACTTCCCTGGAGAAGTGTTGACAGAGTTCGCTCAAGTTGAAAAATACGAGGTCCATCTGACGGTGAAAATCGGTCATGGAGATCTTTCCAGACCATGCTGGCACATTGAACGTAGAGAACTGAGGGAGCAAGATCCCGATGGATGGAGTTGAGGATCCATGAGTGCACCATGTTATCAACTCTCTGCCATTGGAGATAGTTGGCTGCTTCTTCACTGGTTGTGAATAGAGCCATCCACGAAACCCATCTTGTTCTTTGCTGTGAGAGCCATGATCATAGCACGACGCCATGTGGAGTAGTTGTCGCCAGTAAGAAGATGGCTAACAAGAATGGTGCCAGGATTATCGGATGAATGAAGGAAGTAGGGACTGTCACTGGAGATGATCTCAGACGTATTGGAGATGGTAGAGTTTGCAGTAGTGGAAGCAGAGCTAGTAGAAGTGGCCATGATCGTATCAACCATGTAATGGCTCTGATACCATGCCAAAAATAACGAGGAGGAAGCACAATGCGAAAAGGAAGAAGGAAGGGTTCTGCACAGCCATTCTATTCACGCACTGGTTATTATATACAATGCTGTACAAAAAATGAATGATGGATAAAGAATACACGTGTAGGGTTCAAAAAGAAAAGAATAAAAACAGTTATCACAGCAGGTCGGAGCAGTAGGCTCCAGCAGGTTCTGGGTCCTTCTAGAAAGGTTCTAGAAGGATCAGGGCGAGCTTGCGTATGGGCCTTGGGCTGCTTCAAGTAGGGAGACTCAATATCTCCAATATAGACAAAGAATAAATGATGTGATCTTTCATCCAACTCCTCATTTGCAGAACACTTTTCCAGGCAATAGAATGATAGGGTCTGCTTTGAAATCTCCAAATATTATCTCTGCTAAGGTACTTCGACTTCACCCAATCAATCCACAAGCTAGAATCATCATGTAGGATACTCCACAATTGCTTGGCTAGGCAAGCCTTATTCCAATCAGCAAGTTTGCGTAAGGCAAGTTCATGCCTTCTTCTCTTGGCCGACAGATAACATCCCATTGTACCATATGCAATGCCTTATTATTGGTCGATTCTTCCCAGAAGAATTTTCAAAGAATTCTCTCAATTTCTTCAATCAAGCGAAAAGAACTTGACCAGTAAATTGAGTAAGTCGAAAGGACAGATCGAATAAGCTCTAATCGGCCGGCTTTAGATAACAATCTGGTTCTCCAGGATGTGATTCTTTTTTGCAATTTATCAATGATGGACTGGCAATGAAATTTTTTAATGGAGGTTAAGATTAGGGGAAGGCCAAGGTAAGGCACACTGAGAGCACCCTGCTCAATACCAAGAATTTGAGAAATTCTGTCTTTTTGACTTACACCTCTCCCAATGTAAACCCTACCCTTGAAGCAATTGATATTTGAGACCCGAAGCAGCACCAAAGTCATGCAGTAGGGCAGAAAGACTTTGAATTGAAGTCAAATCATCATTGGTGAAAATGATAAGATCATCTGCAAAGGTGATATGAGAGACAGGGCTATTCCCCTCTTAGGGACCTTGATCTGATTGCTTTCCACAACATCATTCAACATACAACTAAGGCCTACCATGACAATGGTAAAAAGATAGGGAGATAAATGATCACCTTGCCTGAGACCATTAGAGCTTTTGAAATATCCCACAGGAGTGCCATTAAAAATAATAGAGAACATGGGAGTTTCCAGGCACTCCTGAATCCATTGAATCCAAAAATAGGGGAAGCCCATTCTATCCATCACATGATAAAGAAACCTTCTATTAACAGAGTCAAAGGCTTTTTGATATCAACTTTAAGACAAATTCTTTTCCCTTTAGAAGAGTGAATGTCCCTGTTAACCGGTGTGCCCACGTGGGCAACCAAAGGTTGCCAAGGCAACCTTGGAAAATGGCTAACCGCTGGGCGGTTTGTCTTGGGGTGTTGGGGGTTGCTTCGGTGGTTTTTCCAGGGAAAAACCAACACATGCAAGGACGGTAGAGACCCCCATTCGCATGCACCAAGAAACCGAGTGACAGAACTCTCTTGGCATCCGGGACTGTGGCAGTCTCTCCTGCGCATGCAAGAAGGGTGTTCTCTCTCTCCCCGAAGAACACTACGCAAGTCTCCCCCCTCTCTCTCTCTCTCTCTCACACACAAGTGTAAGGTTTCTTGCACGGGACATCACCGTCGGATCCCGAGGACGTTTGGAGCGAGGAACAACGAAGAAGACTCTAGTAGCCTTCTTCCCGATCCTACGACATTCCGCAACGCACGAGGTACACACCTCGATCATCATCCAACATTGGTATCAGAGCAATCACGTTCTTCTCTCCACGATGTCGTCCGACGATATCCATGCGCAAGAGCTTGCTGCAATGGAAGAAGAAGATTTCGAACCGACGGAGATCTCCTCGGACAGCGATGGGGATAGCACGGTTGGTAGTGGCCCGACGCCCACGCAGGAATCCATGGCGCCACTTAGAATCCGGCGACTCATGACTGCACGGGATTACATTGCAGCACTGGGCGCTTCTCCCTCGTCGCACTCGGCCGACGCCGCTCGTGCGACTGCACAGCAAGGGGATCGCAGCCATGCGGGCGACGACGTTCCCAGCCATGCAGATTGGCACGGAGACGAAGACCGTGGCCCACACATGCAACAGGTAGAAGGCACGCACAGCGGCCTGCTTACGGGAGGCCACGCAGACCCCGGGCCTCACAGCTTTGCATGGCCCGCGCGACGCCATGCTGACGCCGGCGGGGTGACGCACGCGCCTTCGCGGATGGCCGCGCTGATCGCAGCCACCCGGGCGCGAATGACCACCGCGTTCGTGGCCTCGCAGGAGGACATGGCCAGGCGGGCCAAGCGCCCGGCCACCCGGGCTGAGCGCCCCAGCCACGCGACCCGCCAGCGCCTGGCCACCGGGCTGGGCGCCTCAGCCCGCGCCAGGCGAGCGGCCAGGCGGGCCACCCGGGGTGGGCGCCCCAGCCCCGCCACCAGGCGGACCAGGGAGGGCACCCGGGCGCGGACGGCCAGGCGGGCCCCCGCGGCCACGGCCAGACGGGCCAGCCCGGCCACCGGGCTGGGCGCGCCAACCCACGCCCAGGCAGGCCAGGCGTGGGGTTGGCGCTCCCAGCCACGAGCCCAGGCGGGCCAGCCGCGCGCCCAGACAGGTCACGTTCCCGACGGCGGCCCTGCACGCCTCGCACGTTGGCGCGGACGTGCAATCGGCGACACTGGCAGGAGACGCACCCGCGACCAGGCGGGTTGGTGCCGATGGCGCAGACGTGCAACGCGTGCGCGCGGAGGTGTGCACGACGGTCCTCGTGGCCATGCAGACCGGTTTGGAGTGCGCATGAGTACTGGTCCACCCATGCCCAGGCGCACTTTTCTGGTGGAGCAGGCCCGCATGAGAGCGTCGGTCCGTCGGCGACGTGAACTTGACCGTCTTGCCAGACGTCGCACTAATGTGATTTTGCCGAGCGGACCTCGTGGTCGAGCTCGACTTAGCCGCATTATTGGACGTGGACCGGCAGGAAATGCTGACCCGACCCCTCGTCGCCACCATAATGAAAATTTGGCGGTACGACGAGTCGGCGTCGCATACGGCATGTTCCTCGGCGCCGTCTCATGACTCCGACCCGTCTTCAGACGATTGGTTTAGCTATCCTAATGTTATCTAATTTTAGACATGATTTTATTAGTACTTCGGATCATTAGCTTTATGATTATGAGATTGTCTTATATAAGTCCATGCAATAAATTGTATTAGATTTGATGCAATAAATTGTATTAGTCCATGCAATAAATTTATTCATGCAATTTACATTCAAGCAATCTTGTATGATCCGATGATTTAAAATCATGTGTTAATTGTTATTTGAACATGCATAATTGATGTTGTTCAAAATTATTAGAATATATTTTGAGCATGATTAATTATTGTTCAAAATATTAGAACATGTTTTGAGCATGATTAGTTGTTGTTAGTTCTTATGAATTCATGTTTAGTACAAACATGCTTAAAGATTGAGAGATGTTTGTTCCTCTCCCTTTACATTATTTGATCGAAATTACCCTAATAATATTGAATATCTTATATAATGGGAGATGATTGTAGTCCTCTAAGTCTACTTTCGATCTTATTATATGGAGAATATTTAATATTATAGTGTAGATTTTTGGATCAAATAGACTGATGTGTAAAATTGTCAACTTAGCCTTCTCCTTATTATCTTAAATGTAGTGATTCATCGATGGCCTCGAAGAATGTTATTGCTGACTTAACGAAATGAGATAAATTAGATGGCATTAACTATGACATATGGCATCGAAAAATCCAATATCTTTTGAACGAGCAAGAGTTGCTTGATCACATTACAACGTCCATGACCCCGCCCGCAGAAGGCAACACTGCTCAACACCGAAGAGATCAAGATGCTTACAAGTTATGGTTCAACAAAGATCGTAGCACGCGCTTACACTGTTAAGCAGCATGCAAGATGATCTGATTGGCGAGTTTGAAAAGTGTAAGACTGCCAAGGATATGTGGGATAACTTGAAAGTTGCTTTTGGAGGAACCTCTACCACGAGGTAAGGGCTCTTGTTTTAAAATTTGAGACCCTCCGAAAAGATCCCCGTCAGAACATGACTGAGCATCTAAGGCTAATGTCAAGCATGATCCGCGACTTGAAGTCTGCAGGTCACGATCTTACTGATGAGCAGCAAGTGCAGGCTGTAATAAGATCTTTGCCAGACTCTTGGACTCACATGAAACAGATCCTAACTCACAATGAGAGCATTAAGAATTTTTCTGACATCTCTCGCCATGTGGAGTTAGAGGCTGAGCGCGAGGAAGCCATGCGCGCTACTGCCCTTGTCGCCCAGGGAGGCAGACAACAGGGAAAGAAGGGTCCAAAGAAGAACTTCAAGAGGAAGAGGCAAAATGCTGCATCTACTTCTAAGGCGAGGTAGACACCGAAGCGCCAAAGAGGCAAGCGCGGTGGAAAAAGAGACAAGTCAAAAGTCAAATGCTATAATTGTGGACAATTGGGACATTTCGCTCGTGAATGCACTGAGCCGAAAAAGGTATTCCAATTTCTTTTCTCTCCAACTGTGCATGTTTGTTCGCATATCTTAGTTGCTCGAACAAATCCTGAATGGATAGTGGATTCAGGAGCGACCAAGCACATAACAAGGGATCGAGCAAGGTTCGTGGATTATCGCCGAATCTCAGCGGGATCGCAAAGAGTATACATGGGAAATGGTTCCAGTGAGGAAGTCCTTGGAGTTGGTGTGTATCAACTCAAGTTAAAGACTGGACGAGTCTTAACTCTCCATGAAGTACTCTATGCGCCTAGAGTTCAGCATAATCTACTATCAGTCTCATCATTATTAGCATTAGACTTCTCTTTTTCGTTTACTAGCAACCAAGTTGACATTTGTTTGAACAATGTATATATGGTCATGCTATATTCATGGATGGTTTGTTTAAATTAGAATTGGATTATCATAATTTTCCTGTGTCTTATGTGGTGAACACTGATAACAACATTGATTCGATAATTTGGCATGCTCGGCTAGGACACATCGGACAAGATAGAATGACAAGGTTAGCTCGAGAAGGCTTTCTAGGCTCACTCGCTAAAGTCAATCTTCCTATGTGTGAATCGTGTTTACCCGTAAGGCATGTCGTAAGCCTTTCGGAAAGGCTAAGAGAGCCACTGAACTCTTACAATTGATCCACTCTGACATTTGCGGACCCATGAGTGTGAAGACCCGTCAAGGGGCTTCCTATTTCCTTACATTTATAGATGATTATTCACGATATGGATATGTCTATTTGATCGCTCACCGCTATGAAGCGTTATGTGACGGAACGCCTCAGCCAAGCCGTTAAACCAATAACGCACTTGATCCGAGTCCGCCTCCCGCGAACGGGCCGAAGCCTCGCAAGGGAATCCAAACCACAGTCCGTGTAAACATAAGGAACACACCACATTTCATATATATTTTTCACAATTACATAGCCATACTCCATTAAAACTGTAAAGGTACAAGAGTCTGGGGCATACCCCGAGGCTACACTGCTGAAGTACTACTCTGCTGGAGGTACAGACCCGGCTCCGCTACGACGCGGCCCAGAACTGGACGTCGGACGGGAAACGTCCTCCTCGCCCTCACCTGTGGGGGTAGGGGTGAGCCTCTCTAGTCACTGGCTCAGTAGGGAACTCCCCCAAAGCCGAACAAACCACAAACCACAGGTACAAAACAGTAAACAGTACCAACAACATATAAAACAGCTAAGCAGGTAAGTAAAGCTGTAAAAACTACTCACTGTCTGCCGACTACGAGAAACAACTGTAGTAACTAAACGGCAAACCCAAACAGGTGTACAAGCCAAAGTAGAGACAGCCAAATGAGCCACGTAAACTGGTTCGCGTTCGCGACACCAGAAACTGACTCGGACAACTAACACAGGTCCACCTCTCAGTCTCGCAGCCACGGACGAAAGGTCCAGCTGCCGCTCCACGTAAAAAGGTCAAACAACTGTGGAGACCAACTAAAACACCACAACCTGCAGACCACACGGTCACAGGCCCATGCCTGGCACCTCCAGAGACCCTGGCCTGGGCTCGCTAGAGTGAGGCACTGGAAAAAGGACTAGCTGGGGTCCAGTACGTCTACTGGTGTCCGTACCCCCAACTACGAGCGCGCTACAAGTGACTAAAAAAAACCACAACTGTCACTGTCCCACTGTTGTCTTTCCCTCACCCGGACGTACAACTCTAAACAAGAGTGAGGGTGTCCAGGTCAGACGACACAGACCTCAACGGTACAACACAAGTACTGGGACAAGGCCCCGAGCTAACAGCCTGCTCACAAAGAACCTGGGGCACCCAACTAGAGAGGTAACCACGGTAGGCGTCGTACTACTCGCCACGTACACAAAACCACGTGCACGTCACACACAAACCACGTGAAACCTCACGTAAAACCACAAGTAACCATTGGTCCATTACACGTGAACCCAACTGACTCGCGTACACAACGCGCAGTCACCGAAGTAAACACTTAACAGCATATCTTGTATGCTAAACACGAGAACCATGTGCACTTAGTGCACCTCCTATGATACACGCATGCATTATGATAAAACACCATAAATAGCCATTTCTGTTCATATAGGGGTAGGCGGCCACATCGATTGCCGCTTACAGGAAGTAGACGACAATGTCTCTGGCCGTCACCTCCTGGCTGAAGATCTTGGCGGCACACGATGTTGACGCCAAGTTCCCCGGCCTTAAACCCTGCAGAAACCCTAATCCGGTCCTGCGAGTTTTCCACTCATTCATTATAGAAAAACATGTAAATGCTATTCCTCTAGCATGATAGAACCAATACAACCCAATTATACATGCTTTACACATTAAACTACACAAACCACTCATATCCCGCATGGTGCAACTCTATCCAAACATGGATTATCATGCTGGTTCAAGTAGTTATGATGTGTTTTAATGTTTCTACGGAGCTACCAGGGTTCGTCCCCTACCTCAGAACGCGTTAGAATCTCCCGCAACCCCCCGGTTTACGCCGAGCCCTCCGCAAGCTCCCACGCGAATTGCACCACGCCGCGACGTTTCCTCGCGCAATTCGGCGACGCCGCGCGTCCCACGATCGACCAGCCACTCCTCGATACCTGTTAGAACCTTCAGAAACACCAGGGCGCGAAGCTGGGGCAAGAGGGAGAGAAGGTGAGCTGAGAGAGCTGCCCTCGGGTGAACATATAACCTGCTGAACTGACAGGTTGGCGTCAACCCCATTGTCGCCCACATGCACCGCCAGACTAAACGTCCACAAAAGATGCCGCCAAGTTCATGAAGTAAACGTCCATGAACCTGGACGCCAACATTCAACGACCACCCCTTGGCCGCCAACTCAGACAGAACAGCAGCAGGTCCTATTCCAATTCAGGACCTACCCTGCTCTTCACCTGCTCAAGCCACACAATCACACCATGCATTCCACACACCAACTCACATGGCCTCACAACGGCCGCCACAACCACAATGCACATGATCCGCATGGATCCGAAAAGCACACGACGTTACACGTCAGATTGCTTCAAACACTTCTTGGCAGAGGTTGAGAATCAATTAGGCAAAACCATAAAAGTTCTTCGGACAGATCGAGGATGTGAATATCTTTCGGATGAGTTCCGAACTTATGTGAAGAAAAAGGAATACACAGACAGTTAACTATTCCATATACACCGCAACAAAATGGTGTTGCTGAGAGACGGAATAGAACACTGCTAGATAGGGTTAGGTCGATGATGGCGCATGCCAACCTTCCAATATCTTTTTGGGGATGCTATAATGACTGGGCCTACATCCTTAACCGCGTACCTTCACAGTCAGTTCCTTCCACCCTTATGAGATATGGCGTGGTGAAAAACCAA
Source organism: Colocasia esculenta (assembly GCA_014218235.1). Lineage (NCBI taxonomy): Eukaryota > Viridiplantae > Streptophyta > Magnoliopsida > Alismatales > Araceae > Colocasia > Colocasia esculenta. The sequence continues at coordinate 83,878,053 of CM024759.1, forward strand.
ATTTAGATAATCTACGGCCATGGGGTTCAGCGGGATATGTCCATGACACCTCTCACAAGTTTGGAAAACTTGGCCCTAAAGTTAGAAAGTTTATCTTGTAAGATATCCTGAAGGCTCTAAGGGTTATGTCATGTATGGACAACATCCGAATGGAGGAATGACATAGAAAGACGTCCGAGATGTTGTTTTCTTAGAAACAGAATTTCCTAGCATCGGCGACACTGGAAAGAGTCTTGATCTCCATGAGATGGATGACCCAATGATATTCTACACATCTTCCAGTGAAGGGAGGGAATTAGTTCCTAACCAGGAAGCCGCCGGAGATAGTAGAGATGATCATGATAGTGGGAGCTTTGTGCCAGTGGGAGCACACCTATAGAAGAACAAGACGATCAGATACGCGTAGCAAACGTGGACACATGCCTCGTCGTCGATTGAGATTGAAGAGGAAGCCTTGTGTGCCAGCTTGCTGATGATGATGAGCCTACTTCTGTTAAAGAAGTATTAGCTTCATCTGCTAGTAAAGAGTGGAAGGAAGCAATGCAAGATGAGATGGACTCTATGAGTAAGAATCAAGTTTGGGAACTTGTCGACCTCCCTCCAGGGCGTAAGCCTATTGGAAATAAATGGATTTTCAAAGTCAAACGCAAGGCGGATGGATCTATCGACAAATTTAAAGCACGACTTGTGGCGAAAGGATATACTCAAAAGGAGGGTATAGATTTCGATGAGACATTCCCCCAGTGGTGAGATTCACATCGGTTCGCCTTATTCTAGCCATAGTTGCACATTTAGACTTAGAACTTTTTTAGATGGACGTTAAAACAACATTTCTCAATGGAGAGATAGACGAAGAAATTTATATGGTGCAACCAGAAGGTTTTGAGGCAAAGGGACAAGAGCGCAAAGTTTGCCGTCTCAATCGTTCCATTTATGGCCTCAAACAATCGTCTAGACAGTGGTATTTTAGATTTCATAGATCTATTATCTCATTTGGTTTGAGATGATTGAAGAAGACCACTGGTGTATGATAAACGTATGGCGGAAAAGATTCTTATTTTGTCATTATATGTGATGAATTTTATTGGCTGGAAATGACATGGAATCTATCGAAGCCACTCGAAAATGGATGTCTTCTGTCTTTGAGATAAAAGACATGGGTGAAGCAAATTATGTGCTAGGAATAAAAATCACAAGAGATCGCTCGAATAAACTTCTGTGTTTGTCGCAGGAGACTTATATAATGAGCGATCCGGATGCATTATTCCAAACCCATCGATACTCCAATGATAAGAGTTGTGTTTTAAGTATCAGTCAATGTCCACAAACTGATAAGAAAAGAATGAAATGTCTAAAGTGCCATATGCTGCTGCAATTGGAAGCCTAATGTATGCCATGTTATGTACACGGCCAGACATTAGCTTTGCGGTGGGCCTTGTTAGGGTTATCAAAGTAATCCCGGTCTCGTTCACTGGAAAGCAGTTAAGAGGATTTTTCGATATCTTCGTGGTACTTCGGACCTTGTCTTATGTTACAAAGGAGGTGACTTAAGATTGAGAGGTTTCAGCGATGCTGATTGGGCCGGTGATAAAGATGAGCGCAAATCCACCTCAGGCTATGTGTTTATGTTAGGTGGAGGGGCCATTTCTTGGTGTAGCAAGAAACAAACGTGCATCGCTTTATCCACCATGGAATCAGAATATGTGGCTTGTTCTGCTGCATGTCAAGAGGCTGTTTGGTTGCAGAGTTTCCTACAGCGATTAGCCATGACACGTTTGTCAAAGGAGGCGGTGGTGCTGTATGTTGATAGCACATCGGCCTTGGCCTATGCTAAGGACCCTAAATACCATGGGCGAACCAAACACATGACATTCGTTATCACTACATTCGGGATTTAGTTGCAAAGGAGTTGGTGGTCTCCGACACATTTCAACTGGCCATATGTTGGCCGATCCACTAACTAACAAATCCCGAGGGAGGCTTTTGTAACCCATATTAGAATATGGGATTGTGTAATTTGTGATGTGCACAATTATTGATTGACAATTAAGTTATATATTTTCCTTCCTTATGTGTGTCTATGGTTGGAATACTTTACACATCAAGAAAAGTGTCACTAGGCTCTGAATGGACTCCCTCACACGGGTCATTCGCCTTGGCGCTAAGAAAGCGAGCAAGATGAGACAATTTTTATCTATGGCGCTATGAGAGCGAGCAAGATAAAAGTATATCTATGGCGCTATGAGAGCGAGCAAGATATTTTCCTTTTTATTGTCGCCTTAATTGAGTTAAGATGAGATCCCTCTAGATCGATCACAGGATATGAGAATCAAATCCGTGAAGCCTTCATTAAGCCGGTGCGAGTTTTATGATAAGAGGTCGTGAGACTCGGGTTAGCCGCAGTGGGAGTGGCTAGACTAAGAACCGTATGGTGTTTTTATTATGTTGTATGTGACACGCCCATAATGATGGAAGAACACCGTAGCATGTGTACATACCACATGTGCGTAAAACGACTCTTGAAGAGAATGATGAATGAGATCTATGTTTCATCATTGTGTGAGCTCTTGGATCATAATTCATTGATCCATCTGTACCCTTAGGACTTGAGATCTATGTCATGAAAATGAAGCTTGATGTCGCTACTTTAGCATGCTCCTTAGGGCTATGGTTGATACAGTCCAACGGGACATGACTAGGAAAGCGGTCAAGACTAATTGAATTGACATGAGAACTCAAGAAAGACATCTGAATATTGCACCATGTTTTGTGGTTCACACCTCGAGGGACTATGTCGACTTGGTGGCGATAAAGTCGTGAATACAAAACGTTCGAGTTTTGACGTCGCTAGTTTTGAGAGATCCAGGATGTCAAAGCTGGTGAATATTGAAGATATCTAGGGTACTACGGGATTCCTTGGAGTATTGTGATCTGTTAGTTTTGGTGATAACTTAATAGATCACTACTCATTGTTGTGCTGACTCTCGTAAGGTCGCTCACTCCATTCGTCGTATGTAAGATTGAGAAGCAAGTGTCGAGAGATGAATTGCTCTTAGTGAGCAACTGCCATTTTACTGTGCCCTCTGTGGGCAAGTGGGAGATGTTAACGGTGTGCCCACGTGGGCAACCAAAGGTTGCCAAGGCAACCTTGGAAAATGGCTAACCGCTGGGCGGTTTGTCTCCGGGGTGTGGGGGTTGCTTCGGTGGTTTTTCCAGGGAAAAACCAACGCATGCAGGGACGGTAGAGACCCCCATTCACATGCACCAAGAAACCGAGTGATAGAACTCTCTTGGCATCCGGGACTGTGCAGTCTCTCCTGCGCATGCAAGAAGGGTGTTCTCTCTCTCCCCGAAGAACACTACGCAAGTCTCCCCTCTCTCTCTCTCTCTCACACAAGTGTAAGGTTTCTTGCACGGGACATCACCGTCGGATCCCGAGGACGTTTGGAGCGAGGAACAACGAAGAAGACTCTAGTAGCCTTCTTCCCGATCCTACGACATTCCGCAACGCACGAGGTACACACCTCGATCATCATCCAACAGTCCCTAACAAGATCATTGGCCAACAAGATGTTGTGATGGACGCTTCTACCTTTAGTGAAGGCAACTTGATTCCTACTGATGATTTTTGGCGTGATTTTTTGAAGTCCATCAACTAGAATTTTCGAGATGATCTTGTAGAGAAAGTTGCAAAGAGATATAGGTCTGTATTGATCAAGTCTATCAGCCCCTTCGGATTTAGGGATCAAAGAAATGAAGCTGCAACTGATTTGCTTCAAAAGATGACCAGAAATGAAGAAATGTTGGACATCATTGGAAACATCCGGGCCAACAATATGCCAGGCAGCCTTGTAGAAGTCAGCTGGGAAACCATAAAGACCAGGGCTTTTGGTAGGAGGAGAGCTAAAGACAACCTTCTTAATTCCTCCTCAGTGTCAGAAAGACTAAGAGCAGCTTGGTATAAGGATAGATCGGAGATAGAGTGAAGATATCTTTAAAATTTTGAAAATATCCTCACTCTATTTCCGATCCATCCGATATCAAATATAGCTAAGAGTGTGGACATCATGATCATCAAGAGTTGATTGAGGATAAATAGTGGGGATAGAATCATGTCTGTCCTGGTTCAAAAGAGAAGAAAGAAGTGGACGGTTTGAGCTTCAACCTGATCAAGATTATCAATCAAAGTTCCATCCTCACTCATACATTTTCTAATAACGTTGGCCTGTCTTCTAGTCCTCATGGAAGCATATATAGAAAAATTTGGTGTTTAGAGTCCTGTTCAGTCAACCAGGTTAATTTGTCTAGATTTCTGCCTTACAAAACTTTCCTCAACTTTGAGAGCAACCATGTACGTATTTTTCCCTAGCCTGCATTTCCATAGAGATCATATTATCATTCATTGGATCATTCTGAAGGTTCCTTTGAGCATGCATGCACTAGATTTGGTTTGAGTACTGCCTTGAGTTTCTTGCAGACAATGAAGGGATCTGGCAGACCTCTAACCTCAGTCTTCCACGCATCTTGAGCCACAGATCCAAAGAATTCAAACTCTCCACCCCCCCCCCCCACATTGCAATGAGTTTCTAAAGACTCCGTTTCCGTTTTCACAGGGAGGTTTTAAATTTGATTTTCAAAGTTCATGCAACTCATATTGAATTTATAAAGAATGCGAATCCAGACTTTAGTTAGCTAGATACAGTGGGTTCTACATTTAAATTTAAAATATGTAAATTCAGATACCATGGGTGTTACATTTTTTATAAAAAAAATTTGACGATACACTGCCATATCTCCTAACAGTAAGTTGACCTGATTACATTAATCTTTTAAACAGTGGAAAACCGATACTTTTTGTGACCCGGTTGCAGCCTTTTTGACCAGGGGGTGAGGCCATGGTGCGCCCACTTGTGAGGTATTTGCCGGCCGTCGTTCGCGATTGGGGTCCAACCGCGCCTGCGCGATGGAAGCTGCAGCCCAATATGAGACCCATGTTAATTTAATGAAAAATGTTTATTATTTATTTTAATTAAATTATTTAAAAATAATTTAATTTAACATTATGTGATACAATATAACGTAAAACCGACAGTCGTTCAAAAAAATAATAGTGTCATGAATGATCGGCGCTGAGGGGCAAGGCGATCGATGATGGAAGACACATGCGTGGGCGTTACGTCTTGTGGGTCTTATAAGTTATATCTACAAATCGATTAGATATATATCATCGTGAACTTATAATCCAATATAAATATTAAAAACCTGGTGTTAAATTTAAAGCCCTGTCTTTTCGCTAAACAAACGTTTGGATACTCTGTCTTTTTTGGCGCGTGCCCTTAAAATTAAGACGTAGCTCAAAAAAATAATAAAAAAATAATGAATGATTATGGCCAGCTTTCGAGCTTGTTAATTAGTTCTAATTACCCATCAGTGAAGCAGTCAGTGTGGTGGTTCATGTGTATGTGTTTCTCTTTTCCTCTCCTCTCGCAGTTGATTCATTGCATATTGTTCTTCTCATCATCATCCTCAGTTAACTTCAAATGGTCGCAAATTAAGAAACAGATGATCATGATCCGAAACAATTATTTGGATAGTGTAACATACTTATTCAACAAATTATTCTTGTGTACATGGTAATTCATGAGGGGAGCATCAAACTTTGAAATAAAAATCAGTTGACTTTAAGCTTATAAGTGACCAAGAACGACCATTTCGTCAGCTCGAGTCAAACAACTGGTCATTCAAGAAAGTTAGCTCAAATATGCATGCAATGCAATGCAGCCATGCAGGAATCAACCGAAGTTGTACAGTAAGCTTTACCCGCAAACAAAGCATCAAATCCTATTGCACTCCCTCACCACTCTTCACTTCTTCCCCGGCCGGCCACTATCACAAAAGAGATCAGGGAGGCGAGGGTTCTCATGACTCGTACGTGCATGGAGGGAGCAGTGCTGGCTGGCGCAGTGGGAAGGAAGAGGGGGAAGGGGGCGGGGGGGTCTCAGTAGCGAAACGAAGCCGCTCTTGAAGCTCTTCTTCCACGGCGGGAGTTAGAGGAGATGGAGTCGAGCTTGAGGTGCTGCCTGAACGCCGAAATGAAGGCCTCCGCCCTGGCGTTCAGCTCGTCCGCCGCGCAACCTCCGCCGTCTTCCCAGCCCACCTCCTTCTCTGCCGGGCCGTCTTCGTGTTCTCTCCCTTCGCGCCGCCGTCTGCACGCGCGGTATGGTTGTTGCTGGTGCTGCTGCCTCTTCCCCTGCGACGGCGCCGTCACGCATCTCGCCGTCCCCGCCTCCCTTCTGGGGACACTGCGCCTGGCCGCCGCCTTCCTCCCCCCCTCGACCGCGGGCTTCGTGTTGGCCGTGCGGTGTGTGGAGACGAAGACGATGGACGCGATCACGAGCTGGAGGAGGAGGAAGAGGAAAGGGGAAGGTCCCAGAAGGAACCCCGGCCGCTGCCCCCCCAGTACGCAATGCAGCAGCGTCTTCAGCACCGAAACTAAGAGAGCCGCCGCGACTGCCGCCAGAGCCGTCTCCACCATGTCGTCTGCTTCCCCGGCCGCCTTCCTTCCCTTGACACCCAGCTGATCCGTCGTCTCCTTCCCCGCCTTGGCAGCTGCTTCCATTACCCTCTCTTTAGTACTCTCTGCGTGACGACAACACATGCCTCGAGAAGAACCCACCTGATCCTCTCCTCCTTATATCCGGGGAGGGAAGGGAGGGACGTTGCCCCGCGTCACTCCTGCCTGCTCTTTTGCGAAGGTGATGGAGTACCGAGCGCTCCCTTTTTCCCTCGGCCGGCGGTGGGGCGGGGTGTCTGCAGCTTGTCAGGGGACAAGGGGAGTGTGTCGCGCATGCGGGGAGCCTGCGCAGAGCCGACGGCGGTATGATGTCGGGGGCCGGGCCGTGCGAGGGAAGGGGAGGGACGGCCTGCGCTGGGTCATCATGGCCGCCACAGGCCATGGGTCTTGGCTTTCTCGGCCTGCCGCGGGGGAGCGCCCATTGCACGTGGCGGTGTGATTAGTTAAATTATATAGCACAGGAGGCGGGCAGAGAGGTATCACTGCTGCATTGCATAAAGGGAGATGAGGAAGACGATTGATGAGATGTGTGGTCTGTTCGTCTTGTGTGGGCCGGACGGGAAGGAGGGGGGCCGAGCTCTGTCCGCCGGTGCTGCTGGCACTCTCGAGCGCGGGACGCAGGCGGCATCGTCCTGTCGGCGGGGATGGGCAGGACAAGGCGACAAAGTGTGAAAGGTGACATCAGCAATGCGTCACAGAAATGAAATTAGCAGCTCTAGAAAATCTGTGTTTATTTTTTTGTAAGTGTGTTAATAAGACCTCAGGTATTTATTAGAGAGCCTTATAAATGACCATAGTCACTTCTTTTGTTCAGAAAATCTGTGATTTTAATTATTACAATATTTCCTCATTATTGTTTTTCTTGAGAGTACAGATTTAGATGCACACCATAACGTTGTTCAGATTTATTAAGTTTGAAGTCAGTAAGTTTATCATAAACATTTTTGGTAGGCAAACTAACGAGATGTACATTAAACTAGTATGTAAACTATGTACATGTCGATTTCATTGCATCATAAAGTCTATTAAAATGAGAAAATAGACAATCTCAGGAGAACTATTTACATACAATATAATCAGTACCGAGAAGAGGAAGATATTGTAGATGCAGACACATAGTTGCTAACATCAACCATAACACGGAAGACAGGTTATGCAGTTGTCTGTTATCAAGAGTCAAAGAATATTATATAGCATTTTTCTCTACCCAACCACCATATGATTGCTCTAATTAAGAAGTAAGCGAGAGTAACCTTTTTAAAATTAAAGCTAGCTAGCTAGCCACCTCTCAAGAGCTCCAAACTAACTTCCTTAGAATAATTTCAGTCTTCTGAATTAACATAGCACATTTTTTGATGTGTTAGGTTAGTTGATCTATTTTTTGAATTTATATAGAGAGGGCTTGAATTCAATACTTAAGAAAAATTTAAATATATATAAATCTTTAAAAAATATTCTCCTTAAATCCAACCAAACTTAATTAAGTGTTGAATCTTCTATCTTCTGATGTACGCCGGAGCGTCCACTTGAGTGACTCCTATATATAATTAACATATGTACGGTTAATGTCTAAATTTAAGCCATCTACATAACATGTGTACAGTTAACACATATATAGCACATATTTACTAGGCAATTAAAAGCCTTTTTATTGCGAGTTTGCACATGCGATAAGCGGCAAGAGACCAACCTGCCACATACATAGGGAGAACCTTTGCAGACAAAGTACCTTCCATATCCACGTATACAACTGATTTTTGAGTTGTTACAATATACAACTGATTTAGAGTTATTACAATAATCTCACGTTGAAAAGAAATATATAAAATATCTCTTATGTTTATAATAATAGTACTCTCTTTGTTTATTATTTTAAAATTTTGAGTTGGATGATCTAATAATATTTTATTATGATATATAGTATTAGGGCTCAAAGTATAATTAGGTTTCAAACTTTATGTTTTTAGTTCATGTGACAGAACTTAAAATTGTCCTACATGTGAGATAACACGTTAGGATAATCTCACTTTAAAAAGAACAATTGAAATATAAAGTCACCTCCAAAATGTAAACATTAAGGGAAAAAAGACAAGATTACAAAGTTATTCTTAGATTAGTCAATATGAGACAATTTTCACAGGCCTCTACACGTGCCGACCTTATATAGGGTAGATGTCACATATATTTTAACGAGATGATGTGAGATCCACAATTAGAAAAATGAAAATCCATTATGATATCATGATAATAGAGTCAATATTTTCTCAACCTTAAAACTCTAATGTTGAGGTGAGGAAGTCAGATCATTATATAAAAAGAAACTTCTATGAAATATCCGATGTAAGATTATTTTTACAAAAAATATCTCTTATATTTATAATAGTAGTGTCCTCTCCACTAATTACTTTAAGATTTTGAGTTGGATGATTTATAGGGTGTTTGGAAACATTTTTTTAAAATTATTTTTATCTGAAAAATATGTTGTGTCAACTTTTAATTTTAAATTTTAAATTATAAAAATTTGAGGTTATGTGTTTGGTAACAATATTAAAAATTTTAAATTTTTTTAATGTGTTTGGTTCGGGGGCGGCGAGTGGTGGGGGGGGGGGGGCTGCTGTGCGGGGGAGGGGGCGACGAGTGGGGCGGGGGTGCTGCACGGGAGGGGGGGGACGCTGCCCAAGGGGGCAGGAAAAGGGAAGTAGGGGGGGGGGGAGGGGGTGGAGAGTGGGGGGGGGGGGGGGGGGGGGGGTGGGGGAAGGGAAGCATGGAGAGGGGGCGGCGAGTGGGAGGGGGGGGGGCTGCTGCGCAAGGAGGGGAGGGGGCGCAGCGCAGGGGAGGGTTCCGACAGGGAGGGGAGGGGGGTGCAGTCTGTAGAAGAGGAGTGAGCCGTGTTGTATATATATTTTTTAATTACTTCACACTTGTTATTATTTTGAGAGAGATTTACATATGATAAATTTTTCCCCTAAAATTAAAAATTACTTACCAAACACGTTTATTTGTCCTTTCTCTTTCTTTTTAAAATTTAAGAGAAAATTTGATAAAAATTTGTAACCAAACACCTTATTAATAACATTTAATTCTAACATAAAATTTTCTCACCCAACGCATTTCAAGCAGAGAATAAAGTGGTAAACTATTATAAATTATCATAAAGTAATAAATTCAATTGAGTTTGTCGTAAAGACAAAATTTTCTCATATACATATTTTTTATAAACTTATTATAAATTATGATGTGACAAAGACTGTAAATAGAGTTTGAGATAAACTTACTTAAATTTATGAAAAACTTCAAACATGAACAAGTTGCATCTAAACAGCCCCTAGTTTGTAGGGTGGAAATGTCGGTAACTTTCCCAACTTGATGTTGTTCATGAAAGGGGTATGTATATTAAGATCTTTGATTCGAAAAGAAAAAAACAAAATTGTACATCTATTGCTTTCCTTTTCTTTTAGAATTCTAACATTTTTTAATTGTTTTATTGAGAAATACTGATCGTTCTAGATGACTAAAAAAATTTATCATCCAAAATGAGGTTGATTATTTTACATGGTGCACGAACTCCACAATAAAGTAGTCTTAAATATTTTTCGTCTCTTCATAAAGTGAATTTTTTTTCAAATTATTTGTCCTATTCAATAATTATTTGTTTTATTTATCAAACTATTTATTCCAATTTATTCTACTTAAGAAATTAAGTGAAACAAATAATTTATCAAGTAGAACACATTCACTTTAGTGAGAGATGAAAAATATTTAAACTCACTTTTATGGTGAGACCTATGCACCATCTAAAAAGATCAATTTCATTTTAGATGGTAAACTTTCTTAACCAATCTAGAAATTGAGGTTATTATTTCTTTATTTTATTTTACTGTGCTAATTTTCCGCTGAACTTTGACTGTGGTGTAATGTAGACAACCAAGAATAGAAAAGTTATCTGGTAGATATATTGTGGGATAAGAGAGTGCAAAACATTCAGATATATGTAAAGAGACAAAGGTCTGTATAAAACTTCAAACTCTTTTAAACTTATTCACTTAATCTGGATAAAATTTGAGGGTTAAAAAGGTCGGTGATTGTTTTTACACTCAATTTTCTTTTAACCTTTTATTGTAACTTGGCTGTTGCAATTTGGGTAACAATTTAATCATGCTACTTGTTCATTGTTAATTATGTGGGGGTGAAAGAGTTCGATGTTTACAAATATTAGGGATGGTTTTATGTAAGCCATCCCCATAATAAAAATTAATTATAGGTTTTTGACAGTGAGGACGCCTTAATTGCAGGTCCCTGTCAAAAATATTTACGCGAAGAAGTCCAACTTTTGTTAGATTCGCACTAAACTATTCTCGAGTGACATTTTTCGTCTGCTGATTGTGAGCAATCGTTATTTTAAAACATTTAACTCTTATTTTAAAGTATTAGATCTTACATTTTAAGTCATGTCAATAGTTATTTTAAATTTCACACATTTTAACTCACTATGACATATACTTTAACGATTTCGAACATATATTTTAAGTCATGTTAACCCACGCATTTTAACTCACCATTACACATATTTTAAGAACATCAAACTCTTACTTTAGTATCTTTGAACTTAGACTATAATTCATGTCAACAGTGACTTCAAATCTCACACATTTTAACTCATTGTTATACATATTTTAACGATCTCAAACTCTCATTTTACCATTTTCAAATTTAAACTATAAGTAATGTCAATAATGACTTTAAATCTTATTCACTTTAACTTACTGTCACACATATTTTAATGACTTTAAAATTTTACTTCCAGGTCTTAGAACTTAGACTTTACATTATGTCAAGTAGATTTCGAACTCTTATCTAAAATTTTATAACAATTGCATATGTGACAAATTATGTAATATAGAAGGGTAAAGTGAAACTGTAAACTGTTAAAGTAATAAACAATTACTTTTACTGTAAGTTGAGTAAATAGTTAAAGTAACAGAGAAGGCCAACTTCTGTCTTAGAAAAAGTACATGTACCCACTAGCCAACATTGTTGTGAAGCACTTATTGTTTAGCTTTCGGAGATTGTAGTTCCATTACACTCATTGCTACCGAAGAGTGAGTGTGCTCAAGTATGTATATGAATGTGTTTAATGTAGACGTATAAATATATTAAAATAATATTATAAATGAGTTAAAGTAGAAGTGAAATCTACTTAAAGTCTAAAAATAGAGAATAATAATGTAAAGAATAAGTTAATGTAGACGAGGAATCTAATTAAAATAGATGAGAAAATCAATTAAAATAGATAATAAAATTAATTAAAATATAAACATAATAATCATACATACTTGATGATGAGAAATAAGAGTGCGTATTAATTATATGGAAGGATAAAAAAAAACAAAATAAAGGATAGAAACTATTTTCTAAGAACTAATATTAAAGCCTACCAAAATACACGATTATTTTTTGACAGGAACTAATAAATAAGTCTGTCTATTGTCAGACACTTTTAATTAATTTTTCTTAAAAATTATAACCTAGTCTTTTACTAAAATATTATTAACACATATCTTGCGGTTTACTTATGTTAAAAAGGTGTGCATTCTATGAAGATCCTGTCATTCAGGTTAGTTCAACATATTTTTGAAAAAAATACTTTTGCTGCTCCGCTTATATTCCAAAAAAGAGAATAATTTAGTGTACTTGAATTGTACACTTTTCACTTGTACTTCTCCCTTCTTATTAGAGAGATATATTGTGCGTAGGACTGTCAACGGACTGGGCTTGGACTGGCCTAGCCCAAGCCCATCTTGGCCCGTAACTAATTTGGCCCGGCCCAACCCAGTCCAAATGTAGTGGGCCTACACTATCTTAGCCCATGCAAGCCCACCAATTGGTCCATGGAGGACAGCCCAACCCAGTCCAAATGTAGTGGGCATTCACGTCCAAGGGAACCTGGTTGGTTAAGTTTTGCCCTGGCTAGCCTTCCGGGGAACGCCGCGATCACAGGACTCCGACATATGTGCACCTTTATTTAGACTCCGAAGAATTACGAGGGGCAACCCTCCGGAGAGGAAGGCCCGGGATCATCGGCAGAAGGAAACTTCGTCGCGTAATTATCGGGATCTGCCACGCCCGACTCCGTGAGCACCAGACACAGCTCCGGCGACGAAGCCCGACGGCTAGCTAGGCGACTGCTCCGTTGGAGTCGACGAAGGCACCGCCGTGGGCGACGGTGCATCGTTGGCCTTGGCAACGTCGCCTTTGGACGGATTGATCTGTTGCCTGCTCCACTTTGTCCGAGCACCTCGAAAGGGCTCTCGACCATCGGGGGGCCCTGAAGCTTGTAGAACCTCACCTGCGGTGAAGGTTGTGCACCGTTTTCACGCTTCACCGGACGCCACTGTTGGACGAGCTCTGTAGCAGCACGTTTTGTAGTGTCTAGAGGAGGCTGCTGTGAAGGCTTCGCTGGCTCCGTCGTCACACGGTCCTTTAGATCTATTGCATTCGGAACCAACCACTATGACCCAGGCGAGAGCTGGAAGTGCAGAACTACCCCCGACGTCGGTGGCTGGTCCGACAGGCCAACCCATCTAAGCCCAGTTAAAAATGGACCTAATTTTCGGGCCATGTCATGGGCTCGGGCTGAATAATCATATTTCAGATGGGCTTTTTTACTGGTCAGCCCGATGGGTTTATGGGTTGGCCAACCTATTGACACCCCTAATTGTGTCCTCTTTTCATTGGCTAATAAAAATGAAGAAATATAAGTAAAAAGTACAAAACTCAGTACACTAAATTCTTCTCTCAAAAAAATATAAATCAACACTTATGATTTTAGCCATGAGTAATAAGTCATTTTTCCACATGTTCAAGCAGAGGGCAATGAGGATAGGGAACTTAAAGTTAGAGGAAATTATAGTAACTGCATGCATGCAACAATAATAATGATATTTTTGTAACGCTTTACATCATGCACCCACAGTTTTAACAATATTTTAGTAAAACTAAGAGATTTATGATTTTTGTATCTATGTAAAATTCTCTAAAATAAAAATGCCGTTAAATAGGACATTAACAGCCCAGGTGGCTGCTTAGATAAATCCTGTGCTTTAGTAGGATTGGAAGTGGGCTTGATACGGGCCCATATGCCACCTTGTCCACTTCCTGCGTCTGCCTCTCTTCCTCCCACGACACCGCACGAAGCCTCCACCTTCCTTTCGTCTCTCACAGAACCTAGTTGCTCCGCCATGCTAGGCCACCGAAGCTTCAGGGTCTTCAGCCATGGCGTTTGGTGAGGCTTGTCTCCCTCTGCACCCACTCTTTCAGACGCCCGGGCACGGAGATCAGATGTGCGGATGCGCTCCACCGCGGGAAGCCTCCTACTGCCGTCACCTCGGGTCGCTATTGCCGACCACGTTCTCTTCTGCCTCCGAAACACTAGTTCGGGGAACCCCAGAAGGCTGCTTCAAATCCAAAGCCAAATCGTCACCAACCCGTGCGTCCGCGCCGGCATCTCCATCCTATCCCAGTTCGTCTCTTCCTGCGCCCGCTGTCTCGGTCCACACTATGCCTCTCTCTTCCTGCGTCACCTCCCGAGCTCGGACGTGTCTCTGTGGAATTTGGTCATCCGGTCGTCGGAGGAGTCCGATTCCGGAATGCAGTTTATGACTTTCTATGACACTATGATTCGAGTTGGTGTTTATCCGGACAAGGCGACGTTCTCTTTGATTCTTAGTGCTCTCTCTCGCTTGTCTGTAGATAATCTGGGGGAAGCTGTTCATTGCAGGATTCTGAAGATGGGTTATTATTCTGATATGTTCCTTAGAACGGGACTACTAGATTTCTATGCCAAAATTGGACGATTAGCTTCGGCACAACAATTGTTCGGTGAAATGCCGGATAAAGATGTCGTGATAAATAATACAATGATCGCGACACTTAGCAATCATGGCTGTGTTGCGGATGCTAGACAACTCTTTGATGGAATGCATGTGAAGAGCTCGGCGTCCTGGAACTCGATGATCACTTGCTATTGCCGGTGCAATCAAATTGATGCAGCGCGTGATATATTTGACAGAAACCGGTAAAGGACGTCATCTCCTGGAATGCAATGATTAACGGGTATTGCAAGGTGGGACAGTTGGAGGCAGCACGTGAGCTGTTCGATAAGATGGGCTCTGGTAAGAATTCGATAACGTGGAACACAATGATCACAGGTTACGTTCATCATAGACAGTTCAGCCTGCAGTGTCAATGTTCCAACAGATGCAAGCAGAGGGTGTTAGGCCAACGGAGGTGACCATGGTCAGTTTGCTGTCCGCATGTGCCCACTTGGGAGCTCTGGATATGGGTAGATGGATCCATGCGTACATTCAGAACCACAATTTCAAGGTTGATGTTGTTTTGGGAAACGCTCTTATAGACATGTACTACAAGTGTGGCAGCATAGAGACTGCTTTACAAATCTTCCATCAGATACCTGCAAGGAATATTTTTTGCTGGAATTCGATCATTATGGGATTGGGCATGCATGGTTATGGTGAACAGGCTATTGAAACATTTTTTGAGATGCAGAAGCATGCAAAGATTAAACCAGATGGAGTCACATTTGTTGGGCTTCTGTCAGGGTGCAGCCATTCTGGTATGGTCTCTGAAGGTAAGAAATATTTTTCACAGATGATGGAAATCTATGCTGTAGAACCAGCAATTGAGCATTATGGTTGCATGGTAGACTTACTGGGTCGAGCTGGACTCCTTAGAGAAGCATTAGATCTCGTGAAGCAAATGCCAATCAAGCCAAATTCTGTAGTGTGGGGAAGTTTGCTTCGTGCTTGTAGGATACATAAAGACAGTGTGATGAGTGAACAGGTTACCCAGCATTTGATCGAGTTGGATCCTAAAGATGGGGGTAATTATGTGTTTCTTTCCAACATATATGCATGTATGAAACGCTGGCTTGATGTAGAGAATTGTAGAAGGATCATGATAGAGAAAGGTGTGCATAAAACACCTGGGTGTAGTTCTATTGAGGTGAATATATGGTCTATGAGTTTGTCGTTGGTGATAGTTCACATCCAGCATATGCATATATTAGTACATTTTTAGATAACATTACTAGAGAGTTGAGTAAGATTGGATATGAGCCCCATGTAGATTCAGTGCTTCATGACATAGAGGAGGAAGAGAAGGAAAATGCTGTGAAGTATCACAGTGAGAAGATTGCTGTGGCTTATGGACTCTTGAACACAAGAGAAGGCATGCAAATTCGGATAGTAAAGAACCTCAGAGTGTGTAGAGATTGCCATGAGTTTTTGAAGTTTACGGCAAGGTTATTCAAGAGGCAAATAGTTGTTCGGGATCGAAATCGGTTTCACCATTTCAGAGAGGGGACTTGTTCATGTAAGGATTACTGGTAACTGACAAAGATGGTAATAACATTTCCTACTGACTATACTGAGGTGCTATAAATTTGCTTGCCTCACAGAGGCATTCTGTTATAGATGTTAGAACAACTTGGTTGAGACACATGTGAAGGGACTAATCTTGTGGTAAGTGGCTTTCTTCTCTCTAAAAAACCATACTTGAAACCATGGTTTCTCATTGTACAATATTTCTTGTGCATACAGTTGTCTGAAGGTTTTCATGCAAAAATTTGTTCAAATTAGCTATGTTGAGTATTTTGAGGGCTAATTCAGGTTTTGTATTATATTATATTAAACATGTTTCTCCTTCCAGTGCCTCTAGGTAATCTAATAGATTATTTGAAAATTTATTACTTTTGAAATGCCATTGTTCTTTTATATTATTTAAGGAGAGTTTTCAGTGTTTTATCACATTTTTATGCATGCATTTTAGGCAGCAGTGTCCATTTTGTCATTGTGATCCTTGTGTTGGTGACTACTGTTGATTTAACTCCCCTTTCTTCTTTACTCTATTTAAATTTTCCTGGAAATAACTTACTGTTATTTATCACAGTGTTTTGTGTATCCTACAAGCACGGAGCCAACTTCCCCACTCTACAGAATTTTGGCTTGATTGGCATTTGCTTTATGAGATCTACTGCTTCTTTAAGGTGTGGGGCAGAGGGCTTGTGGTACCTGCTAGTGCAACTGTTCAGTGGAAGGTAAGGAGCCTAAATCGACTCAACCCCATCTTGGCCCAGTAAGTCTACCATGCAACCATACTGCTTGATTTTTGGTTCTACAGCATAGATTTCCATCATCTGTAAAAATATTTCTTACCTTCAGAGACCAAAGGCTGCACCCAAAGCCCAACGAATATGATCCCATCTGGTAAGCCTGCAATTAGCATCTGAGTGATAAGCTTTGGTAAATATCTTGGCTGCTCTACTGCTTCTTGAAATCAGTAGAAGCCAGATGTTATGATGAACTTCTTTGTATTCAATTTTGTCCAAAATTTCTTGAGCTTTTTGGGAATGTCAGCAGAATCTTGCTTTTAAAAATTAGACAACAAAGCAACAGCAGAATGCCATTTTCAGTTAATGAAGATCAACATTTATGGTGATCAGTTTTGAAAACTATTTCAGCTCAACATTCATGATGGTTAACATTTGCTACCAGTTCGTAGATGAATCATTTCTTATTTATAGCAGAGAAGTCCACATTTGACAATTTAATTAATTTCGGAACAAAGAACCTGTAGTACCCCGGAAAATCTATTAATTAAAAATTATAGATAAATAGAAATTTATCTATTAATAAATTTAGGTAGTTAAAAAGGTACGCATCATTATTGCATGCGTATAAACCCTTATAAAAATTTCGTAAAAATAATAGTTATACTTTAAATAATGTTCTCTAATGACCCATCATGAAATTTGAGTATAGAAAAATCATTTGGACTAGGTTTAAGAATTTATGCGACTTATTATCGTAATTAAGGAATAAGTCGGAGAACTCATTATTTTATGAGCCGTAGTGGATTTTAAATTAAAATAAATATGTGGGTAGACTTTAAATAATATGGGTCGATAGTCCATTATGATATTTGGACCAATAGATAATCTTGGCCCATGAATAAATTCTTTAATAAAAAGGATAATAAAAAATTCATTAAGTAAAGTAAATACATGAGTTGTACAAATAAGCTTACATGAGTTATGGGCCAAGAGTAAGAGCCCAAATGATGAAGATTAGAAATACTGGCATAAATAATATTAAATTGAATTAAAAATATAAAGTTAATTGAATAAGTGTGATAAATAGATTTAAATAAGAATAAAGGGTGAATAATTGGAATTAAATTAATACCATTAAGTTAAATTAGTAATGGGTTTTACCAATGGCTTCAACCCTAGGATTTTCTTATCAGCAAGAAAAGGTAGGCAATCTCTCAAGTTAAATTCGTGTAAAAATTACCGTAGGAGGACTTCATGATCCCGTGCAAAAGCCCTCTAGTTTTGCTTTATTTCGATCTCCCATGAGAGAGAATTAATCTTTTGAATCCATGACAGTTCCATGTACCCGACCCTTCATGTTTGCTTTCAAACCTCGTGCATACATGATCTCATGCCATGCAAAAATTCTCATAAATACTACATCATGTTAGCTTTCAAACGCCCTTAGTTTCCTTAATTTTCATCATGTATCCATCGCTAATTAATTCGTTGAACCTTGACTGCGCATGTTTAGGTCACTTAAATGTAACCTAATCAAAGCATGTCTAAACCTTGTATATTTTCAAATTAATCATGCATGTTGATAGATCTATGTGTCTACTTTCGTTTAAAACTGGTTTCATGATTTTTGGATCACCGTGCGATTTTATATTGAATTTAGAAGTACTCTGTATCAAGAAAGATCAACTCTGGAAAAAAATAAAAGGGTGGAACCCCTTTCTGATATCGCGGCGGCGTGACCCGCCGCGATACCAGGAGGGTCGCGGCCGGCATATAGGTCGCGTTAGAAACACGACGGCCTGTGCCGCCGCGATTTCCAGCCTGAACCGGGCCAGGCCGGCCGGTTCGACTGTTGCGCCTGGGCCGCTCGTCGCGATCTGAATCGCGACGGGTACCCGTCGCGTTAACGCCACTGTCGCGCCTAGCCTACCCATCGCGACTTAATCGCGACGGGCAACCCCGTCGCGTCTTCAGATTTTCGGCCAGCACCCTGTTTTGCTTATGTTCCCCTGCTTAAATTGCTATTTAGCCACTTTTTAATTATAATTGAACACTGTTATTAACCTTTCGACCCGATAAACCATTAATGGGCAATATTATATAGTTTCCATTAATTAAAAGCCTAATGAACGATTTATCTTACTCTCATGATCTCTTTACACGTGCACGTACTAAACATTGTTTATTGCCATTTGACCCTTTAAATTACTCAATAATGTATCTGGTAATTAAGTGAAATTAATTACTTAATTTCCCTATTATTTTAATGACACTTGTTCTCGTTTTATTCGCGTGATTTGTACTCCGTTATCGCGTCCCTCTGCCTTCGAGCACTCGAGGCAAGACGGACAACGTTTCGTTACACACTTTCTCTTGACTTGGACCACCTCTCCATTGGTAATACTCTCGACTGGGCCAGGGACTCCTTGTCAAGGTTTCCGTAAGTCTTCTTGGCTTTGACGCACGTCCTTAGTCGACGAGCTGGTTGTACCTTTAAATCCCGTTACACTCTTAGGGATCAGTACGATTCAAACGGCCTTAGTGAGATCTTTCTTATCTTGTGATCACGCCGGACCACCTGGCTCGTGTACACAGCACGGTTAGTGGGACGGATGTGACTTCTACCAGACTGCCAGCACCCGACCTAGTGCTGTGCAACCGTTACTATCGTGGTTTAACGTTGTTTTTCGATTATACCCCTATCTCATATACTATCCTTGTACTCTTATCTATTCACGTTCACTTTACTATATTCACGTTCACTTTACTATCTTGTCTATTCATCTAGTACTCTCTTGAGACACTTGAGCTGTTGTGGTTCTCATTGCTTGTACTATACATGACTGTCTAGCGCCATAATATAGGTTCGGTGACCCTACTGACTCTAATGCATATTGTGCAGGGCACGGAGAGTGTCCGAGGGGCTCCAATCTAGTCTTGGGGGCAGAGAGCCACTCGAAAATACCTGCAGGGGCTATTGACGGTGTTCTGCATTGCACCTGTTCTGACTATACTATTTTGGCTAGACATCTTACTGTTATACTATTAGTCTGAGGAGTACATACGTACTGTACCATTTCTGTGCTATTACTGTGCTAGCACTGACTGTTATAATATTAGTCTGAGGAGTTCAGACGTACTACTGTCCTAAAGTGACTTCTGCCGTACTCTTCTAGTGCACTGTTGTGCAACCATACACGTTATCTCGTTACACGCTATCTCGTTACACGCTATCTCGCTACACGCTATCTCGTTACATGGTCATTTCATTATCATCCTAGTTTTGCAATACTCTTGAGAAATGTATTATCGTTCACTAGTTATCATGTACTATTACTCTCTTGACTATACATGATCGTTCTCTCTAGTTAACATGTTTTACAAGATATTAATCACTTAAAGCATGCTTGTTTATACGAGATATTAAGTCCTATTGAGCGTTATCGCTCACCATTCGTTATTGTTATTGTGTTTTCAGGTAAGTCAGACGATGACCTTACACACATCAACGGGAATAGACTGGAGTGATGAGCGTTCTTGAGTCATAGCGATGGATTGTCCCCAGTACCTTAGAGTTAGTTTAGTTAGTTGCTTAGTTATCATTTCCAAATGTAATGATGCTATTGAGTCTTGTGTTTTGGCTCTGAATTAGTGGTTGTAATAGTCTAGATGAATTATCAATAGAATGATGAGTTTATTGCATTTATTGTTCATTAGTTGCTCTGATATTTGCGAATGTATGCGCAATTTACGTTACCATACACGTTGTTCATACCTCTCCGATTTTTTTCGCTGCTAAATTAGCGGGGCATGACAAAACCTGCGGAGGAATACTACGAAATATCTTCATTTTTAAAAAATGCATCTGAAAGCAAAATATCAGTATTAAAAAACTTCTGAAATCTGGATGCAATATTGATCATCCAACTGTAAATCATTTTGTCTCCAACTCAACTGTCTGTATCACAGAACCCATTGGTTTGTGCTTTGACCATTGTGATGTGTCACATTGAATGGGGATCTGACTGCAGTGTTTCATGGTGTTAGTCATGTTCTTTGATATGCTTATGGAGCGTCTTGTGTTTTATCAGTTCCTAGTAAGCATATGGTTTATGAGCTTGACATAATAAAAAGTTGAAGGTTTGTATTCCGTTTGCAAATATGAATGCACAATTAATGACTGTTCGCTTAACAATAGCACAGGTGATTTTAGCTTCCAGTTGCAAATGTAACGCTAAAATAGTGATCAAATGCTTGAATATGAACCCTTTCCTTGCCAACTCATCTTCTTTGTTAAAGAAAATTATACTTGCTGGCATTGTTCTTCATTCATGTCAAGAATAGCACAATCAGGCACTAGGTTCAGTTTTCTTGTTGAACTGAACTTAAAGCCTCCCACATTTGTTGCTGGGTGGAGTGACATTAATAATTTGATAAGGTTTATAGTATAAATTAAACATCTAAGCAATGCAGTTAATTTCTTCCATCTCCCCCTTGCATAGGAGATTGGGTGATTGGCTGAACGGATGAGGTTACATACTACAAATAAAGCAGCTGTAAGTAACATAGCTAATCTGTATCATCTTCCCCACACTGGATGATTGTCTGAACAGGAGAGACACGACCTGTACATGGTACATTTATCACAACATATCCACTATACGTGAAGTTCTGGCAGTTGCCTGCTGGACATTTGATGTGTAGAATTTTATCTTTCTCTCTGCTGTATTTCATGTTTAGTGGAAAAATGTATGATAATGGTCATCCTGCACGCAATCAGTTGATTTTTTTGGGGGTCTTTTGCATGTGTAGTTTTCCAAATTATCATATTTACAATATAATACTACTCACTTCTATATGGTATCGAGTGTTGGGCAGTGCGAAAGGAATATATTAACAAAATATGTGTGGCGGAGATGAGGATGTTGAGATGGATGTGTGGTAAGACTAAGAAAGATAAGATTAGGAATGAATGCTTCCGTGAGGATTTGGAGATAGCTCCAATTGATAGAAAAATGAGAGAAAATAGACTTAGGTGGTTTGGACACGTGCACCATCGCCCTAACTCGGTGCCGTTTAAAAGATGTGACAAAATCTTAGTGGATACTAGTAAAAGAGCTAGGGGAAGGCTTAAAATGAAATGGTGCGATGTTATTAAGAAAGACTTGGACTTCTTGAGTTTAAACACGACTATAGCACTTGATAGAAATCTTTGTCAAATAATGGGATAAGGCTCTGATGATGATGATGATGAATACTACTCACTTCTATGAATTTTCATAAATACTCTTGATATACCAAATGGTTGCACCTATACACTTTCTTTTGATATGCTATTGAAATACTATAGAAAATGTAAAATAGCTGAAAATGTCTCCAGGACATGTGATTTTCTTATATGCTTGAAGCTTAATGTGTGGGCAGATTTGTAATTTCAACATGACATGTACATAACTTCATGTCTTTGGATATGTCAGGTTCTTTTTTGAGAATTCATGTGAGGAATATAGATAGGATATATGAAGTTTACATGCGTTTGTGTACATATGTATACATGCAAAGACTCCTTTTTCTATATCACTAAACGTTTATAACCGACTGAAGAAACAGAATATGAACTTGGATGACTAGGCTACACCAGGAAACTTCCTCAGTTCCTCCTGCTTTGATGATTCCGTGGTCCTTCAGCAGAATGCAGCAAAAGGACCAAATGCAGAGGACGGGTGCCTGAGGTCTGGCTTTTCCTTTGATGTTTGCATCAAATTGAGCTCTATGTTCATCATAGCATTTCATTGCTCAAATTGATTAATCTACTTTCCACCCCGTGATGACGTTGGTAGATGGGAAAACAAAAAATTGCGGACCACACTTACAACACTACATGATTCTCCTTTTGGGCATGAATCTATTCCAGTGGACATACTGATACTTTTATTAGCCAAAATCCTAAGTTCTCTTTTGTTCCCAGTTATTTCTTATGCCTTTTGCATCACTTGTAGAGCTATCGCTCTTACAATTTAGTGATTCTCGTATACCACGTGCAGACTTGGAACGCTAAAACATTCTTCATGCCTCTTGCATAATGTCCAGCTGGAAGCTGTCTTCCATGTCTCCCAGAAAAGCCCAAGGCCGTAGGCGTAAGTTGATACTTGTTTGTCTCACTTCTTAGAGCATCGCATCATCTAAACATTGATATTAAATGTTTAAACTCAAAAAAGAGGTAGATATGCACTTAATGGACGTGGATTGTCTTAAGCGTCCCGGCCATAAGTTATCTGAGTATAGTTTCTGATATTTAATCTTGTAGTTGGACTTCAAAAAAACCATTGATGAGTGGGTCTATCCAGTGCGGATGCGATTAAATTAACAACTCTGGTGTTTGTCTGTAGATGCATTGCATGCCGCATTGATGCTGGTATGTCGCATGAGATGAAAGGTTTTCTGTACAGAAGACATAAAAATGAATGTTATGACCGAAGTTATTAGTATGATAGCTAGATATAAAAGCTTCAACTTTCCTCGATCTTTCCAGGGACCAGACAGTTCAGATATCTCCGGAACTCAAATCTTTGCTCATCTACTAGTATAAATGCCTATTGTTAAAGGTGACATATATGCAAAAAATAAACATTGTTTTAATGTTAACTGGCTATGTTCATGGGAGAATGCTTAAAATCTGGCGTGGCCGGGTAAAACGCTACCTGGCCGCCCCTACCACATTTACCTGGCCGCACCGGATAACAAGTGCTTCTCATGTTCATGGTATGTCTACTGTTAAAGGTGAGCTATATGAAAAAAGTAAGAGAGATTTAGTGCACTTTTATATTACACTACTAGATAATAAATTCATGTGGCATCTAATAATTGAGTTGTCATTTTATCACTTTCCATATGAGAGGTTTATTATTATCTAATTATATTATACTTAAAGTGTAATAAAAAAATGTACTAAAATTTTCTCTTATTTTAATGTCAACTGGCTAAGTTCATGAATCATGATAAGATGAGAATCCGATGGGGGAAAGTCGGGACGCTATCCCACCTAGACATACATACAAGTCCACTTTTCCCTTACGTGTGGACTTGTGCAACATGATACAACTGGGCACAAACCAGTTGAGAATTGCACGTTGGTCATAACTCATACGATTCTTCAACACTTTTACGAGATGTCTTAACATTAGGACGTGTCCCCCCCCCAAAAAAAAAAAGAAAAAGAAAAAGAAAAACAAAGAAAAGGTCAAAGCTATTTCTATTAACAGGAAAATATCATGCCAAGATAGTTATAGTAGTAGGTCATCGGATGTCTTGTCTCGAGTGTTAAGTAATTATGTTAAGTTTTCTGTCAGCCGGATTTTGAGCAGTTATAAAACGACAATTGTGTTGTCTTGTAACCTACTTTTAACTCCAATCCACTAAATTCCAATTTGAGATTTTGGTTACATCAAAAACCAACAGAATGATTGGCCGAATGCCTTTCACAACTCAGTAAAATCGTAGAATTTCTTCGGACAATATTTATGTTTTGATTACGAGACGTGTGTGCGGCAACTTAGGCTGCAAATAGTATTTTTTTTCCAATTCTTTATCTTTTATATGTTTTCGAAATGGATATGGAAAATTGGAAATGCATAAAAATTTTCCAATACTTCAAAATTTTCTTACCTGTACTTTTATTCCTAACTTTTCTGTGTAAATAATAAACAAAGAAAAGAGATATATATTTCCATTTCCATATCTAATTAAACACTCCAACGCGTTCACAGCTCAATCGCAAGTTTGCAACAGGGTAGCCGTCCCGCTCCCACTTTTCTTCCTAAAACAACCCCAAACCTACACCAACCCCACTACTCTTGCGTTGGGAATTTTTATACATAACCCCCTCTCAAAAGTCAAAACCTAATTGCATAAAACCTATTTTGTTATTAGATTTATCTATATACCCCTTTACACAACATTCTGCTCTGGCGAACGCTGGCCTTACTGTAGTCATCCCTAAAAAAAAGGGGGGGGGGAATATATATTTTGAGTAATCTTTAGAACAAATTAATGACAAGATTTTATTAAATATTTGACTTATTTTCTAATTTTTGATAAAACTGTAACTCATTACAATAAATATTATTCTCTGTTATAATATATGTTAAGTCATATTATAGTCAAGAATTATTAATTAATTTATCTTAATCTTTAATACTTCTCCTTAGTTATTTAGGATCTATGATTTGCTGTTAATAAAAACATTAGAAATCATGACGCAGGGTTGTGGTTGAGTTAAGAGGGTCATAGGAGCAAACATTAAAGTAGGATGTATGTTCATATAAAGTTCGACTTAAATGGGTAACACATGCAAAAAAAAATCCCATTAATTCAAAAAGTATATAGAAGAAGTACAGCGACGAGCACTTTGTGTAACAGAGGTGGCTCCACGGCGGTTGATCCAGCAGTGGACGGCCTGATGCGGGTGTTGACCACGGTCTCGGCCTCCCCCACGTCATTTTTGACCAAATCCCGAGGGGCAGTGGCGGCCTCCTAGATCTCTGCTGCTCTCCTCCGTTATCCCCTCGA
>CM024759.1:83903423-84056545 GCA_014218235.1 Colocasia esculenta
GATAGAAGGAAGGAAGTGAGAATCAGTGAGAATCTCTGCGCTCCTCTTCGCAGCGCACCCAAACGGCAACTCTGGTGTCCTCTTCGCAGCGCACCCAACGGCAACCCTGGTGTCCTCTTCGCAGCGCTCCCAAACAGCAGGTCTCCTCTTCGCAGCGGACAAGCACGGGGCACTGGTCTGCAATGCCGCGGCGAGAAGGTTTCCGCCATTGCCTCCTTCGAAAGGCATTAAAGTCGAACAGGTCACGGGTGGGTGGGCTGGGGGTAGAATGGGTAATGGACACAGGAGGATAACGTCCGTTAAGCGCCAGAGACTGGAAAATAAGTCCCGCATAAAGCAGGGACCGGGCGTCCAGGGAAAACCTGACAGGGATCGGGAAATAATGGCTCGCCCCTCCCAGTGACGAATAATTAATTCTCCCTTCAATATTTAAAGCGCTCCAATTTATACTTTCGATTTTAAGTTCAAATCTCCATCACCACATTTACCTACGGAGATACTACCTTTATAAAGAAAATTTTGATATCGGACTTATTTTATTACATTACATAAACTATTAAGATTACGGTTTTATCTCGTTACCAAACCTATTCTATAATATCTATTTTAAAGGCACCCGATTCAACAATCATGGCAATTGAGCTGATCTTACAAACATCGGTGAGCTGATAGTCACCGTCTTACCTTCCACAAGACCCTCTTTATTTATGTTGTCAATCCATAAAAATTAAATATTATTTAAAAGATTATTATATGAGATTATTAATAATTATCTTATAGGTAAAAAATTTAAAATAACACAAAAATATGGCCCCTAACATACCTTGTCATTTTTATTCTAATATTTTAATATAGATTTTTTTACATTTTATACCCCTCTTATAAAAATTAATTGTGTAAGAATTCTTCTTAAATTGCATTTACACATACCCTTCTTATGGATATAACATATCTTCAAAGACTCTACCGTAACTATAGTGATAGACATCAAGAAGATACTTGAAATATCTTTTTCACTTGTGCATGCACACCTTTATTGAAAATGATGATAAAAGAATATTTCAAGCATATTCTTGACTTCCATAATGAGTGGTAGAAAATTACATATATATACCTAAAATCTATAGGACTCAAATATATATCCCATAAATCTTCATATTATACTCTATAGTCTATGCCCCCTAAATAAAAAAATCATCTGTTATATTCTTCTAAGAAAAAATATTCTATAGTCTCTCTCCATGTGGTTAGCAATCTATTAAAATAAAAATAATATTCTATTAACATATGAACATAACTCTTAATAAAAGGCGAAAGTATTAAAATATCTCTCTTTAAGAGGGGAGAGAGAAATGACCCCGTTAACCAAATAAGACAAGGGCTTGATAATGAGGAGAGAGAGTTGCAAAAAAAATATTGTTAAGAGAGTCGTAGAGGGTAAGTTAGTTTGTTTATTTTCTTAACTCAATTGTGGTTGGATTAAATAGATGAAATCAAATGATAGAGATATACATGATGAATATATAGAATACACATATATATAGGGTATAATATATATATATATATATATTTGAATATGATATATTTTAGGGGTTTATATATTTTTTTCTTAATTTTTTAAAGGGGTATATATTCATCACATTTACTCAAATATGCTCAGTTCTAAATATTTACAATGATATGTCTCTCCTTTGCCCTCCCAACAAACTTGCCACATTCTCACATGTCATGCTATTTTTCTCTCTATTATATTACATCAACTTTGCCCACACACACACACACACACACACACACACACACACACACAGAGAGAGAGAGGAGAGAGAGGAGAGAGAAGGAGAGAGAGAGAGAGAGAGAGAGAGAGAGAGAGAGAGAGAGAGAGAGCGAGAGAGAGAGAGAGAGAGAGAGAGAGAGAGGAGAGAGAGAGAGAGGAGAGAGAGAGACTTTAACTTATATCATTAAGTTACGGTTTACACAAATAAAACTTGTTTACTCTGACTATTCTTTATCACGATGTCAAATTTTTAAGTTGAACAATACATATAAATAGTCTTAAAATTACATAAATATTCTTAATATTACATAAATATCTTTAAAGTTACGTAATTACATAATATTATATATTTGCAAGCAGCACTAACATGAACAGATTAATGTGCACATTTAATTTCTGAGATTAATTTACATAAATAGAGTTCTATTACCTATTACAAGGATGACAATTTTTAAAGTCGAATCATATATATAAATACCCTTAAAATTACGCAACTATTTTTAAACTTACACAAATATCCTTAACATTACACAATATATATAGTGTTACATATTTATAAGCACCACGGTTATGTAACATGTCAATGTGTACAATTAGCTCTAAAGATGCACAAATACACTTCAATTTACACAATTAAATTACAATTTACATAAATAAAGATCTCTTTTTGACTCAAATTATTTTTTATGAAGATGGTAACTTTTCAAGTTAAACTATATACACACAAATAATATTATAATTACACAAATATTTTTAAAGTTACTACACAAATATCTTTAAAGTTATATACTTACATAGTGTATACATTTACAAGCACCACTAAATCCGCGCCACCCGATTTTAAATCTAAACCCTAGCTAAAACCCAAGTGCCAACCCCCGCCCATTCCCAAATGTCATTTGCGTCCACCGCCCCCCACCTCCCCCTTCGACCTAGGGTGCCTAGCTGCCAGTGTCCACCACCAGATTTCCCCCTCCGCGCGACTACCTTCGCGAATGGAAGTTCTCTGCCACCACGTCGCCGCCACTGAGTTGGACTGGGCCTTAGTAAATTGCTCTAGGCCGAACCTAATTTTTGAAAGATGGGCCTTGACCCTGGGCCAGGCTAGGCTTGTGCCAGTCATTTTGAGACCATATCGGACCCAGATCTATTTAGGTCCGACTCATTACCACTCTTATTTAATCGTATAAGTTGGGGGTGAATTTTGTGTATCGTAAAACCTAATTATGCACATTAGTCTATTACATAGCAGTGATGTTTGTAAATATGTAATGTTATATAATTGTTAAGACTATTAATGTATATTGTTCGGCTTAAAATTTTGTCATCTTCCCAAAACAAAATTAAGTAAATAAGAAATCTCTATTTATCGCTCTCTCTCACACAACCCCAATCCCCGTGAATAACCCTCTCTCTCTCTCCCAAAGCCCCCTGAACCCGCAACTATCTATCTCCCCTAAAATCCATCTCGCCTTCTCCGTAGTCTAGCCCTCTTCAACTCACATTTCCTATTGCCACGCAAAAGACTTTGGAAAAGAGGCTGATACGATAAAAAGTGATGTGGCATAAATAAGGGAGAAAAAAATAACATGGTATGTGATGATGTGGTAAGTTGACTCATATGGTAACAGGATCTTTTTGACCAAAAAATAAATGGTAAAGGGAGATATATTTTTATAAATATATTAGAATCGAATATATTTAGATAAATATTTATTAAAATATAATTATTTTAAAAAGTTCCCTCACTTGTATCTAGTATATGTCCCCCTAAAAATTTGAGAAATATTATTTTTTTTAGGAACAATTCCCATTGCCTTCACGGGAAATCCCGAATTCCCGATACGCTGGCTGTCGTCTTCCATCGCCATTCACCTGAGAGGTGGAAAATCCAACGCATTCCCGGGGATCGCAACCGTGAAACCCCGAACAACGCCGTCAGATGATCGGCGGAATCCTGCGCCTGGCGACCCGGGCAGGATTGGTGGGAAAGGCCATCTTGGCAAGCCCCCTCCCTCTTATCTCCCTCCCCTCCGCTCCCGGAACGAGCGGCCCAGACGGCCGCGCCCCGCACCTCCTCTGCTCCATCGACCACACGTTATCCACTTCCCTTTCTCCCCCTCCCCTCCTCTTCCACGATAGCCCACCCGCTCTCCCCACCCCCATCGACTCCCATTGCCCGCCATGTATAGTTTCTGGGACACTTGGAAAGAAGACGAAGAAGAAAAGGACAGCCTTTGTAGATAAAGCCAACACCTTTGCCCCGGGCTTACAGGCACTTGTGTTCACTGCGAAAAAGCCGTGGTTGTCTTCCCAGAGCAGCTCTCCCGCTCGACACTTCGCTTCCGCGACAGCCATGGCGAAGCCGATCTCGCTCGAGGTGTGGAACCCAAGCGGCAAGCACAGGGTCGTGAGCACCAAGCCCATGCCCGGGACCCGTTGGATACGCCTCCTCACGGAGCAGGACTGCCGCGTCGAGGCAAGGCATCTGTCGCGCATACGCCCTTCTCTCTTTCTGTCTCATCCCAAACTCCAAGTGCTCATTTCGAAAGTTGGATCATTTTTTCTTCCCCTCTGTTTGCGCAGATATGCACGGAGAAGAAGACCATACTGTCCGTGGACGACATCCTCTCTCTCATCGGTGACAGGTGCGACGGGGTGATCGGACAGGTGAGCGGGGAGGGTGCTTAATCAGAAAGATGAAGTCTTGTTCTTGGGTTGGATTCACGTGAGAATTAGCTCGAGTTCGTCGTCTTAATTTCCCTTCTTTTCTGGACGTGTGTGGTCCTCTGCAGCTCACGGAGGACTGGGGAGAAGTGCTGTTTTCGGCGTTGAAGAGGGCCGGAGGGACTGCTTTCAGCAACATGGCGGTCGGGTACAACAACGTCGACGTGAACGCCGCCAGCAAGTATGGAGTCGCGGTCGGAAACACCCCTGTAAGTCTGGATTGAAGCTTCATTTGGGCTCTGGGGTAGAATGTAATAGATGATGGGCACATCATATGTATGCATAAATGCCAAAAAAAAAAAGGCTTGAAGTTGATGCAGACATCCACGTATCTATAGGAGTGAATACGGGATACTGGAGTCAGTGAGTGCTGCCTCCACTTATTGATCGATGAGAGCTGGGGAAGAATAAAGTGTGGGTTTCCATTTCTTTCTACCACTACCCCCTCGTATGGTGCTCAAGGATTTGTAATTCTTCCCTGTGGCAAAGATGGTGTTTCTATACTTGAAGAAGTATCTTTTTCTTTTTTTTTTAGTTGATAGATACCACTACTAAAACACCAAAACACTGCAAAACAAAGACATGGCCTACAACCTACAGAAAAATAAAAGTAGTAAGGAATTACTCCCTAACAGATCAACTAGAGTACCGACCTCAAGGAGGTTCCCAGAACCTGTCCATCATACACAGCCTATCCAACTCATGGGGTAACGCCAACGTCCACTGCATCTTCATTTTTGCCTTCCTGACTTCAGTTGCCAGCCAGTCTGCTGCTCGGTTACCTTCTCTTTTGATGTGAGAAATTTTGCAATTCCCCCATATCTTAAGCAACTCCCTTGCTTCTGTGATGATGAACTTGATCTCCTGCGGTGTTTTGGTGCTACCTTGGAGTGCCATAATTACTTGTTCATTATCTCCTTCAAGCCATATGCCGCTATCCATTGAGGTCCTCAATCCCATTGCAGTCTTGATTGCCTTCAGTGCGGCCAATTCTTCCGCCTTAAGGCTGGATACACATCCAACAAACTCACTTCCAGCCACTCTGGTTAACCCTCTGTGATCTCTCTAATGATGAACCCCAGCCCCACCTCCATTCTTCCATTGCTTGTTAGTACAGCACCATCAAAATTAGCTTTGACCCAACTCTGTTCCGGAGGATTCCATTTTACCTTTTTCTGGCTATCAAATTTTGAGCAATCTGAATCTGAAAACCCCATCTCATACATAATGCCTGCTGTGCTGAAAAGGCATCCTGGTCTCTATGCTACCTGATCTTAGATAACTCCATGAATGCATTGAATGGCGAGCTTTCCCATATTTGTTTTGAAGATATCTTTTTTTGTTAGGGCTGTATGTGATGAGTTCACATGGCATGACCTGATGGATGGTATCTGAAGGGGATTCCTTTTTCCTTTGCAGGGGGTTCTTACAGAAACGACTGCGGAGTTGGCTGCTTCACTTTCCCTGGCAGCAGCTAGAAGAATAGCTGAAGCTGATCAGTTTATGAGGGCAGGACTCTACGATGGGTGGCTCCCAAATTTGTAAGTCTTAACTGGGTTATTTATTTTTCATTCTTTTCTTTTATTTTCTTTTAATTGGAGTTTATGAGGTGCTAATAACCTGAACCCATCACCTTCGCAGATTTGTAGGGAACCTGCTCAAAGGACAGACTGTAGGAGTTATTGGAGCTGGGCGTATTGGGTCTGCTTATGCTAGGATGATGGTAATTTATAATAAACCTGTTCATTGTCTTTATCTCTGGGAAAGTGGAGTAATCAAGCACCATTTTCATGTTTAAGTTCTAAGTAACAAGGTGTCAAGCTTCTCATGAAAAATAACACGTATAAAGAACCAAAAGCACCAAGCTCAGAAGAAGAATTGGCAACATGGAATTATCCCCACTAGCATGGTTCTTCTGTAAGGCCCATCTCAGGAAGTGAGGTCATAAGTTCAGAGTAGTTGGACTTTGGAGGTCTTGTTGGCAGGGTTTTGTTTATGTCAAGATTTTTCTCCTCTAAAGCCTCAGAGACATCTAGATGTTGTCTTCTTGTTTGGTTGAACCGGTGATGATGGCATTTTCTCTTGTGTTTTGTCAGGTTGAGGGTTTCAAGATGAACCTTATATACTACGATTTATATCAGGCAACTCGACTGGAGAAGTTTGTCACAGGCATTTACATACCCCTTATCTTTTCCTGATTCCTTTATGATGTTGCCAAATATCAAGCTGATGTCCCTTTGGCTTTCATCATTCTCCTACAGCATATGGGCAGTTCCTAAAAGCCAATGGAGAGCAGCCTGTTACATGGAAAAGGGCTGCTACAATGGAGGACGTACTTAGAGAGGCTGATGTGGTGAGATTCATGACCAATATCTCTTTTTACTACCATTAGCACGTGAGATTCTGACAGAAGCTCTTTGGTCTTTTCGAGTCGATGTTTCTAATGTTTTGAGGTATTATGTCTAACATATCCATGTCCGCCATAGGACATGTTCTTGTGAATAGAACTAATGACTCAAGTTGAAGAGATGTGTAACAATATGGTTTTTTATTGGTACAGATAAGTCTTCATCCTATACTGGACAAAACCACATACCATTTGATAAACAAAGAGAGGCTTGCCATTATGAAGAAGGTAATTTATAGATCATGTAATCTTTTCTCTTTAAAGATTTGTGGAATAAATTGTGTACAGAGGATGGAAACTGTCAACTAAATCATGGCCTCATGTTGTTGTAATCCTGAAGTGACCAGCAGGCAACAAAGATCATATAATTCTCTTTTGCAGGAAGCTATCCTTGTAAACGCAAGTAGAGGTCCAGTAATTGATGAAGCTGCTTTGGTTGAACATCTAAAAGTGAATCCCATGTTTCGAGTTGGCCTTGATGTATTTGAGGTACTATTCTCTGCATGGGATGCAAAATTTTATGAAGCCTCGGAGTCGAATTTACCAATGCTAATCATTTGCTGTCGACAGGATGAACCTTTCATGAAACCTGGACTAGCCGAACAGAAAAATGCTGTTGTGGTACCCCACATAGCATCTGCTTCGAAGGTAAACAATGATTTCTACCCAATAGTATGTTGATCAGTTTCCGCGTTAAGTATTAGAGAAAAAAGTGAGCAAGTAGACATTGGAAACCGATACATGAGTACCATTAACTTTTGTGTCTATTTCTTGTTCATTACATTTCAGTGGACTCGTGAGGGAATGGCCACCCTAGCTGCCCTAAATGTCCTGGTATTTTGATGCTAAATAACCCCTCATGTTCAGTACATGAAACTTATTGGGATTATTTGAACTAAAATGTTCTCCTCACTACAGGGGAAGATCAAAGGATATCCAATTTGGTTTGATCCAAATCGGGTGGAGCCCTTCCTCAATGAAAATGCTCTACCTCCACCTGCTTGCCCCAGCATTGTCAATTCTAAACAACTTGGTATGTACATAGTGTGAACATATTCTTATATATTTCAGTTATTACTGATTGGAGATCTTGTTTGTTCTAATGAGTCACCCACCCTCTTTTCCTTCTGTTGTAGGTCTACCTGTTTCAAAAATGTAAGCTGATGCTCTACATCATGGCCGAAGGACACGTAATATATGGGCTAAGGTGGGTTTTGGCTCCTGGAGAAGCTGACATATCTGCATATAAGGTTTGCGTTGTTCAGTATATGTGTGAAGCCAATCAGTGCACCCGGTGCCAGTGTAGAACTGATCTCCCATCTTGTTGGAGTATTAGTTTTTAATTTTGATATTAATGTTCCTAAAGCTGTCTTGGCTGTTGTGAAGTCGAGTCATAACTGTGGGAAAGATACATACAGAGAGAGTCGTGAGACTTTAAAAACTTTAAAGGGATTTTTGTATATAAACCATTGTTACACATGAATTTGCAGTAATATCATTCCTGAAAACATAGTAACATACATATCACTACGACATAAAAAACTTTAAAATATATCATTGTAGTTAACTTCTATTGACGAGGAGACGAATATTCTTGAAAGATACTAGTATTCCAGTTAGATGGCCCTATTTTGACCAAAAAAACTATTTCATTAACCCTCATGTGAACATAAAAATAGTGCAAGAGGGGGAGCTCACTTCTCGGATAGTTGTCTATTGAAGCGCGAAGAGCTAGAGAGATCGACTGGCAAGGATCATGGGAGAAAGGAGAAATCTTCGCCATTCAACAATGCTTCCCAGATTCAGCACACCGTCATCACCATCGTCCCTTTGCATGTCTCACTTTCAAATCTAAATGAACCATGGTTCATCTATTGGGGTTTCTTCTCGAACATCTCACGCTAAAATTGATTCTCTACTATGTTTTTGCCAAGCGACCATGTAAGACTTTTAGCCCAGTTGCACTTAAATATGTGTCTACCAACATAGAAAAAGTCATCATCTACAAACAACATTAAAAAACATACCTAACCCACAAGCTTTCCCTCCTATGGGCTATGGCTAACACGAACGAGAGATTTCAAACCTAAATCTTCCATCCACACCTGCAGTCAAAAGACTCCCATGTAAGATCTGTCCTACACAAAACACCCCAACTGTAACGTCGCGTGCTTTTCGGATCCATGCGGATCATGTGCATTGTGGTTGTGGCGGCCGTTGTGAGGCCAGTGTGAGTTGGGTGTGTGGAATGCATGGTGTGATTGCGTGGCTTGAGCAGGTGAAGAGCAGGGTAGGTCCTGAATTGGAATAGGACCTGCTGCTGTTCTGTCTGAGTTGGCGGCCAAGGGGTGGTCGTTTACTGTTGGCGTCCAGGTTTATGGACGTTGACTTCTTGAACTTGACGGCAGCTTTTGTGGACGTTTAGTCTGGCGGTGCATGTGGGCGACAAGGGGGTTGACGCCAACCTGTCAGTTCAGCAGGTTATATGTTCACCCGAGGGCAGCTCTCTCAGCTCACCCTCTCTCCCTCTTGCCCCAGCTTCGCGCCCTGGTGTTTCTGAAGGTTCTAACAGGTATCGAGGAGTGGCTGGTCGATCGTGAGACGCGCGGCGTCGCCGAATTGCGCGAGGAAACGTCGCGGCGTGGTGCAATTCGCGTGGGAGCTCGCGGAGGGCTCGGCGTGAATCGGGGAGTTGCGAGAGATTCTAACGCGTTCTGAGGTAGGGGACGAACCCTGGTAGCTCCGTAGAAACATTAAAACACATCATAACTACTTGAACCAGCATGATAATCCATGTTTGGATAGAGTTGCACCATATGGGATAATGGGTGGTTTGAGTAGTTTATTGTACGAATCATGTTTAAACGGGTTGCATTGGGTTCTGACATGCTAGAGGGTATGCCTTTGCACGTTTTTCAGTAGTTAGAATAGTTAGAAAACCCGCAGGACCGGATTAGGGTTTCTGCAGGGTTTAAGGCCGGGGAACTTGGCGTCAACATCGTTTGCCGCCAAGATCTTCAGCCAGGAGGTCGACGGCCAGGGACCTTGCCGTCTACTTCCTGTAAGCGGCAATCGATGTGGCCGCCTACTCCTATATGAACAGAAATGGCTATTTATGGTGTTTTATCGATAATGCATGCGTGGTATCATAGGAGGTGCACTAAGTGCACATGGTTCTCGTGTTTAGCATACAAGATATGCTGTTAAGTGTTTACTTCGGTGACTGCGCGTTGTGTACGCGAGTCAGTTGGGTTCACGTGTAGTGGACCAATGGTTACTTGTGGTTTACGTGAGGTTTCACGTGGTTTGTGTGTGACGTGCACGTGGTTTTGTGTACGTGGCGAGTAGTACGACGCCTTCCGTGGTTACCTCTCCAGTTGGGTGCCCCAGGTTCTTTGTGAGCCAGGCTGTTAGCTCGGGGCTTTGTCTCGGTACTTGTGTTGTACCGTCGAGGTCTGTGTCGTCTGACCTGGACACCCTCACTCTTGTGTTAGAGTTGTACGTCCGGCTGAGGGAAAGACGACAGTGGGACAGTGACAGTTGTGGTTGTTTTTAGTCACTTGTAGCGCGCTCGTAGTTGGGGGTACGGACACCAGTAGACGTACTGGACCCCAGCTAGTCCTTTTCCAGTGCCTCACTCTAGCGAGCCCAGGCCAGGGTCACTGGAGGTGCCAGGCATGGGCCTGTGACCGTGTGGTCTGCACGTTGTGGTGGTTTAGTTGGTCTCCACAGTTGTTTGACCTTTTTACGTGGAGCGGCAGCTGGACCTTTCGTCCGTGGCTGCGAGACTGAGAGGTGGACCTGTGTTAGTTTGTCCGAGTCAGTTTCTGGTGTCGCGAACCAGTTCACGTGGCTCGTGTTGGCTGTCTCTACTTTGGCTTGTACACCTGTTTGGGTTGCCATTTGGTTATTACTGTTGTTTCTCGTAGTCGGCAGACGGTGAGTAGTTTACAGCTTTACTTACCTGCATAGCTGTTTTATATGTTGTTGGTACTGTTTACTGTTTTGTACCTGTGGTTTGTGGTTTGTTCGGCTTTGGGGAGTTCCCTACTGAGCCAGTGACTAGAGAGGCTCACCCCTACCCCCACAGGTGAGGCGAGGAGGACGTTTCCCGTCCGACGTCCAGTTCTGGGCCGCGTCGTAGCGGAGCAGGGTCAGTACCTCCAGCGGAGTAGTACTCAGCAGTGTAGCCTTGTAGCTTTGTAGTTGTTTACTTTCTTTTGTTGTTCCTCGGGGTATGCCCCAGACTTTTGTACACCTTTTCAGTTTTAATGGATTATGGCTATGTAAATTGTGAAAAATTATATATGAAATGTGGTGTATTCCTTTATGTTTACACGGACTGTGGTTTGGTATCCCTTGCGAGGCTTCGGCCCGTTCGCGGGAGGCGGATTCGGATCAAGTACGTTATTAGTTTAACGGGCTTGACCGAGGTGTTCCGTCACACCAACTATTCACTTTAGAGAAGGGACGGGAACGGTGAGAAAGATTCCCCCTTCTCACCCAGTGGCGATTAGGGTTTGCTCCTTCCGTAGTTGTTCACTTTTCGTAGTCACTTAGAAGTTGTCTGAGATATTGGAGAGTCGTGTGTTATTCCTCCTTCCTTGGTTGTAGCAACTTCCCTAGCGGCTTGTGATTTGCTTGGGAGATTGGAGAAGGGTGAGATGTGAAGAGGTAAAAAAGGTTGGAGATGGAGGTCACGAGTGAGAGGAGTGGCACACCGCTATTTCTTCGTTGGCGTTGATGCATCCTCCAACTCTTGGATGCAATACATGATCACTCTTCTTCATGATTAGGGTTCCGAGGAAAAGAGGGGGATTAAGCTTCCTGGAAGAAATGGGTTGGAGAGGGGAGGGAGCTGGAGTTAGTTCATTCGTAGGGATGGATTTCGACTAAGGAGCAATGGGTGAGTTACGGTATTTTTTACCATAGGGCAGTATAGTCATTTCTCGTATCTGATTAATCTCAATCAATATTACTTGAACAGGGGATAACGGAGGGTAACGACGATGACATATGTGAAAGTTTGTTTCTGTAGTAATATGTTTTCAAGAATGATATTTCTGCAAATTAGTCTATAACAATAATTTATATGCAAAAAATTCAACTTAAAAATACAACATTCTGGGTAGGAGCTTGGAAATGTATGATGCATTATGAGTTCTAATACAGTAGTGTCAAAATGAAACTAGGAAGCAAATGCCTATTATTAACTGATGTCACTAGCAGTAAAAAATTGTCATCCAAGATAAAACATTTGGGATGGCAACCAAGCACCTTGAAATGTCAATTCAGAGTAGGATTCCTTTTAAAGGAATTGGGTAACATGAGTTGGCAAATGGAGTGTATAACCTTCAAATAAGACCTGCTAATAGGGCCTTAATTGAGCGAATAAGCCTCACCGGAGTATGGTTTTAATTCGCTGGATAGAATTGTGTACCCGACTTTATAAATCTGAGATAAAGTACCTAACTGGTCAATTAGGCAAGTCAGCCTTGTGAGATGGATTTGCTTACTTAGTCGAATTAAATTAACTATCAAATCAAGAATTTAAGAGAGAGAGAGAGAGCAAATGATACTGTTCAGGGATAAACAATCTAATTATCAAATCAACCTTTAAATTTCTAAGAAGAGTTGGAGTTGCTGCACCTCTTTGGCGTTGTCCCGCTTAAGTGGCAAAACATTTTCCTTCTAAAAGAAAGTTGTTAAAATGTGTTTGGTTGATGAGCTGATAGAATAGAACATATGAGTCGACCAATGAATTGCTAAAACTCTACTAGGACAGATGGTGCGTGGCCACTGGAATCCGATCCAGTTCCTCCAAAAGCCTCCCTAGAAGAACCACCCTGGGCTTGAGCTGAGCAGCTTCCTCCCATTCTGTAGATGGAAAGAACACCAACCACAACTCTGTCTGCTCACGATCAACACTCCATTTCCCCCAAGGTCAAAATCAGGTATTGCTCTGTGAAGGAAAAGAAATCTTCCCATGTGGCATCTGAGGAGGCAATTTCTTTCCTTTGAATGAGTGCAATTGGGCAACTGACTGATTATTGCACTTGATAATGTGCCTTTGATGTGAAGTAGGAAGAGTTTATGGCAAGTCTAGACGAGGAACTGAGATAGCACCACATTGAACCTTGAGCTGAGATGCATGAAAACTTAGGTGGATCTTGGAGCTGGAGGAGTAAATGGTAAGCAACCTGACCAATGCGATGAGTGATTTGAAATGGGCACTTAATTTGTTGTTAATGTACCTTTTTACATTAATCGGGTGTCGGGAAGAAGGTTGGAGTTTCAAATACACCTAATCACCAACATATATTGCACTCCCTGTTTGTACTCTTCTTATCGGCTAAGCACTTCATCCTTTATTGGGCTATGTGTAAGTGCGATTTGAGTTCTTGTGTAAGATTTGATCTCGAGAGAGTAGGGGTGTCAATGGGCTGAGTTAGTTTGAAGTCCAATGGGCAGTCCACTCCAGACTCAATTTGGGTTGGACTCGAGTTAGCCCATGGATCTCTTTTGAAGCCCATTTGTCAAACCCATCACTTGATGGGTTGGACTCGGGTTAGCCCATTAGACTAAGAGACATCAATAACCACCGTACCTATCAATAACCACCATACCTACACATGCATTAAAAACATGCTTAAATAAAAAAACTGATTTCCACCACACCAATAGTTCTCTCTAAATTAAAACATGCTTAAATTAAAATAGTGAAT
The DNA here is from genome assembly GCA_014218235.1 of Colocasia esculenta. Lineage (NCBI taxonomy): Eukaryota > Viridiplantae > Streptophyta > Magnoliopsida > Alismatales > Araceae > Colocasia > Colocasia esculenta. The sequence goes on from CM024759.1 coordinate 83,917,057, forward strand.
CTATTTACATATTAGCTTGATGGGCTGAAACGGGTCCCAATGGGTTAGCATGAGTTTGTTTTACTTTGATCCATTAAATTTGGGTTGGGCTTGAGTTGTGTTATTTTAGTGTTGGGTTGAACTGGGTTTGAATTGGGCCAGCCCAAGCCCACCCATTGACACCCCTACGAGAGAGTAATGAATCAGCTATGTTAGCAATGCCAGGAACATAGGTCAGAAGTGTAGAAGGTGGAACGCCACAAACTGCTTGAAATGGGCTAATTTCAGTAGAAGAATTTACTGATGTATTAAACTCTACCCAATGTAACCAAGAAGTCCATGAACTTTGTTGCTGAAAAAAAAAAGACAACACAAATGTGGAGACTTTTTCTTGTTTGGGCCGGAGCCAATTGGGCCTACACTTGAGAGGGAAGGAGACGGTCACCGGTAGCGGACGAAGATCTGCAAAATCAGAACAGGATCAGGGGGACCGGTTGAAGAACCGGGGAGAACCCTCCGATGCCTAAGTCAGTAAGAGACGTGAGAGGAAGGGGGTTCTCGTGGGTGAAGCGCGATGGCTTGTGTGAGCCAGGGTGCCTTGGATTACGTACCTCTGCATGGAGGCTTACCTGTGCCTTTTATAGGCAGAAGTGCTAAGGGAGAGGGACGAAACGTCCCTAATCAATGCCGCAAAGGGCGCGCCTTTTAGCATCCTTAACGGGGGGTTACATGTTGAGGCGCCCGTTGAGGAGCTCGGCAGTTAATGCACCACTTAATCGTGGGACACGCAGCCAGCAGTCGTTGTAACCGTCGTAGGATGTGAGCCTGTTTGGATATTCTTAACCGTGAGTACCGAGCAGGTGGTCTGTTATGAAGGCCGGACTCGCTGTTCGGCAATTGCGTCGGCTGTTCGGTGCTCGCTCCCCGGGCGATGGTAAAGCCTGCGGGACAAGACGTGCCTAGAGCGAGGGACCTATTTGTCAGGCTGGGGCCTGGGCCGAACAGGCTATGGGGCGCTCGGAGGTGACCCCTTGCTTAGTAAAATGATCCTTGACCCGATCAGAGCAAATGACGTCTGGAGACGTGCTCTGGAGTCCTTTATGCGGTACTTGGGAAGACGTGGCGCTCTTCGAGAGGGCCACGCCTGTCAACAAGACCTTGATGGGCCCTGACGGACCGTGATGGGTCATGATGGGCTTAGGTGGTGAGAAATAGCCACCACAACAAATATGCCTCCAAGCATTTGCTTGCTGCCTCTGCTCACGCATCCGTTTGAGAATGATACGTAAAACTCATTCTTCAAGCTTGAAAGGGAAAAGTTCTTTCTAAAAGTTACTTGTGAAGATAGCATAATACAATCACCTTAGGAAGTCCGTGAAATTTAACTACAGCAGAAGCAAATTCTTTGGCAATGGATACAACTGTATACGGATGTTTGAGAGCCATAAAATGAGCATACTTGGAAAGCCTGTCCAAGACATCCATTATTGTAGATTGTGGATGAGAGGGAGGTGAGCAAATCCATGAAATCCATATTAATATGGGTCCAAATACATTCAGGTATGGGAAGGGGCTGCAAGAGACCAGCCGGTGATTATGAAGAAATTTTCATTCACTTACAAATGTCCCAACATTTGATATGTTTCACTGAAGAATGTAGGTCCACCAATGAAAATTCTGTTTAATTTGTTGGTGTGTCTTATGATATTCTAAATGTTCACTCTCGGGAGCATCATGATGTGCTTTTAACAGAGTTGGGATATGTAAGATGGAAAGTCTTCTATAAATGTATGCAATCCTTATAGTATAGTATGCATCCTCCGAGAGAAAATTTCGAAGAATCTAGGACCCATTGTGCCATTTAGCTACCATAGACATGAAATAATCATCAGTGGCATACGCATGATGATATCAGAAAACCACACCTAGTACCACCAGTGAAATTGCCATAAAAAAAAAATGTCTTCAAAGACTCTGGAGAGGCATCAGTTGTTTTGTTGTGGTGCCCAAGTTTATATGCCAATTGACAATCATAACCAAGGAATTTAACTAAGCACTGTTGTTGTGCTAGGGTATGAACTTGCTGATTTAGAAGATAGCGGAGGCTTTGATGATCAAATCTGATAATGAATTGTCTACCCACCAAATATGGTCTCCATTTATGGACAGCAAATATAGTTGCTTCCATTTCTTTCTCATAAGTAAGTAGATAACCCTAATTGTTTATCTGTAAAAGCTTTGCTAAGGTATGCAATGGGCTTGCCATTTTGCACTAAAACTGCTCCAAGGCCAGTGCCGCTAGCATCACATTCCATTATGAATGTGTCATTAAAATTGAGGAGGGGTAGGACTGGTACAGAAGACACCACAATTTTAAGTTGCTCCAATGCAGACTGAAGACCAAGCAAAATTATCTAGGTTTCATATTGAATAAATTCAAATTTATCAAAATATTTTTAATTTTTTGTGCTGATGATAAAATAATTTTAATGATGTAGAAACATTGTACAAAAATAGATCTTCAATTTCATCCATGAGATTGCAACATTGTGATTTTGAAATTTTAATGATTAGAAATTATATTATAATATTTAAATAATAAATGACAAAACTAGGTATGTAATGATATAGAAAGAAGATGAGAATTTTCATGTATCATTTCCATCAATCACATTGCATTAGTGTTCATATTCAAAATCAATAACTGAAATTTATGTGAATTTTATAATATATTTGAATTAGATTTAATATTGTGATGTGAATGTTAGATATTTCATGCATTGATGGAGTTAAATGATGTGGCATGCAATACTTAATGCTTATTTGAGCCTATAATAGTGTGCCAAAGAACAAGACAATACATAGACTATCAACATATGTAGCATGAGAATAGGCACAGTACATGTCTTAATGACATAAGGCTCTGATACTGATGATTACGAAGAATTTGTGAAGAAAATATACAATGTCAAGTTATTTGGAGATGAACACACTATGAAAATTATGACGACATACACACTCAAGATGACGAGGATGACTAGGTAATTCAATTCTTTTTAAATGTTTGTGGCTGTATCTTAAATGGGGTGATTGTAATAATAACAAATGTCTTCACTAGGTAAGATGTGCATTTCCATTTGATTTCATGTTATTGTGATGTTCACATGATTGGAAAACACAAGATGGTTGTATCTAAAACATTTTGGTCATTGTGAAATACAAACTATTTTCGTTAAATTGTCATTGTGAAATGTAAACTACTACAATTATATTGTCATTGTGAAATGTGAAGTTGCGAACTACTTACAATATAGAAATTTGAAAAGTACAGGTTGGTATTTCATTTCATCTCAACTTTAGAATGGAATATCATGCACTTTTTTGCATTTTCTTTCAACTCAATGTGATGGTTGTATGTTCATTTACTTATAAAAAAATATGAAACATCTAATATGTATGAAATCTGCCAAAGAAAAATCAATTTTCCATTAAAAAACTTTAAAAAAGGCATTTGGCAACGTACCGTACCGATACCATACCATGTCCGGGTAAACCAGGCGTCCGACTAACCTTGCCGAAAACCCAGTTTGAACAAAAAGATTTGCACATTGCTAGGTGCACAGGACACCGGGCAAATCATTTGCCCGGTTGCCCCTCCCATTGGCCCGCCTGCGCGCCAGGAATCCGATTGGCTTTCTAGGGGATAGTCTCCTCGGATCTTATCTTTCTGAAGTAGGCGTAGAGCTACTTGTAAGTTCTTGCAGCCCAATTCTGTTCTCTTTCGGTCACGACTACGGAGCTAAAGGGTCTGTTTGTTTAATCGTAAAACACCACTCCGAAAAGTTTTTCAGGAAAAGTTTATGTTTTAAGTCATTTGTTATCATGTAAAAATAAAATATGTAAAATAAAATCCATAAAATTCCGGATTTCGGCATCCGCGCAGAAAAGGCGGACACCGTTTTTCAAATGGTGCTGCTGCGCCATTTCACCCATGTGCCCTATTCATTCAACATGAATTTTTATTTTTTTTCTACTTATTTAAATAGTATTTTTCAAATTTAATTATTTCTCAATAGTTAATTTATTTTTTACTTTTTATTAAAATATATTTAGAATATTATTCATTCAAATTACAATTTTATTTTATTTCTCCAACTTTAAATTATCTTTGTCAAAATTACTTATTTTTCATTAGTTATTTAATTTTATTTTATTTTTTAAAAATATTTAAAAAAATAAAATAAAATTAAATTAAAAATGATGAATAGTGTTAATACACAAAAAATATATGACTCTCTCTCATTTTAGTAGATCATAAGATCTCATATCCTTTCATACAACTTTATATTTTCCTAACAACCAAATACACAATTACGTTTTCATTTTCATGGAAAAGTTATTCCGTGAAAAATTATTTCCCTATGAAACTGTTTTACATACAACCAAATGGACCCTAAATTCCTGTCATACTCCCTAAGCCCCTCTTGCGAATCTGCTTCTTCACATGTATATCCAGATCTGTACAGTATGAAAGTTTCCATTGAACTGAGAAAAGGTGGTCGTAGAAGGGCAATTTCAAACTACAGAACCTTCATTGACCCAAGACACCGGACCCTGTTTCAACAAAAGGACACTCTAAACATCCATGGGCATTCATGCAGGCTTAAGAGCCAATGGTTTCTTCTAATATCCAAAGCTTCACGGTAAAATAAGGTTGCAAAATACGGAAATGATATATGTTCAGATAACAGTTTTCAGATAGGGAATCCATTGGGTATATGGAAGGATCTATCTGAAGGAGGTGCACTTTACGAGTTGAGTCGGCTACACACACATCACCCGGGCAGACAGGTTCAAAGAAATCGCCTGATGTCCCTACTGCTGTCAGTTACTACTATACACCAATGAACTTCCGTTCGGAACAACAACAGACTACGATACCTTAAAAGAGAGGAGGAAGGAAGAAAAAAAAAGGCAAGTACAACAGACTACGTGGGTGGCTGATGGCACCCCCATTCCCTTACTGCGTGCCTTTTGATCACAAAATGAGGCAGCCCTTGTGTGTCTTTCTCTTCTTCTTCTTCTTTTGCTTGGGCGGCTGGAGGACCACCTTAATGGCCGCATCAAAAACCGCCTTGACATTCTGCACATTCCCAGATAAAATATAAACCAAGATCAAGTCATCAAGAAGAGAAGGAAGAAATGCAAGCACCATTGTTGAGAAGGAATGAATGAGAGAACATACTTGCTGTGTTTTTGAACTGCACTCGATATAGGCAGCAGCTCCTATCACCTTTTTAAGCTCTTCTCCCTGCAATAAAAATGAAAAAGTTCACAACTGGACATGGAGGATCAAAAAGATAATATGGTGGTTTCCCTGGATTGAAAAGGGAGACAGAAGAATCAGAAGCTCATGAAGTCTATACTTGAAGTGTCGTAATGGGCACTGCACCAGGGTGGTCTATGAAGAATTGCTTATCATCCCGAAGATCTGCAGGCGGGAACATAATGACATTTAAGACATTCCCACCAGTAAGGTGAACAAAACACCGACAGACTGAATGTTTAGGGAACTTTAACGTTTAATAGCAAATTCAGTACGCTTTTAAGACTTATTCCCACCAGTGAGGTGAATATAACACTGACGGCCGGTGAATGTTTAGGGAACTTCAACGTTTAATAACAAATTCAGTGTTTAGGGAACTTTAACGTTTAATTACAAAGTGACGGTTGATAAACATCAAATTCCATAGCATGCTAACTGATTATTATCACATGATGAGGTAACAACAATGACAGCCTAAAGAAGAGATCCCAAAACATCCATCAAAAGAATGAAGCAGATTTACTTCAACATAGATAGTAGGCAGGTGAATATAAGAAAAAAAGACCACTGAAAAGGGGAAGATCATTGAGAAGCTTAAATTACAGAATATCTAAGGAGATTAATAACATAGTATTAATGACAGCGATGTATTAGAAGCTGTCGTTGCATTTACAGCTAAACTGCTAAAAGTCACACTTAGTTAGGTGGTCAGAATAGTGATCAACAAAGGAAGCAAAAAGTGTAAATATTGCATTTGACAATCTGTACAGTTTACTTGAAGTGGCCAAATAACACAAAAGATGAGCAAAAGCTGCAATCCTAAATGGAAATGTTAGAAGCTAGGACAACAATTTATGCAAGACATTGATATTTATATTGAATTCAATGATAGAGTGCCTTGAACAATATGATGCCCACCAAAACGAGAGTTGATTCAATGCATAGGAAAATGTTTATCAACAAAGAAAAATTATAGAGAGTCCAAGAAACAACAGAGCAGTAATCCTAGATTTCAAAGACACTCAAAAGGTTACACATCATTGTTAACGTGACTGACAAGTCTCTAAAGCAAACAAGGGCAATGATAAGAAGTTTTAACTTTCATATCCTATTCATAACACAGATAGTGTTATCCTAATCCAAAAAGTTGTGAGAAAAAAAAATATAGATACTTTTATCCCCTAGAGTTCCATATTATTGAGCAGAACTTCATTTTGATATTGAGTATGTCAAGAATGAGCAATACCTGATGCACACCTTGGTGTGCAAGCACACCCCACATTTGAATGGTCCACACTGGAGTGACAAGACATAGGACAAGAAATTTCCTGTTAAAAGATAAATGGAGGTCCACATCTTTAATCAGAACTTTCTTGTCCCATGTCTTGTCACCACCATGTGGACCAATGCAATGGGGGTGTGCTTGCCACCTGCGTACTATTGCAGATACTGAATGGTTGAAGGTGCAATTTTCCTATCAAGGCTGTTCAATGCAAATGTCGGCAACCACATCATGAGAGAATTAGTTTCAAGGGAAAAGCCCCAAAACTTCATCAACCAGGAATCAATCCATTCAACACATCAGGACCTCACGGAACAATAAATAGCTGTATGTTTCACCAATCTATTTCAGAAACCACTTTTTCACATTCTACATTCGGTATAAAGCACTGCAGCCAACATTATGTGATTCTCTCCAGATCAATCTTCTTTGACCCAAAATATGGCTCTCCCTTTCGATCACAACATAATGAAGTTACATCAGATGCTCTCCCGTCATTTGGAATTAACTTTCAAAAGATCACTCAAGTATGAATTCTCATTCATGGATCATGATCCCATCATGCCATGCTGACAAGTATGCTTCAGCCGAACATACAGTGCATTTTGGACTGGCTTTTAGAAAATTGCCCCTTCAGCTCAGCAACAGTTGGTGATGAACCTATCATCCCCATATATTCCTAAGTTTTAGTGATAACAAAACTTTGTGTAAATGCTTAATACTTTTGTTAAATAACTATATTTCAAATAAGTTTATCAACAAGGTAAAAAAGTCTTTTTATCGCTTCAAGGATCATCGCTGTAAGTATTCTAAAAGACTCAAGTTCAGTCTATATTATTCACTTCTCTAAGTTCATATAGATTACTGACCAAGTGTTGCAATTGGTGACTAAACTTCCTACCGATTAGTGAACAAATGCCTTTTACCGATTAGAGAACAAAATTGTTTCGATTGCTGATTAAATGGATGTACCGATTAGTTAAGACATTGCGTTCCGATTACTAAACACTCTTCCGATTGATGAACACTCTATCGTTTAGTGATATTTGTTCCAATTAGTGAACACTTACTCTGTATTGTTTCGATTGATGTTATTCACTCATCGATTACTAAATACAAGTCATATGTTATTCCGATTAATGTTCACTTAACTTATGAACTTTCGATTAGTGACTAAGATGATTCCGATTAGTGTTCAAGCATCTCATTCATATCAATTACTGAAGTCTGATTTCAAAATAGGTTACCTATCTTCATATTTGCATCGATTATCTAGCAAAATTTTCTTGGCACGCAAACTTGTTTTATTTCAAATTTGGTTTATGTATCTCACATGTTTGAAAGCCTCCAGCGTTAAATTTAGCAGGTAATACTTTTCAGACCTAGGCTATATGTTCTCACCTTGTGGTGTTTTGAAGGCCCTTTCTTTCCTGACAGAAAGACAACTACCTAGAATAGCAGGATTGTCAGCCGAAAATGAGGACTTCTGCATAAGAGATATAGGTGCTGACTAATATATGACCTCTCTTACCTAACATCTCCCTATGTGCATTAAATGTTTCAGATATCTGGTACTCTCTTGAAGCAATCGTTAGACACAAGATGTCGCCTTGGAAACTTGCATGAACTGCAGAACAAGACTCAACGGATCCTTCAACAATTATCTTCCATGGAGCTTATAAAAGATGAAGCCTACGGAACTTCAAACATAACTTCTATGCAGATAGCTTTCTTCATCCTTTCAGAAGCTTCAACACAAGCATCTTGAGTGAAGAAACAACTGAGCGCCAAAGCAACTTTCAAACTCTCCAGCGCTCCATTTCTCCTTTCTCTCTACATTCTTGTTGAACACCTCTTTTCTGAGAGAGATTTGTTGTTCATCTACGAGAGTGATTCCTTGTATATTTTTATCCTCTTAGACATTGTCTCAGATCAAACCTTCTTATTGTTCATATTGAGCTTGATCTAGGAACCCTTAGATATCTCTTTGAGATAGAGGTTGTGCCTCTTCAGTTGAAGAGCAGCTTGTATTGTGCAAGCATTTGTTCCCCTTGTTAGAAGAGAAGATCTATTGTATCAGGGTGAACTTTGCCTCTTTGGATGGAAGAAAAGACTATCTGGGGCTGGGTGTATTTTATCCTCATGGGGGAATGTACCATTGGGCAATGAAATTTCAAGTAGTTGCTTAGGGACTGGATGTAGGACTGCGGTGTATCTCAGTGTCAAACCAGGATAAAACTTTGTGCAAGTGTGTGTTTGCTTGTGATTATTTCTGCTGCACACTTGGCAGTTGGCAGTTATAGAACTCTTCTTTCCAGCAAATCCTAACAAATATTCAGGCTTCGCCTGCTCTTTCCAGTACTCCTAACAGCTATTTCAGCATTCTCCCTCCTTTTTAAATGAGTAATTTATCTAAATTGACTCCATAATATACTCATAGGCCGGCCCTGAATGATGACATCATGTATCCACCTGATCAATAATTCATCTTTGGAAAGCACATCTTCCATGCAGGCACTTTGACTGTCAGGCCAGCATTTATAATTTCTTAAATGGATTAACTTAAAAAGTCGTAGAAGGAATTATACAATGTTAGAAACTCCCCAAATGCAGCTTAGGAAAAGCTGGTATTCCAGTTTTCTAACAAATTTGTATGCCATAATACATGACATCAGACACAGTACCTATATGAATATCTGAGCAACAAGATTGAATATATTCACAAGACAGAAAGCTTCAATGTTACCAGTTACCACAAGCAAATTTTTCACAACACTAGATGAAAACCTTCAATACCCAACATTGCAGGAAACTGAAATCAAAGCTCTCAGAATAGCTTTATAGGAAAGGGGAAAAGTGCCTGTTCCATTTATAAGGAAGCAACACTGATTATGGTCAAAACTGAAAGCATCTATAGAGGATTCCCCCAACCCAACATCTAGTTTTTGGATTAAAGATCAAGCCTTTAACATGGCATCAGAGCCAGGTTTTCTTATTGGGCCACCCTACCCATTCAATACTGCCATTTATACCATAACTATTCCATTTGCCGCCAGGGGTTTGTTGAGGCTTAGTCTGACATTGGAAAATCTACAGGAGCCTTCCCTCTTTATCCATAGAAGATTCCTTCAATTAAACACCCAGATCTTGGGTTAGGTTCGGCCTTTTACATCGTACATGCCTACTTCCACTAATAGGGATCTTCTTCTGCTGACATTATACTCCTCATGTCTAATTACATGAAACCACAACTTTCAAAACACAGTTTACATAAACAGAATTTGCAATGAAGTGCAAAAGGGTACTTAAGTGTATCACTTAACTAACTCCCTTGTTTTTTTGCTTTGTCTAAATAATTCAAGTAATACAGAAACACATCAATTACTCATCTATGTAAATACACTAGGACAAGCCATTAGATCATTAATTACTCATGTATGTGAATGCAGAAAGATTGAAAAGCCTAGGGAACTTCTCTTGTGCACGATTGATGATCAAGACAATAGCTACATCATAGAGCAGGCATCTTGTTAAATATTTCAACCTTAAACAGACTACTGTGTGCTAAAGTAATCAACATTTCAAAACCCATCTAAAAGTCATTCTAATCTAAAAGATCAAAAAATGTTTTCCCACAAAACTCATGAGAAGCAAATTGCACCTAAGCAAAATATATGCAATCAATGAAAGGATTTGGATTCCTGTAGTTATAGTGCATCAATGACAAAAAACATCAACAGAAGCTAAGTAAATTTCTTAACTAAAAAGAATTTTGTTTGTAGTACGCTAGACATAATAGACAAAGAAGTGTTAACGGTCATCTTTCTCAGCAGACAGACCAAAAAATCAATAAAATGTATGCAGTTCAGAGTCAGCAGAATGGCAACAGAAACAGCAGCACTCATGTTATATAGGCCAATGAATCACCACCACCACCACCCCCCCCACACACAAAAAAAAAAACAGGACGTGGAAGAAGGGGCTATGTAAATTAACAAAATAGTAGGGTAATCCAAAAAAATGAAGAAAAGATAGTACGAATGAAGAAGAATAAAACAAAGAAATGTAAAAGTACAGAAGTGAGGAATTACCAAGCTTTGTGCCAACAAGAATTATAGGAACTCCAGGTGCATAATGTCTCAGCTCAGGGATCCACTGCAGAAAGAAATATATGAATGGAAGCACACCACAATCAGTTATATATCTTTAAACCAAAGAATATCATGGCCAGGATGGGAGAAGGACTTTCACCTTCTTAGCTACATTTTCATAGCTAGCTTTACTGATAAGAGAGAATGCAAGCAGGAAGACATCAGCACCACGATAGCTCAGAGGTCTTAACCTATTGTAATCTTCCTGGCCTGATACATCCAATGAAAAAGTAAAATTAAAATAAAAAACTCAGAAATCCTTTGTACAATTGTCTTCAAGTGTCATAGAAGCAAAAAATTAGAAGGGTGGAACTTTACCTGCAGTGTCCCACAAACCTAGGTTGACAGTGCTACCATCCACCACTACATTTGCACTGAAGTTGTCAAAAACTGTTGGCACGTAATCCTGCTCTCCATCATAACAAAAGAAAGTTGGGGACATTTAGGAAAACACATGCTAACAAATGCTGCGAAGTGAATTTAGAATCACACAATGTAGGAGGGTGAACATAATCGACACGCCCACACAAAGAGAGTGTGATAAACACATTCGTCACCCTCAAACAGTGGAACAGGTTATATTATGACTTACAGAACCAATGATATAAGTAGAAACTCGGGCATCTTGTCTTATTCTGTCCCATTTATTCCTCAGGGACCAAGAGAAAGCAAGTATGATTTTTTTTTCTCTCTATGTTCATTCTACACCAGTTATAGCCACAATGCACGAGAAAACAGTCTGCTTTATATAGGAAACAAAACAGAAAGGGGCATCGTGGTGTAACAATGTACACTAATGACGACCAATACTCCCCAAACAAGGTGTAAAACTAATAAAGGCCCAACCTGAATCCAACAACTCCAACGCAGCTCTTGCGAAAAGTGAAAAGAAACAGCATAAAATGATCTTGTCGAACCCAAACAGAAGAAACATAGTTCATGTTCCCTTAATTGGGGGAGACAGAACCATGGCACTACTATTCCTTCCCTCATCCACTCATCAAGATCAAGAGCAAAAAAACAAGGATAAAGCCGTGATATGATATTCAAATCATCCATATAAACATGACCAAAATAAAACCCTAGAGAGTAATTGATCACAAGAGCAACGCATAGAAGAAACGGAGGAGATATAGGTGGGAGGCACACACCGTCGGAAAAGTGTTGCTGGTGTAGGAAATGAGCATGCAGGTCTTGCCGACCGCACCATCCCCCACAGTGACGCACTTTATGAACCTGGACGCACTCATCTCCCCCTCGTCGCCGTCCTCGACTACCGGCGCAAGAGGGAGAGCAGCAGATCTCCTCCAGCGGGGACCTCAGACCACGGGAAAGAGATCCCTTTCCCCCGCCTCCCCACTCTAGCCTTCACCTACGCATCTGAAAACACCAAACAGGAGCCCGACATTGCTCAGGCGACAACCCTCCGAAACTCCGCCACAAACCAAACGGAAATGCAGCCAAAACAGACGAGCAAACCCAAACCAAACAAGGAGGAGGAGGGGGGGACGGAAGAGAGGGGTAAGCGGGGTGTTGCAGGAGATCTGCAAAAGATTCCTGTAGCCCTCGATCTCACTGCCCCAGCAGCTCCTCTTTTCCTACCCCGGAACCTTGCGGGGGCGAGGAGAGAGGGAGGGTGGGGAGGAGGAAGGAAGGTGGGGGGGCACACCTTTGGTGATCGACTGGCGTCGGAAGCCTGGAACGGCTGCGGTGGAAGCGGTCACGCTGGAGAGAGAGAGGTTTGGGCGATCCACGCGGAAGAGCCAGCTCATGGAGGCATATATGTTCTTCTTCCTCTCTCCCACTTCTCTCTCTCTAACAAATCCCCTCTCCAAACACAAGTAAATTAAAAGAATAATAAAAACTTAGCTTTCCCTCAACAACTATTCCAATCTCCCTCGCCCCACTCCCCCCCACCAATCCACTTGCTCTTCATTCTTTAATGTTAATTAGTTGAATACCCTTGAAAGTTTTATCAATATTTTGCATACTTCTATCTTTATCTAATCTCCTATCAACGCTGGCTAAAGAGTTGTTATACCATACAAGTTAGATTTTAATTGCATTCACTTTATTTATTAATCCATATCATATAAAATGTAACATAGTGCGATATAAATCGACACTAATAGCTATTGATTAATGACAGTTGATTATTATCTCTCAACTTGCTATAGACAAATGTTTAGTGCAAGGCACTCTTGTATTTCACCTGCAAGGGAGAGTTCTCATTGGTCCACTTATGATGGACCAATGCGGTTTATGATACATAATGCTATCAAATTTTTATGAGCCCAATTTAAATGTTTACGAGTCTAATTCAATTATTTATGAGTCTAACTTAATTTTTTTTATGAACCCAACTTATAAATGAAAATGTGAAATGTAAGAGTATTCTTGCACTAAGCCTTTCTCCTTCCTAGAACTGTGACATATGGCCACATCTACTTAACTTAGAGTAGTTTAATGGACAAAGATGGCAAATTACCCATCCAGCTATCCTATTGCAGGAGTGTATGAAGATTATTATTTAAAATTATAAGAGGAGAGTAAACATTAGCCTAGAGTTTAAAAGAATAGATGTTATTATTCCTAAAGGTTAATGTGGGGTTTAGGAGTATACAGATTTATTCCTAAAAGCTTCAAGGATATATAAGTTACATCCTTATATTACATAAAGATAGTAGTACCGAGATTGCTCATAAAGAATTTAGAGTAATTATGGTTCTAAATTTCCCTTTCCTCTCTCAAGTTGTGTGGGAGGATTAGAAAATGGCAGGATGTCAAGGTAGTACATTTTTTTATTCATTAATATTATATTTTCTTGTTGTTTATGTTATTGAAATTGGTTTTTCCTTGGTTGTGAAAATTGGATATGGACTAGGAATACATGAGTAGAGAAAAATGTCGGCGATATGACACTAAGAAAAATTGTGGAATGAACCTTTTGTTTGTTAATATGGTCCAAGATATAGTGGACAATATACACATATTATATAATATGTATATACATAGACGGACCCAAAAATTTTTTCAATGGAGTCACTCTCTTTAAAAAAATTTCCAATCAAACTAATTTAATGGAAAATTTTAAACACATCAATAGGGTTTTAAAAATCCAATGGAGTTACATGACCCCACTGGTTTGTCTCTAGATCCGTCCTTGTGTATATACACATATTCACATACAATAAACAAGGTTTAGTAATTATGTAAGTTTAGTAATTATGTGCATATCGCTAATTTGATCCCTACGGTGGTAAATCTAAAGAAGTAAAATAAATAATGTACTATAATAAACAATCAAGGAAATTTTATATAAATATCTTTGGAAGCATTGTATTTGTTGATTTATTTTCGAAATCTGCATATTAGATTTCATTGAAAAAAAATCATCAGTTATATCTCTATAATTAATTTGTTGTCAAAATTTTAAAAATATTTTGCTATCACCTAATCGAATAGTTAAATAATGTATGAATTTATTAAAATATCTCTATAAAAAGAGAGAGAGAGAGAGTTAGAAACAGAGAATGGAGAGAGAGAGATGGTGGAGGAGAAGAGAGAGAGAGAGAGAGGATAACCTCTCCGGCTCTGATAGTGAGAGATAGAGAGAGAGAGAGAAAGAGAGAGAGAGAGAGAGAGATCAGAGGGAGAGAGAAAAGGATGTCCGAAGAGTCTCCACCTTTGACTCTGACAGTGAGTGAGAGAGAGAGAGAGAGATGGCGGGGAGACGAAGATGGAGATCCCAACAATAGCGAAAAGAGGAGGGGAACCGAGAGGGTTCATATATCGACGGCTACTTCTGCGAGGAGGGGGGCGAGGCCGTGGAGGAGTCATGCGCTTGTAGGAAGGGCCACCGTGCATCCCTATTGCTAGCCACGACAGAGGGCAAGGGCATCTGCCTCATTTACTTCTCCAACGGGAGAGAGAAGAGGGTGTCAGATGTCTCTCCCTCTAGCTCTGGCACAAAGAGAGAGAGAGAGAGAGAGAGAGAGAGAGAGAGAAAGAGAGAGGGAGGGAGAGTATCGAAGGGAGAGAAAAGGGGGTGTCAACAGTCAGAGAGTGTGTGTGTGTGTGTTAGGGGAGAGAGAAGGGGGCGTTAGAGGGAGAAGAGATATAGACTGAGAAAGTGTCAAGAGATAGAGTAGGGGGTGCCAGAGGGGTCTCTCCCTCTAGGTCTTTAAGAGAGAGTATTATAGGGAGAGAGAGAAGGTGGTGTTGGAGAGGTCTCCCCCTCCTACTCTAACAGTGAGAGATAGAGGGGCTGATGAGAGATTAAAAAATGTTTTTTTTTAAGAATGATTGAGGGTAAATTAAAATTTTTACTCTCTTAACTCAATTATGATTGAGTTAAATAAATGGAATCTAACATTAAGGGCATACATGATAAAATATATAGAATATATGAATATAACATTTAATATATAGATTTTGAAGGTAAATTTATGAATACAATGTATAGGGATAAGTAGGGGTGTTCACTATTCGGTTCAAACCGAAAAATCAAACCGAACCGAGTAATTCGGTTTGGTTTGGTTCGGTTTGAACATGAAAAAAATTTGGTTTGGTTCCAAACCAAATCGAAAAAAAAATTCAATTTGATTCGGTTTCTAACCTCTAGAAACTAAATCAAACGATTAAATCGAATTACAATAATAAATTTTAATTTGTATATATCTATCAAGTTTTTTCAATATATTACGTAAAAATACATATTATGGAGGTTAATATAGTCATCAACATTTAATACTTCATTTCAAATATTATTTGATAGTAATTTATTAGAGAAACAAGTGATTAAATCTTATTTAAGACTAAAAGAATTTAAATGCCCATTTATTTTCAAGTTAAACCGAACCAAACCAAATTTAATTCGGTTTGATTTGGTTTGGTTACAAGGGACTTCGGTTTGATTTGGTTCGATTTGAGTCCGAATTTGATTTGGTTTAGTTTCCTAAAAATATCTTATAAACCAAACCAAACCAAATCATGAACACCCCTAAGGATAAGTATATGCTTTTCCCAACAATCAAATAAAAAGGATAAGGTACATTCTTTCCTCTAATATTTGAAGACAAGAAAAATTACCTTATGACCTCGGAAGAAGGGGTGCCCCCATATGTTTATTTGGGCTATCCATTCTGAGCATGACCTAACTTAACTAGTCCATCAAATGGCATGCTAAAGAAATAAATCAGTGCAATAGAAGAAACCTAACTGCCTATATATACATGCTGTTGCCATGTTTTGATATATTGGAAGTCCTATCATGGTAAACAATAATAATAATAATATAATGAAAGTAGGAAAAAGAGGTTGTGGGTAGTACCCAAATTTGGAGATCCAACAACTCACTTGTCACCTGTTCCCAAGTTTTTTTTCCATTTTTTATTTTAAGAAAAACAGACGTGGTAATATATCTCTACCCGTTCTCTTACACTTGGCAGACGACTAGAATATGTGTGACAATTTAAATAGGTGGGTTGATACTTAACACTAGTAGGTGACCTTCCTGTTAAGCTTTTAGGATATGGTGTTTATTCTATTCCCTGATAATAGTAGAGCAGCTGGTACATTTAAGAATTGAACATTGTCAGATCTTAGTGTAGACACCCGGTTTTGACAAATAGGTTGAACCATTTTTCTTGTTGTCTTAGTGAGCCCCTAATTGGTTACTCACCTTGAGTCCATCATTTGCCTTGTTTTGAGCCCTTTAAACCATTAAAATACCTTGAAATCCCGAAATTTATCACTTGAAAGAGTCCTTGAGGCATAATAACTCTTGTCTTATCATATAGTTGGTTGTTAATTCTCAAATAATCTGGATTTATTATCGCGACGTCTCGTGGCGCCGCGTCTCTAGTCGCGACAGTTCGGGCGGTCGCGACAGCCCATGCATTATCCATGCACGTGGGCAATACTGTCGCGCCCTCCCGTGCCGTCGCGTCTTAGTCGCGACCCTACGATACGTCGCGACAATGACCGAATCCTCTGGCCTCCATAACTCCTCCCTATTTATCCTCCTTTTGAACTCAACTTAATCCTAAGGATTATCCCTACCCCTTGGGGCGGGATCCTAGCCTTAGGGACTCTTGTGAGGATCCCTAAGGACTCTCAATCCAATTTTTATAGGGCTTTATCTCCTATTATGATTTTAAAAAAACCTTTTTGAAGAGATAATATCACTAATTCTTATTCCAAGCTCTATATAAGCAAGGCCCCTCCTCAAGGACGGGGGGAGCCTCATTGCCACCCCGAAGGGCTGCCGAAATCTCCTCTGACCTGTACTTAGCACCGCAGCCGCTCATTTTGGCCATTTCCCTTGACTTTCCACTCCACAAAAGCCACTCCTTTCACCATTAACGGAGCACGGAACGTGAAGAGGGCGACCCCGACGATCTCCTGGAGTTCTTGCACATCCTTGGAGCCGCACTCACGCCAGGGAGTCGCCCCAATGGGGCTCATTTTCTTCTCCCTTCTCTCCTCTTACTTCTACATGCATTTTTGCATTATTTTTAGATAGAGCACTTCCCTATCCACCCACGTTTTTCCCACACCCATAGGGGTTCAAAACCACCCCAGGTGCGTTCCCGCCATGATCTCCCATTTCCCTCCATTTTTAGAATAGATACTATGCTTCACGTATTCTAATAGGGCGTTTTGTTGTGATTTTCTTTGGTTGGCAGGCAAACAGGTGAAATCTACGAGAAGCTCTGGTTCTCCGGCCGACTGGAGGACGAGAAGAAGGTCCTTACCTTATTTCTCCCACATTTAGAGAACGCGACGACCGAGGGTGACGCGACCATAGACGCGTCGACGAAAGCTGACGCGATACCAGTCTATCACGGCGCCAATGGCGACCGCGACATCATGTCTGTTTCTGTTCTCTCTCCTTTTCCTAGTTTAAGTCAGCCATCATCTCATTTTTATTCTTAGGTGACTTTCTAGGTGGCGATCACATCCTATTTTCCATGCTCATAGTTTTAATATCCATGTTCGTGTCGAGGGGGGTACAATCCCTGTGATTACACTTAGTAGTACTCAACTGGGTAATATTTTAGGTTTTTTACATGTATAGCCTTTTAAAAGTTTAATTACATAAAAATTTATCTTATATTTACATTTACATATAGACCCATGTCTATAGATATCTTGTAATAATTGGCCATGGCAGAAGTGAAACATTCTATTGATGG
Source organism: Colocasia esculenta (assembly GCA_014218235.1). Classification (NCBI taxonomy): domain Eukaryota; kingdom Viridiplantae; phylum Streptophyta; class Magnoliopsida; order Alismatales; family Araceae; genus Colocasia; species Colocasia esculenta. The sequence goes on from CM024759.1 coordinate 83,934,994, forward strand.
ACGTCAATAACTAGGTATCCTTAGCCTAAAAGATTAGAAATAACTCTCACTATTTGAAAAAAAGAATTATTTATAAAAAGAGAATTTTTTACACATATACCTCTATTAGAGTTTAATTGCGTAAAAATCTATCCTAATTGTATATTTGCATGTATACCCTTCTTATGTATTAAAAATATATTGAGAGACCTTATAACATATAGTGTTTTTGGATTCTCATTGTTGGGCCTAGCAAGTGTGTGGCCATTGTATGGCCTACATAGGTCTTTGAATGGCTTGTAACATAAGTTTATAGGGTTTTATGTGTTTCTTGAACAATTCCCACAGGTTTCAGTTGACACAGTTTAAACACGATGGGTTTAGCTGATGCGTTTAGAACACATCGAGTATAAACAACGCATTTAAGATTTCTTGTCACGCCAAGGATGGGCGACACATTTTGCATTCCGTGCTACATTTGATCGACGTGTTTACTTTTAAGTTGGTTTAATTGAGTGTCTAGACTTGTAGATGTTGGGTGGACGCATGTTTGGACACGTGTCAACTTCAAAAGACACATGGCATTTAAGTTCTTAAGTGCAGTAGCCAGGCATGTTGTGTTTAGAAACACGACTTGTTGGGTAGACATGTTTTAAAGTTTCAGTGTGTTCTTATCCAATCTTTGTCAACAAAATGAGGTTTTCACCTATGTTTTGCCCAAACGGATCCCCATATCCCCCTTTCGCTTTCTCATTAATTTTCAAGTCAATTTGAGGTTTTGAAGGCAAGAGGATAGTTAGGAGGAGGTGGCCAACTCGCTAGAAGCCCGAATGAGTTGTTTTATTCATCTTTGGTAGGGTAACTTCATTTCCTCCAATTTTCTTGCTTGTTCTTGCAGATTTCCTATGTGAAATAGGTTATGGAGATGTGATATGGTTGTTTTGTGCCGGATTGGATTTGTGAAGGTTCATGTATTACAAAATTTGCTAGAAATCATGCTAGGTTGTTTGTACTGATTTTAGATGGTTTTTTAGGTACATTTCTTCATCTATAAGCATGCTTTGAGCAGATTTTCTTAACATTTCTATGACCACATTTATAAATGTGGCGTTGAGAGCTTACGCAACTCCTTTTATTACTCGCGCACACCATGGGTGGAGTGTTTGAGTTGCGACAACTGATATTTGCACATCTATCTTCCAGAAGTCTAGTCATGGTTACTGTGACGACCCAACTAGCAAACTGGCCCAACAACCGTGCCAGTTGGTAGACTTCCCAAGAAGATCACCCATCCTGGGACTACTCCCAACTGAGCACGCTTAACTTCAGAGTTCTTTTCCTGCTCGAGCTCTGAAAATGACTAGTCCGGGTTGTTGGTAGTCTACTGATTTAGTCCATTTAACATATTCTTATATGGGGAGTTGGCCGCGGAAATGGCTAAAGGGTATCCCTATCTGTTTGAGTAAGTTTGTGTATTTTCTTTTTAGATGAAAGTACTTGTAAAAGTGTATATGTATGGGTTGTTTAACTTTGAATTGTGTTATGAATTTCGAGGTCGAAATTTTCTTTTTAGATGATAGTAATGTAATGTCGTGTGCCTTTCGGATCTATGCGGATCGTGTGTATTGTGGTTGTGGCGGCCGTTGTGAGGGCAGTGTGAGTCGGTTGTGTGGAATGCATGGTGTGGATATGTGGCTTGAGCAGGTGAAGAGCAGGGTTGGTCCTGAAATGAAATAGGACCTGCTGCTGTTCAGTTGAAGTTGGCGGCCAGGGGTGGTCGTTAACTGTTGGCGTCCAGCTTAGTGGACGTTTACTGCATGAACTTGGCGGCAGTAGATGTGGACGCAGAGGGTGGCGGTTCTTGTTGGCGGCATGGGGGTTGACGCCAACCTGAGAATGGTGCAGGTTATAGGCTCACCCGAGGGCAGCTCTCTCAGCTCACTCTCATTCCCTCTTGCCCCAGTTTGCTGCCCCCGAGTTTCTAAAGCTTCCAACATGTACCAAGGAGTAGTTGGACGGTCGTAGAACGCGTGGCGTCGCTAAATTGCGAGAGGAAACGTCGCGGCGTGGTGCAATTCGCGTGGGAGCTCGCGGAGGGCTCGGCGTGAACCGGGGGATTGCAGGAGATTCTAGCGCGTTCTGAGGTAGGGGACGAACCCTGGTAGCTCCGTAGGAACATTAAAATGCATCATAACCACTTGAATCAGCATGATAATGTGTTTTCGGATCATGTTGCACCATGCGGGGGATGATGGGTGGTTTGAGTAGTTTAATGCATGAAACATGTTGTAATGGGTTGTATTGGGTATTAGCATGCTAAAGGAATTTCATTTGCATGTTTCTCAGTAGTTAGAACAGTTAGAAAGCCCGCAGAGCCGGATTAGGGTTTCTGCAGGGTTTATGGCCGGAGAACTTGGCGTCAAGATCGCTTGTCGCCAAGCTCCTCAGCCAAGATGTTAACGGCCAGTTCCATTGCCGTTGACTTGATGTAAGCGGCAGTCGATGTTGCCGCCGACTGGCTATGAACAACAAAGACTAAATTATGATATTTATCGATAATGCACGTGTGTTGACGCCTGATGTGCACTGAGTGCACTTGATTCTCGTGTTTAGCATACAAGGTATGCGGTTAGTGCTTACTTCAGTGACTGCGTGTTGTTTACGCAAGTCAGTTGGGTTCACGTGTGGTGGACCGTAGTTACTTGTGGTTTACGTGAGGTTTCACGTGGTTTGTGTGTGTCGTACACGTGGTTCTGTGTACGTGGCGAGTAGTACGACGCCTACCGTGGTTACCTCTCCAATTGGGTGCCCCAGGTTCTTTGTGAGCCAGGCTGTTAGCTCGGGGCTTTGTCCCGGTACTTGTGCTGTACCGTCGAGGTCTGTGTCGTCTGACCTGGACACCCTAACTCTGTGTTGAGTTGTACGTCCGGCTGAGGGAAAGACGACAGTGGGACAGTGACACTTGAGTTTGTTTTTAGTCACTTGTAGCGCGCTCGTAGTTGGGGGTACGGACACCAGTAGTCGACACTGGTCCCCAGCTAGTCCTTTTCCAGTGCCTCACTCTAGCGAGCCCAGGCCAGGGTCTCTGGAGGTGTCAGGCATGGGCCTGTGATCGTGTGGTCTGCAGGTGGTGGTGTTTAGTTGGTCTCCACAGTTGCTTGACCTTTTCACGTGGAGCGGCAGCTGGACCTTTCGTCCGTGGCTGCGAGACTGAGAGGTAGACCTGTGTTAGTTGTCCGAGTCAGTTTCTGGTGTCATGAACCAGTTCACGTGGCTCGTGTTGGCTGTCTCTACTTTATCTTATACACCTGTACTGGTTTGCCGTTTAATTATTACTATTGTTTCTCGTAGTCGGCAGACGGTGAGTACTTTTACAGCTTTACTTACCTGCTTAGCTGTTATATAATTGTTGGTGTTGTTTACTATTCGTACTCGTGGTGTTTGTTTCGCTCGGTTTTGGGGGAGTTCCCTACTGAGCCAGTGATTAGAGAGGCTCACCCCTACCCCCATAGGTGAGAGCGAGGAGGATGTTTCTCGTCCGACGTCCAGTTCCGGGCCGCGTCGTAGCGGTGCAAGGTCAGCACCTCCAGTAGAGTAGCTCCAGCAGTGTAGTTTAGATAGTTGTTTATTTTCTTCAGTTGTACCTCGGGGTATGCCCCAGGCTCTTGTACCTCTTTATAGTTTTTGTGGAAATCTGGCTATGTAAAACTGTGAATTATATATGAAATGTGGTGTGTTCCTTTATGTTTACACGGACTGTGGTTTGGTATCCCTTGCGAGGCTTCGGCCCGTTCGCGGGAGGCGGACTCGGATCAAGTACGTTATCAGTTTAACGGGCTTGGCCGAGGCGTTCCGTCACAGTTACTGTACCTGACACATTTAAGTATAAGGCAAGCAATGACTTGGATCTTATATATGTGATGCGACATTGTAGTATGAATACTTTTACGAGGTGTTTTTATTGATTCTCATGGTATTGACGCTATGTGATTTGCTTGATACCTCATTATGCAGGTGCCTCAATACTATATGTACCTTGCACTATGTGTGCAGATAGGGCTTAGTCCCAGTACTGTATGCATTGAAAGGGTTTGGTGCCATCTTCTTAGACGCTGCTTTGTTGCACCTCATCCGAGCAAAAAAGAGATGCACCTGTGGCTGGGAGAATGGGACACCTTTGATGTAACGCCTCAGAAATTTAAAATATTAAGAAAATAAAAGTAATTTGATTAAAATACCTTATGATTGTTATTAAATTGTGATAATTAGATGAAAGACTTAATCAGGGGTAATGAACATTATCCCAGTGTCGTACCTCGAAATGCGTGCCTCCACAGGGCGATACTGGAAAACGACATCGAAATAAAAATCCGAGAACATCATAATTTTCAGAAAAATGTGGAGAAATTAAATATGTAATTATCTGAATTTTTCGACGTACAGATTTCAAGGTACAGTCGACGCGACTATTTTTCGGGTGATTTTTCACCTAGTGTAAAATAAAATCTAAAAATTAATTAAAAATCACCATAATTAGTAAAACTATCATAATAGTATATGGTCAAAATTACAGTGCAATCATATATGTTTTGGATAGGTTTATGTAAAGAACAAGTGGCCATTTGAATTTTGGGGGAATTACGCAATGAGTTTTCTGGGAAATTTTCAGTGGGTTACGTGGAGACTTCTGGTGAGGCCAGCACCTAAATTGGAGATGGTAACACCTCAGTTACCAGGTGTAACTTGCAAAACATGCATGGGTTAGGTGGCTAAGGATGGTTAAACGGGGTTTTTACCCCAACACCTGTAGCATTGCGTGGCTCTGTGCATGGTAATGGCTGGGTCTATAAAAAACCTCCCACAACCTTCGTATACACCTTTCTCCACTCTAGCTGGTGTATGTGTGTTGCAGCAAAGGATACTCCACTGTTAGGCTGTTGAGTTGAGTGCCAACTCTACCTGGAAGGGCTTCCACGGCAGTTTCTGGGTTTCATTTCGTTGGAAGGTTTGCAGTGGAGGCTATCCTACGTGCAAGACTCTCCTTATCCTTCTATTTTCGTGGAACTCTTTACTAAGGGAAACCATCACTCTTCAGTAAGGTAGGATTCTTCTCTTGATCTTTCTAAGTTCTCCTACTACTTCTCTTGATCCTCTGGTTAATGGCATGTAGAACTTTAAGCATGCTATTTTTCCAGTTTGAAAACTCAGACTATTGTGAAATCTGAGAAGTCATGTTATTGATCATGTTGCTTCAAAGTTTAGAAAATATGTCCATGATAGGAAATCCACATTACACCATGTTTTAGTTGATCCTCAAGTCACAAGTAGTCATATGATACTATCTTTGTGTAAGTTGACTGAATCTTGAGTGTTGATTTCATTGTTAGAGTGGACTGAACCATAACGGTTCTTGCTTCTTAGTGGTATGGACTCATTGAGATACCATAGAAGACTCAAATGAGTGTACTTGACCCATGATCAATGGGAAAACTAGAAAAGAATATGAGAAATGCTTTCCATTTGACCCCCTTGAATTCAACTCCTTGTTCGTCATTCGAGGGATCTATGTTCCATAATCTTTCCTTCATCTTTCTATCATGTTCATTGAGTTATATGTCTGAAATTATACATATTCAAGGTTCTAATCATGTTAGGATGTTAGAGAAACTTTTTAGAACCATTTGAGGTTGAATTGAATGGTTTTCTGAAGTTTTACACAGCCCCTGTCGACAGACGAAGGTCTGGCTGTCGACAGGAACCCCTGGCCAGCAACCAGAAACCCACACTGTGTGTTGCTGTCGAAAGGCCTTTGGGTTGCTGTCGACAGGAACACACAGGACTGAAATTCCAGTTCTGGAAATCAGTCCCTCTCGACAGCAGACTCATACATGTCGACAGGTCTGGTCAGAGTCATGTTTCCAGCTTCCGTTTGACTCCGTTCTTCGTTGCAAATCCCACCCAATTGTCCTACTTGTTAGTCTACCTTTATCATATGGATTTTACTACCTAAACACCTACTTAAATCAGTCAAGTTATCTTCTTTGTTACCTTAAGTTATTTCTACAAGTTCCGAACAAAATTGTCATCGTGAAATTGTTAATTTCTGAAATCAGTGACGGAATCAAGTCCTTTGATTCTTTTGTGCAAACCTTGAGTAACTTTGAGTAAAACCTTTGTATTTCCTTGATTCATTACAAAGGTAAGAGTGTGGTGATGACAAATTGAGAGTCTTGGACTCAATCTAAGAATTATGCTTGGCAAATAAGGGCTAGTACAGTCCTGGGAGGAGCACCCATATTCATTTAAGTGGCCGCGCGGAACGATAAAGGATTAGTGGATGTTTGGCATAGCATCATTAAGTGTTTGATTGGTCATCATATCATCTTATTGTGTGTTTATATGTGTTCAAATCTGAACTTGAATGTTACTATGAATCCTTGTATCTTGAGTTCAATGTTCAATAACTTTGCTATCTAGTGTCGTATAGCAATCTCTGTTTGGCATGCAAAAGCATGATTACATGTATAATTCCTTGTCACTTACTTTGTATCTTGATCTCCTTAATCATAGAACTTGAATCCTACTGAGCTAGTTAGCTCACAGAATTCTACTTTTCAGGTAATCCAGATGGAACAAATGATTAAGGGGGAAAGAGTGCTGAGTGAACCACAAATCTACGAGGAGCTATCTATGTTACTTTTCTGTAGTGTTGTGATTAGTAAATGTGATGTAATAAGTTTCTTTTGACTTATTCCTCATGGGAACTTAATGAGAAAACTTTTGTAATTAGACACTTATGAGGCTATCTAAGTGTGAATGGATATAGTGTCTTTTCCGTGTGATTTTCTGTCACTCCCGATAAATAGATGATTTTATTAGGACGTGACAGATTAATTGGTATCAAAGCCTTAGTTCGATAAACCTAGGGAAATCAGTGAGATGGGGTAGAAACATGGGATTAGTTAGCATGATTTGACGCGAGTGATGAGAAATGTAGCTAAGAGTAACAGTCATAATGGAGCAAGTCTTTTTAAGGATTTTCGAAGTCTGGACCCTCCGAGATTTGCTGGAAGTACAGACCCGGATGAAGCAGAAAATTGGTTGAAGGGTATGGAAAGAATCTTTAATGCGATCCGATGTACTGAAGAAGAGAAGATACGTTTAGCAACATTTCAATTAGATCGTGATGCACGAGCATGGTGGGAAACTATGGAGTCTACTTTGGAAGATCCAAAGCAAGTTGATTGGGAAGAATTTGTTGAGCTGTTTAATGATCAATATTTTTCTGAGGTAGTTCAAGAAAGGAAAGCTAATGAATTTGCTAATTTAAAACAACTTAGAATGTCTGTATCAGAATATGAAGTTTAGTTTGCCCGATTGTCAAAGTATGCCCCTCATCTGATATCGACAGAGAAATTGAAAGGCAAAAGATTTATGAATGGATTACGTCCCATTTTCATTATGCAGCTAACTCCTCATTTGATTACCTCATATTCAGAAATGGTTAAAAGGGCCTTAGCATTAGAAGCTGCTAATGATACCGTGGACAAGATTAGGGGAAAATCTAGAGAAGGATCTTCGGACCGTAAAAGGAAGTTTGAGTCGGGGAATACTCCAAAAATTCAGCAAAACAATAAGAAGGCAGGAAAGGCTTCGATAGCAAACAAAGATATATGTAAGCATTGTCACCGTAGTGGTCATAAAACTGAAAACTGTTGGCGTAGATTGGGTGCGTGTCTGAAATGTGGAAGCACTCAACATCGAATTCTGGATTGTCCTATGGTTAAGAATGCGCCAGCGAATTCAAATGTTCGAGCAAAGCAAGGTAGATTGCAAGCCGTGCAGGAAGTGGAATCAGAATCTCCATCAGAAGGCGGATTAATAGAAGGTACATTACTAGTAAACTCAAGACCCGCATATGTATTATTTGATTCAGGAGCAACATATTCTTTTATCAGTTATGAGTTTGCTAAATCTTTGGAAGTGCAGTCAGTTCCACTTCTTACGCAACTTGAGGTTGCAACACCTTTAAGTGAGGGTAAGAAACTTAAGGAATATTACCCCAATAGTCAAATTATAGTTAAGGAGCATAATTTGCCTGGAGATTTAATTTGCCTTGAAATGTGGGATTATGATGTGATCCTTGGGATTGATTGGCTATCTAAGTATCATGCAAACTTGGATTGTCAACTAAAACAAGTAACATTTCTAAGAAAGGAAATTACTCCCATAACTTTTGATGAAGATCGCACAAGGAAAATACCTATAATATCAGCGGTGAAAGCATGTAAATTGGTACAAAAAGGTTGTCAAGGATATTTAGTTTCTGTAACTGTGATAAATCAGAATATTTCAGGGTTGGAAAATATTCCAGTGGTAAAGGAATTTCCTGATGTATTTCCCGAAGAACTTGTTGGTTTACCACCTAGCAGGGAAGTAAATTTCTCAATGAATTGGTACCGGGAGCTACACCAATTTCGAGAACACCATACAGAATGTCCATGGAAGAGTTGAAAGAGTTAAAGAGGCAGTTACTAGAATTGATAGAAAAAGGGTTTATTAGACCAAGTACTTCACCTTGGGGTGCTCCAGTATTATTTGTGAAGAAGAAAGATGGATCTATGAGATTATGCATAGATTACCGACAGTTGAATCAATTGACTATAAAGAACAAGTACCCACTTCCAAGAATTGATGATCTATTCGATCAACTGTCTAGAGCTCATTATTTCTCCAAGATTGATTTAAGATCTGGATACCACCAACTAAGAATTCAGAGCAGGATATCCATAAAACGGCTTTTAGAACACGGTATGGACACTACGAATTTATGGTAATGCCATTCGGATTGACAAATGCACCTGCGGCATTTATGCGCTTGATGAATGATGTGTTCAGATCTTATTTAGATCAATTTGTGATTGTGTTTATAGATGATATATTGATCTACTCTAAGAGTATAGAAGATCATGAAGAACATTTGCGAATTACTTTACAATTATTACGGGATCACAAATTATATGCGAAGTTCAGTAAATGTGAGTTTTGGTTGAAACAAGTAATGTTCCTAGGACATTTCATTTCTGAAGAAGGATTATCAGTGGACTCATCAAAAGTAGAAACTATACAGAAATGGGAGCAGCCTAAGAATCTTACGGAAGTACGAAGCTTTTTAGGCATGGCCAGTTACTACCGGCGATTTGTCAAGGATTTTTCTAGAATTGCTTCACCACTTACACAGTTAACTAGAAAAGGAACTGCATTTATATGGAATGAAAGTTGTGAACAAGCTTTTCAGATGTTAAAGGAATGTTTATCCACCGCACCAATTTTAGCCTTGTCGGTAGAAGGAAAAATATTTGAAGTTTACACTGATGCCTCGGGTATTGGACTGGGATGTGTATTGATGCAGGAAGGAACGGTTATTGCTTATGCTTCTAGACAATTAAAGACCCATGAGAAGAACTACCCAGTACATGATCTGGAATTAGCCGCAGTAGTTTTTGCTCTTAAATTCTGGAGACACTACTTGTATGACAACCAGTTCATAGTATATTCCGATCATAAGAGTCTCAAATATTTGTTTTCACAGAAAGAACTAAATATGAGACAAAGAAGATGGATGAAGTATATCAAAGATTATGACTTCAAAATAGAATATCATCCAGGGAAAGGCAACACTGTGGCCGATGCACTTAGTAGAAATCCTGTAACCAGGTATGTCAATTGCAAGTAAAGGAATGGAAGTTGTTAGAAGAGTTTTCTACATTAAGTTTAAAGACTGAACTACAGGAAGCAAGAGTTGTAATTAATAACATGATAGTGCAATCAGATTTACTAAAACAAATTGGAGAACAACAGAACAATGATCCTATGTTGATAGAAACTAGAGAAAGATTGGCTTTCAGATCTGATTTTAATGAAGATATACATGAGAATCTTCGGTTTCAGGACAGATTATGTGTACCAGATAATCCTGAAATCAAGAAACAAATCTTGGAAGAAGCTCATCGATCATATTATACGATTCATCCAGGAATTGTCAAGATGTATCAAGATCTGAAAAAGCATTTTTGGTGGTGTAACATGAAAAAGGACATTGTGGACTTTGTAGCGAGATGTTTGACCTGTCAGAAGGTTAAAGCTGAACACCAGAAACCGGCAGGAAAGTTAAAACCACTTGAAGTACCAGAATGGAAATGTGATAGTGTCGGTATGGATTTTATTGTCGGACTGCCCAAGACACGAAGTGGATTCGATGCAATATGGGTAGTTATTGACCGACTTACTAAATCAGCTCATTTCTTGGCAATTAAAACAAGATGGTCCGTCAATATTTTAGCAGCTTTATACATGAAAGAAATTGTTCGATTGCATGGAATTCCAAAAGACATAATTTCTGACAGAGATGCAAGATTTACTTCACATTTTTAGAGAGAATTACAAGATGCATTGGGGACCAAGTTAAAGTTTAGCACTGCTTTTCATCCTCAAACTGACGGACAGTAGAACGAGTAAACCAAATCATTGAAGATATGAGTCGTGCTTGTATATTGGAGTTTGGAAACGACTGGAATACTCATTTAGCAATAATGGAGTTTGCTTACAATAATAGTTACCAGTCTATTATTCAAATGGCACCATTTGAAGCTTTGTATGGCAGGCAATGTAGATCACCATTGTGTTGGGTAGAATTGAAGGAATCACATATTCTTGGACCCGAAATGATTCAGGAAACAATAAAAACTATTAAGTTGGTACGAGGTCGGATGAAAGCTGCTCAAGATCGATAGAAAAGCTATGCTGATCAAAGAAGAAGGGAGCTAGAATTTCAACCTGGAGAGCATGTGTTCCTTAAAGTATCACCCCGGAGAGGAATCAAAAGATTTGGTATTAAAGGAAAACTGAGTCCAAGATATATTGGACTATTTGAAATACTGAAAAGAATTGGGGAAATGACGTACCAACTAGCACTCCCACCACAGTTATCCAACGTACATGATATTTTCCATGTGTCAATGTTGAGGAAATATGTGTATGATCCAGAACATATTATTGAATACCAAAATCTGGGGATACAAGAAAATCTGGCATATGAGGAAAAACCGGTGCAGATCCTTGATCGAAAAATCAAACAACTTCGAAACAAGGAAGTTCCCTTATTGAAGATCCAATGGAACAAGCGAGGACAAAAGGAGGCCACATGGGAACTAGAAGATACCATCAAGACGAGATATCCAGAATTATTTTCAGGTTAGTATAATGATCTTTATGTTATTAAATTTGGAGGACCAAATTTTTTTTAGTAGGGGAGAGTTGTAACGCCCCAGAAATTTAAAATTTTAAGAAAATATAAGTAATTTGATTAAAATACCTTAGGGTTGTTATTAAATTGTGATAATTAGATGAAAGACTTAATCATGGGTAATGAATATTATCCCAGTGTTGTACCTCGAAATACGTGCCTCCACAGGGCGATACTGGAAAACGACATCGAAATAAAAATCCGAGAACATCATAATTTTCAGAAAAATGTGGAGAAATTAAATATGTAATTATCTGAATTTTTCGACGTACAGATTTCAAGGTACAGTCGACGCGACTATTTTTCGGGTGATTTTTCACCTAGTGTAAAATAAAATCTAAAAATTAATTAAAAATCACCATAATTAGTAAAACTATCATAATAATCTATGGTCAAAATTACAGTGCAATCATATATGTTTTGGATAGGTTTATGTAAAGAACAAGTGGCCATTTGAATTTTGGGGGAATTACGTAATGAGTTTTCTGGGAAATTTTCAGTGGGTTACGTGGAGACTTCTGGTGAGGCCAGCACCTAAATTGGAGATGGTAACACCTCAGTTACCAGGTGTAACTTGCAAAACATGCATGGGTTAGGTGGCTAAGGATGGTTAAACGGGGTTTTTACCCCAACACCTGTAGCATTGTGTGGCTCTGTGCATGGTAATGGCTGGGTCTATAAAAAACCTCCCACAACCTTCGTATACACCTTTCTCCACTCTAGCTGGTGTATGTGTGTTGCAGCAAAGGATACTCCACTGTTAGGCTGTTGAGTTGAGTGCCAACTCTACCTGGAAGGGCTTCCACGACAGTTTCTGGTTTCATTTCGTTGGAAGGTTTGCAGTGGAGGCTATCCTACGTGCAAGACTCTCCTTATCCTTCTATTTTCGTGGAACTCTTTACTAAGGGAACCATCACTCTTCAGTAAGGTAGGATTCTTCTCTTGATCTTTCTAAGTTCTCCTACTACTTCTCTTGATCCTCTGGTTAATGGCATGTAGAACTTTAAGCATGCTATTTTTCCAGTTTGAAAACTCAGACTATTGTGAAATCTGAGAAGTCATGTTATTGATCATGTTGCTTCAAAGTTTAGAAAATATGTCCATGATAGGAAATCCACATTACACCATGTTTTAGTTGATCCTCAAGTCACAAGTAGTCATATGATACTATCTTTGTGTAAGTTGACTGAATCTTGAGTGTTGATTTCATTGTTAGAGTGGACTGAACCATAACGGTTCTTGCTTCTTAGTGGTATGGACTCATTGAGATACCATAGAAGACTCAAATGAGTGTACTTGACCCATGATCAATGGGAAAACTAGAAAAGAATATGAGAAAAGTGCTTTCCATTTGACCCCCTTGAATTCAACTCCTTGTTCGTCATTCGAGGGATCTATGTTCCATAATCTTTCCTTCATCTTCTATCATGTTCATTGAGTTATATATCTGAAATTATACATATTCAAGGTTCTAATCATGTTAGGAATGTTAGAGAAACTTTTTAGAACCATTTGAGGTTGAATTGAATGGTTTTCTGAAGTTTTACACAGCCCCTGTCGACAGACGAAGGTCTGGCTGTCGACAGGAACCCCTGGCCAGCAACCAGAAACCCACACTGTGTGTTGCTGTCGAAAGGCCTCTGGGTTGCTGTCGACAGGAACACACAGGACTGAAATTCCAGTTCTAGAAATCAGTCCCTGTCGACAGCAGACTCATACCTGTCGACAGGTCTGGTCATAGTCATGTTTCCAGCTTCCGTTTGACTCTGTTCTTCGTTGCAAATCCCACCCAATTGTCCTACTTGTTAGTCTACCTTTATCATATGGATTTTACTACCTAAACACCTACTTAAATCAGTCAAGTTATCTTCTTTGTTACCTTAAGTTATTTCTACAAGTTTCGAACAAAATTGTCATCGTGAAATTGTTAATTTCTGAAATCAGTGACGGAATCAAGTCCTTTGATTCTTTTGTGCAAACCTTGAGTAACTTTGAGTAAAACCTTTGTATTTCCTTGATTCATTACAAAGGTAAGAGTGTGGTGATGACAAATTGAGAGTCTTGGACTCAATCTAAGAATTATGCTTGGCAAATAAGGGCTAGTCCAGTCCTGGGAGGAGCACCCATATTCGTTTAAGTGGCCGCGTGGAACGATAAAGGATTAGTGGATATTTGGCATAGCATCATTAAGTGTTTGATTGGTCATCATATCATCTTATTGTGTGCTTATATGTGTTCAAATCTGAACTTGAATGTTACTATGAATCCTTGTATCTTGAGTTCAATGTTCAATAACTTTGTTATCTAGTGTCGTATAGCAATCTCTGTTTGGCATGCAAAAGCATGATTACATGTATAATTCCTTGTCACTTACTTTGTATCTTGATCTCCTTGATCATAGAACTTGAATCCTATTGAGCTAGTTAGCTCACAAAATTCTACTTTTCAGGTAATCCAGATGGAACAAATGATTAAGGGGGAAAGAGTGCTGAGTGAACCACGAATCTACGAGGAGCTATCTATGTTACTTTTCTGTAGTGTTGTGATTAGTAAATGTGATGTAATAAGTTTCTTTTGACTTATTCCTCATGGGAACTTAATGAGGAAACTTTTGTAATTAGACACTTATGAGGCTATCTAAGTGTGAATGGATATAGTGTCTTTTCCGTGTGATTTTCTGTCACTCTCGATAAATAGATGATTTTATTAGGACGTGACATTTGATGCGCTTGGTCTCCTCTTAGTCTTGTAATTTTCTCACTTGTCTCGCTCTTTGGCCCCGAAACCCAATTGAGATAGCTAGGTGTAAGACTACAACTTGGCCAAGCTACAAGTTGTGTTGTGTGGTCTCCACTACCTCTCCGATCAGTAGCGTGGTCAGACATGAAGTGATAGTCGAAATATATTTCTGATTGGGAGACTAGTATGAGGTTTACTACTATTCTCTTTGTCCAGATTAGGAGTTGGCTTTGTGGACCAATTTTCATGATCTAAGTGGTGGCATTACACCGATCGACTCATGTTTTATGTGGATATCTGAAATGTGTTTAGTGTGATTTATTTACTGTTGAATAGAAGCACATATTTAATTTATAGCATGGTATCTGTTAATTGCTATACGTGTTGCTTGCTCAAGCTTTTGGGGTCTCCCTATTGGGCCAATAAAATTATGAGGATCATTCTCCTACTTCCCTTTTAGATGAAGGCAGCTAAGCTAGTTCCCAACCATGGACTGATCCACAGCAGTGAGTGCAAACTTCTACTTCTAGTAGTGTGAGTTTTGTACACTTCAAAATATGTTCCGAAAAATGTAATTTACTTTTTTACTTTTTTACTTCTTTACTTTTAAACTGGACATCTTTAGCAAAAAGTCTAAAATAACCCTCAATATTTGTAACAGAGAGAGAGAGAGAGAGAGAGAGAGAGAGAGAGAGGTGAAGGCATCTAGCGCGCATCTCTCCCTTATGATCAACCTTTGTTCATTGTATGGTAAATTATTTTGTTCTCATCTATAAAAATAAGTACATGGATGAACATATATAATATGGTGTGCATGGTACCAAAAGAGAAAGAAAGGGAGACAGATATGGACTGTGAGAAAATTTGTCTAGGAGAAACTAAGGGGGATTGTCTAATTTTATTTGAAATCATATGTAACTTAAAATTAAAAGTAAATATTTTAACAGAATATATTCTCAGTCTGTCCTCGGTGGTCTTCTTAATGTTGCACCAACTCTTCCCACTTTCTTCCCTTGGCTTCCGTGGCTTGCACACTCCTCTCCCTTCTCTTCTTGGCCTCTCATCCTCTATATATATATATATATATATAAAAGATTAAAGGCCATCAAGAGGAACTGAACAAAGATTACTCTCATATGCATGTATGAGCAGGTGATCAGGGTGGGATCGAGGTTGAGTTCTTCAAGCAGAAGCTTGGATTGAGCAGGCTGGCCGAGAGGGGAGATGCACAGGACACCCTGCAGTAGCGGCCGATGCTCTCGGCATCCTCTTTCCCCATGGTTGTCAAACCTGCGTGTGCATCTCCGCGTGGCCTCATATATAGAAGCATGCTTCTCTGAAGAACCAGAAGAAAGAAGTTAATGATTACGCGATCAGAATAAAGAACAAGCTCATGCGCATGCATTACATCCGGATTATACAGATAAATGGTTTTGTAACACTATTTAATAACACACTAAAGTGATCTTATCATTAAAAATATGCCACATCAGCAACTATCACTACAAGAAAATGCGAATTTTTCGACGGAAAGAATCCGTCGGAAATCCGACGGTAATCCGTCGAAACATGATCCTTCCGACAGATTTCCGTCCGAAACTCGTCGAAAATGATCCGTCGAAAATAGTTAGTCAGAAATTACCGACGGAAGATAATTTCGTCAGAAATAGGTCGGAAACATCGGTTCCGGAACCTGTTCACCAGGTGAAACATCGGTTCCGGAATCTGTTCAGGAATATACACACATTCAGCGTAGGTCTGGTAGAGTACTTAGACAGCCTGAAAGATATGTTAGACATATCAGTGAAGGCATGTCTTATGATGAGGATGATGATCCAAAGACCTACCAAGAGGCTGTTGATTGTCCTCAGTCAGGGAAATGGCGAGATGCCATGAATTCTGAGATGCAGTCCATGTACACCAACCAAGTTTGGAATTTGGTAGACTTGCCCGAAGGTATTGTACCTATTGGGTGCAAGTGGATCTTTAAGAGAAAGATCGGTGCAGATGGACAGATCGACACTTATAAGGCAAGGTTGGTGGCAAAGGGGTATCGTCAAAGGCAAGGAATTGACTATGACGAAACTTTCTCACCAGTTGCTATGATAAAGTCGACCAGAATTTATCTTGCCATTGCTGCATACTTTGATTACGAGATCTGGCAGATGGATGTAAAAACCGCTTTCCTTAATGGAAACATTGAGGAGGAAGTGTATATGATACAACCTGAGGGTTTTACATCCAAAGAGTGTCCAGACAAAGTATGCAAGCTTCAAAGGTCCATCTATGGATTGAAGTAAGCTTCTCGTAGTTGGAACATAAGGTTTGATGATGCTATCAAATCTTATGACTTCATTAAGAATGAAGATGAACCATGTGTGTATAAGAAAATCAGTGGGAGTGCTGTCACTTTTCTCATACTTTACGTTGATGACATCTTGCTCATTAGGAATGATGTAGGGATGTTATCATCAGTAAATGTTTGGTTGTCAAAGAACTTCTCTATGAAGGATTTGAGAGAAGCATCCTACGTATTGGGAATACGTATCTATAGAGATAGATCTAAGAGGATGCTTGGCTTGACCCAATCTATGTACATAGATACCATTGTCAAAAGGTTTGGCATGGAAAATTCCAAGAGAGGTCTCATACCAATGAGACATGGGATTAATCTCTCTAAGGAGCAGTCTCCTAAGACTCCTGAAGAGAGGGCAATCATGGATAGAGTCCCCTATGCTTCGGCTATAGGGTCTATCATGTATGTCATGCTATGTACAAGACTTGATGTAGCATTTGCTCTAAGTGTTACGAGTAGATATCAGGCAAATCCAGACGAAACACACTGGATGGCTGTGAAATGTATCCTTAAGTACTTGAGAAGGACTAAGGATATATTTCTGGTTTATGGAGGATGGGACTTGAAACTTCGGGCATATACTGACTCGAGTTTCCAGTCAGATCCAGATGATAGCAAGTCTACATCTGGGTTTGTGTTCACCTTAAACGGAGGTGCAGTGAGCTGGAAGAGTTCCAAGCAAGAAACCACTGTAGACTCGACGACAGAAGCTGAGTACATTGCTGCAGCTGAAGCCGCCAAGGAGGCCGTGTGGATGAAGAAGTTCATCACCGACCTTGGTGTGGTGCGGGTGACTCTGATCCGATCACATTGTTGTGTGACAACAATGGGGCCATTGCACAAGCGAAAGATCCGCGGTCTCATCAGAAGTCAAAGCACATTCTGAGGCGATTTCACCTGATCAGGGAGATTATCACTAGAGGAGATGTACTGGTGGAAAGAGTTCCTTCAGTTGACAACATTGCAGATCCACTGACGAAGCCTTTAACTCAAATTGTGTTTGAGCGCCACCTAGAGTCTATGGGTTTAAGACATAAAGGTGATTGTCTTTAGTCCAAGTGGGAGATTGTTAGTTATAGGTGTCCTCAAGCTAATCATAACTTGTACAATCTTGTTATTTGATAATAATAATAAGCTTTTATATTCATTATGTGTAATCGTTTACCGTTTCATTATGAAGTCCATGAATATACGCAATGGATATTAATTATGATGAGATCATAACAATGAGATTAATATCCTTTAAACGTATATTCTTAATTGTTCCTAGTCGGAGGATATTCGAGAAGGACATCGGATATCCGGTTAGACTAGTACAGGTTGCACCTGCTCATATGATGAGGGTGACTGATCTCATAGTCACTTGTGTGGAGACACTAAGGTGAATCTGTAGGTGCTCATTGGGGAATGAGTTCACTGAACTGATCCATTATGAATCGCTAGATGGTAATGTTACCTAACTGTCAACCAACTAGATTCATTGTCACAGTGGCGTGATTGGTCCTTAGACCTGAGACACCAAGAACACCTTGTTGGTGGACTTCTAGGTTTTGACCTTGACTTATAGATCTCTAACCATGAGGTCTTAATCAGTTAAGTGTTCGGATCTAGCGGAATACCTTCGAAGGTGATTGTGTGGTCAACATGGGATCGCTCGCTCTCGGTAATAAGAGAGTGAATGCTATAAGGAAAGATGCCTGATAGTCCCTGGCCAGGGCATGACTACTTATCATAAAAGGAGTTTTCTGATATTGTTATGCGACATCTAAACCAGGTGAGTGCACATATTAGGGTTTGACAGTTGACCATACCCTAAGTGCACTCGGGAGCATTGTGCGAGCGAAGGATTATAGTCACGTGGTAACTGATGACGGAAAAAGGTTCCTTGATTGGGTTGCTGAACCCCAATGCTTTCCAGGATCAAGTGGTGTTGCTTGTCACCCAACTTGATTGGAAGCCCGATCAATTATCGTGCAACGATAATTGATTGTGTAATTAATTAATATGAGATATTAATTAATTGCAATAAGTCAATAAAAAGTTATTGGGCTTAATGGGCAGAAAACTGGACTAGCACTTGGGCCTAGAGTGTAGCACCTGGATTTTTAAAATCCAAATAAAATAAAATTTTATTTAAATAAATGAAATAAATTGATTTAATTGGAATAAAGGGAGAATGCATTGTATAAATGGGAATTAAAGCAATCCCCATTAAATTAAATTAGTAATGGGTTACTCTAATAACCCAAACCTAATGGAATGGGCCCAAATAGGGATAGCCATGTTGGAATGAGAATTAAATTAATGAAATTCGTATCTAAATAATTAAATAAATAGTAAAGGGTTAAGATAAATGTTAAATAACCCTTATATATCTAAATAAAGAGTCCTAAACCCATCCTAACTCATTTACCACGAAATTAAACTCTCCCCTACCCATTAGATGGATAAATGAGAGAAAATAGAGAGATAAATGTGGAATTTTCGTAATTAAAGGAGGAGAGAAGAGTTTGGAGTTGTATGGACTCTATAGGAAGCTTAAACACTTTAAACCTCCTCCCTATCTCCCCATTTTCGTGGCTGGAACCCTAGAGAAGGAGGAGAAAGGTTGGAGACCAAGGAGCAAGGAGGAGAAGGCTTGGCGCAAGAAGGTTTTCCCGTTTTTCATCTTCAACTTAGGGTTTTCTTGGACTCGACAAAAGGTAGGCAATCTCTCAAGCTAAAATCGTGAAATAATTACCCTAGATAGCCTTCATGTACCTCTTCAAAAGCCCTATGGTTTTGTGGTATTTCGTTCACCCATTTGGGTGAATTTAATTCGTGAAATCCTACTATTACCATGAACCCGAACCTCATGTTTTCTCTAATACCTTGCACGTACTTGTTCCCATGCTATGAGAAAATTCTCATTTATACTACCATATAATATCTTTCAAACGCCCCTGGTCTTGCTTGATTTCGATCTCCCATGAGGGAGAATTAAATCTTTGAATATCTATCAGACCTGTGCACTCGACCCTTCTTGTTCCCTTTTTTAACCTCATGAAAACTTGACATCAATCTATGATAAAATTATCATAAATACTACTACATGTTAGCTTTCAAACGCCACTGGTTTCAGAATTTTTCATCATGTATACATCTCTAATTAATTCATTGAACTCTGACTGCGCCTGTTTAGGTCACTGAAAAGTAACCTGATCAATGTATATCTAAACCTTGTCTATTTTCAAATTAATCGTGCATGTCGATAGATATACATGTCCACTTTTGTTTGAAACTGGTTTCGTGCTTTTTGGATCACCGTGCGATTTTATAAGGAATTTAGAATGTCCCTGTATCACAGAGGACTCGACCTGAGAAAAAGGGAAAAAAGGGCAACCACCTGTTATCGGGACGGCGCGACCGCCGCGATATCATCTGTGTCGCGCCCTGCCGGCATGTCGCGTCAAGAACGCGACGGCCTGTGACGCCGCGATTCACCCCGGTCCGAGCCAGGCCGGCCAGGACCCCGTGTCGCGCCCGACCGCCCTGTCGCGACTTGAATCGCGACGGGTAGGTCCGTCACGTTTCAAAGATTTCGGCCAGAACTATTAAATTGTGTACATGCCCTGCTGTTTTGGCTATTTAACCCTTAATTAGCCATGATTAAACCATGTTATAATTATTTGACTTGTTAAATTAATAAAAATGACATTTGCACGACTTATCATATCCTCAAGATTTCTTTACACTTGCACACACATAACATTGTAAATTACCATTTGACCTTGATAAATTATGCAATAATGTATTCAGTAAATTATCGAAATAAATGATTAAATTATCCTATTTTGTTAAATACAATTGTTTCCTTTTTAACTCGCGCATTTTATCTACCGTTACCGTTTTCCCTCGGCCTTCGAGCACTCGAGGCACGACGGACCCGTTTTTACACACTTTCCCTTGACTTGGACCACCTCTCCACCGGGAATACTCTCGACTGGACTAGGGACTCCTTGTCAAGACCTCCGTAAGTCTTCTTGGCTTTGGCGCACGTCCTTAGTCAACGAGCTGGTTGTACCCTAAAACCCGTTACACCTTAGGGATCAGTACGATCCATGGCCTTAGTGTTCTCTCCTTATCTTGCAATCACGCTGGACCATCTAGCCTGTGTTCATAGCACGGCTAGTGGGCGGTTGTGACTTCCACCAGACTGCCGGTACCTGACTTGGTGCCGTGCAACCGTTACTATTGTGTGTTTCTCGTCATTTTACACATATGTCCCTATCTCATCTGATATCTCGTTACTCTCATCTGTTCACGTTCTCTCTACACTCTCGTCTAGTTCATCTACTACTTTCATCTATTCTTGGTACTCTCTTGGCCATTTGTGATTGTCTAAGATAACAAACATGACTATGCTAGGCAACATTATAAGGGCCCGATCTGGTCCTTGGGAGGAGCACCTGAAAGGCTATAACTCGCGGGGGTCTAATGATCAGGTGATGGCATACACCAAACGCATGACTCTCAAGATTTAATCTAAGACAATTCACAAACATTCCTGTACATGATACTTGACTTGTGGTTGATAAAATGATCGACCAAATGCATGTTACTTGCTTTACTTGCTATCGTGACTTGTGCACTGCTGTGCAATTACTTGTTAACTTGAAATATGGCCAAATCTTTTGTACTTGTTACCTATGAAGGTATTCTTGTCTTGTGAACTTACTGGCACGACTATACCTAATCGTTCTCGTACTTGCTCGTTCCTGTTAGTTATCCTGCTTGATAAAAGGTTAAACACTTTAAGCCTGCTTGTTTACATGAGATATTAAGTCCTACTGAGCGTTATTCGCTCATCCTGCATTTTTATTTAATGTGTTTCAGGCGAGTATGACGATGACCACACTCACGAGGACGGGACTGAGGATGATGCTCAGGAGTGACCCTTTTTCAGCAACCAAGGTTTTCTAGTAGTAGTCAGTTAGTATAGTTATGAGTTAGTGAGTCAGATAGTCATTATGTAATAGTTGATTTTGAATAAAGTACTCTGGGCCCTAGTTTTGGCTCTGATACGTTGATGTATTAGTCAGTTAATGAGTTATCAGTGAATGTAATGGAGGTTGTTGGATTATTAATGAAATTGGAGTTTAATTGGTGTTATCCAACTGTGCAATGGTTTGTTAATTATTCTCGCTCTGTACTATTTAATAACTGTAATCCCGCTCCGATATTCCGCGTCGGGGCGTTACAGTTTTGTGGTATCAGAGCCTAGGTTATTCTTAAGTATAAGATGATCTAGGTTTGACTTGCCTTGACTTAGAGTCTAATTCCGTACCTATGTGAGATGGGTAGAACCAAGGGTAATGAGATAAAATGAACTCACACACGCACAAACTTAGTGCAAACTCAACGACTTACATTTAAAATTCTCTTTTGAAGGAACTTAAATACTAGCAATGGCAGCGGAGCGTGCTCAACTCCGTGACATGCAGCAGACTATCCAGCAGCTTACCCAGGCTTTACTTCAGGCTACTGGAGCAAACAACAATAATAACAACAACCAAGGAGCTGGAGAATTACACAGGAATTTCCGCAATCTGAATCCACCCCGATTCAGCGGGACCACTGATCTCGATGAGGCAGAAAATTGGCTTAAGGAGACAGAACGTGTTTTCCGCGTCATGCAATGCGCGGATGGGGACAAGCTTTTACTGGCAACATTTCAGCTTGAACGGGACGCCCGTGCGTGGTGGGAATCTGTGGAAGCCACCAGGGCAGATGCGCAGTTTACTTGGGAGGAATTCAAGGAGCATTTCAACTCCAAGTTTTTCTCTGAAAGAGTCCAAGAGAGAAAGGCCTCAGAATTTGCTGCATTGAAGCAGAGGCACCTTACTGTCGCTGAATATGAAGCGCAATTCTCCCGATTGGCACGCTATGCCAACCACCTTGTTAGCACAGAGAAAATGAAGGCGAGGCGATTTCTTAATGGGCTTAAGCCGTCATATATTACCCAACTTGCACCCATGGATATTCAGACGTATGCTGAAATGGTCAAGAAGGCTCAGTTACTAGAAGATGCGACTGATCTGACTGATCGCATCAAGGGGAGACTAGTCAAGAAGGAACCAACATCTGGTTCCTCCAGCAAGCCCACAAATGGCAAAAAGCGGCCGTTCAACATCACTGGAGGGCCAAGCCAGGAAAGAAAGCCCAAGATACCTACTCCTCCAAACACCAACAAGACCAACTGTGAGCATTGTGACAAGCCTGGTCACACTGCCGCTGAGTGCTGGAGAAAAGTAGGCGCCTGCCTGCGTTGCGGAAATCGCAATCATCACATTTCTGAGTGCCCTGTGCTGAAGGAGCAAGAGAAGGAGAAGCGTCCTATGGGACAGAAGAAACCTGGTAGACTACAGGCCTTGCAAGAGGTTGAGACCACCGAGGAAGGTGGAGTTGTCGAAGGTACCTTACCAGTCTTTTCTCAATCAGCATTTGTTTTGTTCGATACTGGTGCTACACATTCCTTTATATCACAAGCATTTGCTGATACCTTAAATGAGAAACCTGTATCTATGGCATTTGAATTACCTATCACAACACCACTAGGAGAAAAGGCTCAATTGAATAAATATTTTCCATTAGCTGATGTTAAGGTTGGTGAACTTAACCTTAGAGCTGACTTGATCTGTATGCCCATGGAGGGCTACGATGTCATTCTGGGAGCCGATTGGCTATCCACGTATGGGGCTATCGTGGATTGTAGAAGAGGGAAAATTTCTTTTAATGAATTCCCTAATCTAATCTTCACAGGACGTAGGCACAAGCGACACTTGTCCCTCGTCTCTGCTATAAAGGCACAGAACATGATAAGGAAAGGGAGTACGGCGTTTCTTGCCGCCATCGTAGTTGAAAAGAAAGCAGTTAAGATATCAGACATCCACATAGTGCAAGAATACCCTGATGTGTTTCCTGATGAGCTACCAGGCATTCCACCTGAGAGAGATGTGAATTTCTCAATTGATCTCACACCTGGAGCTGCACCAGTTTCACGTCAACCCTACAGGATGTCCCCTGCTGAATTGAAAGAGTTGAAAGAACAACTGATGGAACTTCTAGAAAAGGGTTTCATTAGGCCAAGTACTTCTCCTTGGGGAGCACCAGTGTTGTTCGTCAAGAAGAAGGACGGATCCATGAGGTTGTGCATCGATTACAGGCAGTTGAACAATCTCACTATCAAGAACAAGTACCCTCTGCCGCGTGTCGATGAACTATTTGATCAGATATCAGGAGCAAAGTACTTTTCTAAGATTGACCTTAGATCGGGATATCATCAAATGAGGATTAAAGATGCAGATATCTACAAGACAGCTTTCAGGAACATGTACGGTCATTACGAATTTGTAGTCATGCCTTTCGGACTAACCAATGCTCCTGCAGCTTTTATGCAATTAATGAATAGCATCTACCGGCCCTACCTCGACAAGTTCGTCGTGGTATTCATTGATGATATTCTCATATACTCCAAGACCAAAGAAGAGCACGAGGAGCATCTGAGGATCGCTCTGCAAATCTTGCGGGACAACCAACTCTACGCCAAATTGAGCAAGTGTGAATTCTGGCTCGAGGAGGTGTCGTTCCTAGGCCATGTCATTTCCAAGGATGGTATCGCTGTCGACCCTTCCAAGGTAGAAGCTGTGCTGAACTGGGAAAGGCCGACCAATGTCACCGAGATCAGAAGCTTTCTTGGACTGGCTGGATATTACAGACGATTCATAAAAGACTTCTCCAAGATAGCTGTACCTCTTACGCGTCTTACGCGGAAGGAAAACCCATATGTCTGGAGCAAGGAATGCGAGAAGAGCTTTCAGACACTCAAGCAATTGTTGACATCTGCACCTGTCCTCGCATTACCAGTCGAAGGCGCAGGATTCTTAGTCTATACTGATGCATCTGGAATCGGTCTAGGCTGCGTATTAATGCAGAATGAGAACGTGATAGCCTATTCATCAAGGCAATTGAAGCAACATGAGGTTAACTATCATGTCCATGACTTAGAGCTAGCTGCTATGGTATTTACACTCAAGATCTGGAGGCATTACCTATATGGGGAACAATTCATTGTTTACTCCGACCACAAGAGTTTGAAGTACTTATTTTCTCAGAAGGAGCTCAACATGCGCCAAAGGAGATGGCTGGAGTATCTGAAGGATTTTGATTTCAATATTCAATATCACCCAGGCAAAGGTAATGCAGTAGCTGATGCACTTAGTAGGAAGCCAGTAGTTTCATTAACATGTTTAGTCATGAGCGAGATGCAATTGTTAGAACAGTTCGCCAGTCTAGATCTGAACATCGAGAAGAGAAGTGATAAGATGATAGTTGCCAACTTAAGAGCTCAACCCGATATATTTGTCGAGATCAGAGAACAACAGGCTAATGATCCGTTTCTAATCCGAGTAAAGGAAACTATAGCTGACAAGCAAAAATAGGAAAGTAAAGCGAGACCGCTGCGTACCGCTCTAAGTACAGTCCCACGCACGCACACTAGTAAAAGTAAGGTAAGGGAGAGACAAGTCCCTTAGGGGCATACCCCGAGGGTGACGTACACTGAGAGGGGGAACCACTACTAGCTACGGGGACCAGACTACCGCCCCGTCTCCTCCGCCCGACGCGCGCCCTGCCGCTGCTGGAAGACTCACCTGGAAAACAGAGGGATGAGCTTCACAACAGAAGCTCAGTAGGGACTACCAATCTCCTACTGGCTCTAAACAGGCAGATGAACATATACAACTATTAATAAAGGAAAGACACAGTTGATATCTTTCTACCTACAAAGGAAGTGCGAAGCGAAGCTAAAGCTAACACGGTACAGAAAGTACTCTCGGTCGGAAACTCCGTACGACTGCTCGTCGTGACCACCACACGGCTAGTAAAACACAGACGGAGGGAACTCCGCCTGGACAAGGAACACTAGCTACGGGAACAACACCACTAGTCAGACGGTCAGGTGCGTCCACATATGTCTTATCCTCGACCTAGGTCCTGACCCTCGAGTCTCGTCAGAGCGAGGTAGGACACAAGTACAACAACAGTAACCGCCGTAGTCTGGCCGGACTACGGTCCCACGCCTAACCTCCCCAAGCGGTTCCGAGGCCGCAAGGAGCGAGGCAGTGAGAAACAGGACTAGCTGGCCTGCGCCGGGTAGAACTCCAAACTGTCCTCGGCGTCCCAGACCAACCACGAGAGCTCTGCAAGCGACTCACACGCCACTGTCCTAACCACCGTTTTCCCCTCAGCTCCAAAGTCTGCCTAAGCGGCTGCCAACTCGAGCACACTCGTAGCCCGGAGTACTCCCTCAACAGGCTCCCGAGGACGGGGGTCCCAGGTAACGGTAACAACCTCTCGCACGGGACAAGCCCTCAAGTGCCGCGCACCGGGCGAACGACTAGTGTGAGACTGTACTAGGGAACTAGCACAGGTGCCACGGTACAGTAAAGCGAAAACGGAAGCGACGGAAGCACAACCTGCCTCTGGACTGAGAAGGCGACATAGGACCTGTCGCCTTCAAGAAGGCGACATAGGGGGTGTCGCCTTACCAGTCAGGTGGCGACACAGGGTACGTCGCCTTCAGGCCAGTCGGGGGTTCCGGAGACTCTTCTTCCGGGAACCTCCCCGAATCGGGAGAAACACTACACACGGGGGAGGGGAGCATGCTTATCATGCTAGAAAATCATTAAACACACAAACCACCCTCGAACACCCCAAGAACATGGATTCTACGCTCGGAGGAAAACCTCACTTACACGAGCATGGAGTTCTCACACTCCTCAGACCCCAATCACACGAGAACCACGGTCTAGACGGGGAGGGGATCATGCTTAGAGCGAAGGAGTCGGATGTCCCTACCTCCACGCAAAGAACGCACCCGATGGGGCCTTCTCGTAGGTTTGGCCGTCTCCTCCTCGCACCGCACGGCACGAACACAACCCCTGCACGAACGGAGCGACACCCTCCTCAGCACGGCCGCCTCAACATGGGAGAGGCACCCCAAAACCGTCGGAAGCTCCGAGAGGCGAGAGAAAGAGGGGGGGGGGGGGAAGGAGAGGCGCGAGAGAGGGGGAAGGGGCTCGGGCGCCCGGGCTTTAAGCCCGCGGTGCTGAGAAGGCGACATACCCCATGTCGCCACGGGAACCAGAAGGCGACACACCCCCCGTCGCAACCCACTGACAACGGTCAAATATCGAAATTCGAAAAAGTGAAGGCGACAGCCATCTTGTCGCGTTCACCCGACACCGCCAGAGCCGTACTGACACAAAGGACGCCCGTCACGTCTGTCAGACGGCGTCTGGGGCGACACGATGGGAAGGCGACATAGGCCATGTCGCCTTCAAGAAGGCGACATACCCCATGTCGCCATCCATCAAACTAGAAGGCGACAATGGGTATGTCGTCTTCAAGAAGGCGACATACCCCCTGTCGCAATCCCAAGCAGAACCAGACATCGACGCGATCGGAACCACGTCGCAATAGTCGCCCTGCCACGACCCAGAGGACGGGGCCAAGGGGCCAAGGGCCCAAGGGGGCCGGGGTGTTACATCTTGTATACGCCCTTTTAAGGAGGGTAACTTGGTAAGCAACAAAAGGCTTATCGGGATCTTCTTTGCTTAACCACGTGAAAGTTTGAACCGATAAGCTAGAAAGTTACTTCTATCTATAACCAATCTAGCTAGTTCAGTAACCTTTTGAAGAAGTTACTCCCGACAATCTTCATCGAAAAACAGAGGGTTGGCAGAGAAGAAAAGTGGGAGAGGGGCTTTCTTTTGTTCCCCTTTTCGTCGTTAATTCCCTTGATCAAGTTGGAAGAGACTTATAATTTATAATTTTCGACGGATATTTATCCACCAATACAAACACATAATAAATGACCACTTAACTGCGATCAAACATTCACAGACTGTCTAAAACGGGACAATTCAAAATTTTGAATTAGATATACACGTTCTCATCATTGAAAATAAGACTCGTGCACATCAATCTCAAAGTCTTGAACGGGAAGGTTCATTGACATGGGCTTAACACGCACTGGTGAGGTGTGTGCAGTGAAAAAATATTATACATGCATAGATCAAATTTAAAACCCAAATAAATATGAAAACAAAATCATACATGTGAACAATTGCAATAATAAACCAAATTCATACATACATGTACATGAATTGCATTAAAGTAAGAAATACAATACTAATCACTAAACTGAAAGTAAGCAATTAAAAACAATCCATATAATATCAGGAAAGCAATCCACAAAACCATTAAAGTCATCTAGTTAACTATAACAAATGATTAATAGTATGTGCTCAAGTACCCAGGTAAGCAGAAGAATGGCCTGTATAAACGAATTTCTCATTGAATGAAATCTCCTACATAACTAAAGTGGTGTGAGGAAACCCAAACTCCCCTCCCCTCCAACTATTCACTTGTTGCGTTCACTCTTCAAATTAAGATCTCTCATTTTTTCTTTTCTCCATCTTATTTGCTCCCCACAACGACTTGTCCATTCCCTCCGATCCTGCAACCACGCAATAATGGGGTTGCCAACTTGCCGTAGCCTGCAACTAATGGAGGGAGGGAAAAGGGCCTTGTCAAATCTAGCCAACTAATGGGATTGCTCTCTTTCAATCCACATCACACTTCTTGTAAGACTTGTCTAGCAATAAGCATTTCCCTAAATTCTTAATAATGTGTGATGATGATTTAAATGCAAGGGATTCCATTTTTTTTTCAATGATCTATCGGTAAAAGCCCTCTTAATTATGCACTTCTT
This sequence comes from Colocasia esculenta, assembly GCA_014218235.1. Taxonomy (NCBI): domain Eukaryota; kingdom Viridiplantae; phylum Streptophyta; class Magnoliopsida; order Alismatales; family Araceae; genus Colocasia; species Colocasia esculenta. The sequence continues at coordinate 83,963,188 of CM024759.1, forward strand.
TTTTGGGTCCTGTCAGCTATGTATGGGAAAGCCAAAATTTGATCTCCATTGCATTTACTTTGCAGGCTTCATGCCCAAGCTCTCACATTGGCTGCGCTGGCTGGAGCTGCTGCTGTGGAGTATTATGACCGTCAGTACGGATCGAAGACACCAAAACATGAGAACTAATTCTTTGCCATCTCATCCCCGGCTCCAGGGAGATACCGCCGCAACTGGGCAACTGCACCGAGCTGGAAGTGCTGGGCCTGGCTTCTTGCCGGCTAAATAGGAGCATCCCCGGGGGCTCGGGCACCTGAAGCGCCTCAGAATCCTCAATGTGCAGAGGAACACCCTCGGCGGGGTGATACCGGTTGAACTCGCCGGGTGCTCGGAGCTACAGGTTCTGGCAGCTTCCCCGGGGGGCCTGTGGGGTGGAGGGGGCGCCGTGGGGGCGAGGGGGCAACACCACAGGGGCGAGGGGGCAACGCCATAAGGGCTCGAGGGGCCTGTGGGGTGGAGGGGCCCCGTGGGGCGAGGGGGCAGCGCTGCAGGGGCGAGGGGGCGCCGTGGGGTGGGTGAGGGGGGACCTGTGGGATGGAGGGGCTATGGGGTGGGCTTGGGGGAGCCCGTGGACGAGGGGGCGCCGTGGGTGGCGAGGGGGCGGGGGCATTGGGGCTGGGGGTGCCGTGGGGTGGGCGAGGCGGGCGGCGGGGGCGCTGGGGCTCGGGGTCACAGGGGCGCCGACGAGGGGGCGCGGGGGCTCTGCTGGCGAAGGGGCGGGCGGGGGGAGAGAGAGAGAGAGAGGGAGAGAGAGAGAGAGACCGACACCTTGCTCCAGGCGGCGGCGCACGGCCGGGTGCGACAGGCGGCGGCGGACCGGGGTGCGATGGGCGACGGCGGACCGGGCGGCGACGGTCGGCGGTGCTGCAGGCGGCGAGAGAGAGAGAGAGAGAGAGAGAGAGAGAGAGAGAGAGAGAGAGAGAGAGAGAGAGAGAGAGAGAGAGAGAGAGAGAGAGAGAGAGAGAGAGAGAGGTTTCGCGGGAGGTGGCGGGGAGGGAAATTGGAGAATTTCCGACGGAAACTATACGTCGGAAAACCGTCAGTAGTACCGACGGATATTTCCGATGGAAACATGTCCGTCGGAAATTCTGATGAATATTCTGACTGAATATTAGCCGTCGGAACTTCCGACGGATATATTTCCGTCAGAAATGTCTGTCGGTAATGACGCTTTTTCTTGTGGTGATCAGGAGAAAATAAAAAATATTGCATAAATGAGGAAGTTGTGGTACATTTTAATTGGTGCGTTATCAAATAATGTTATTAAATTATTTTTCCATTATATATATATATAGTCGATCATCGAGTTCCCTCATAAGTTTTTGAGACAATTAAAGTACTAGTTACCAAGGTGTGTACATATGCATGCATGACTTGGGGTTTTGCTACTACAGTCAAACCAGACATCATTGAACCAACATCTATAATAAATTGGATCCCACAGTAGAAAATTGGATTAAAGGTAACTTTGATAAGGCTTGCAAGACAAAGAACGGATCGAGAGTAGCGGGGGCCGATTACATACTAAGATCTACGTCAGGACTTTGTCTTTATGCAAGTGTAGTTTACCTAGGAAGGGAAAGACTTGTTGCAAACCGCCAACCTGGCAGTTTGCAACAAACTCAGCTCCCCATTGGGGGAGCTGAGGTCATTGGGGTGGGCCCACCCCCAATGGGGTGGTAGTTTGCATCCACCGTGGATGCAAACTACCACATGGTTTGCACCAAGCGGTGCTCTACCTAGGAAACCAGTCGGTCCTCAAAACAGAAGTAATGACGTGTCAAAGTAGCAATCCGAAAAAAAGGGACTGTGGCTCGAAGGCAATAATCAACATGTTATAGAAGCTATTCAAAACCCATCAACAGTCCCAAAAGAATTTAGAGCTTTAGGTGGCGTTTGATAACACTTATTTAAAATATCTAAAGTCTAATTTTTTTATCTATTGTCAAAATCTATAATTTAATAAGTACTTAAAATATATTAGACTTATATTAAGAGATATTTGATAACCAACTTAAAAGATATCTGAATTAATCTATTCATATAAGAATTATGGGAAATTTTGACATTTGATGACAGTTAACCATGATCATTATCATGGTTTTTATGTGATGGCTAGCCCATGATAAAAATTTTGTGGAAATATGTTGCATATTTGCTGTGTTACTAATCAAATCATACATATTACAAAAAAATTTAAAATTTCACTACAAAAAATTAAAAAAAGTTTGCAATTCTCCAAGAACAAGAACAACCCCACCTTTGCCCCTTCCCCGTTCCCGAACCCCAACGCGACTGGAGACCATGCCGTTGGCACCTCGGCTAGCCCAACTCCTCCTCCTGGGCCTCTCCTTCGTCTCTTGCCTCCTCCCCTCCCACGCCGCCGACGCCCTCTCTCCTCCGACAGACGCCCCCACCGCCTACGAGGAGCTCGAGCAATACGGCTTCCCGCGGGGGATCCTGCTAGAGGGGGTGAAGTCATACCTACTCAGGAAGGACGGCACCTTCGAGGCTTACCTGGGCGGCTACGGCGACGCTTTCATGGAGCTCCTGGATCAGGTCGGGGAGGTTGGTAGCGGCGTCGGAGAGGTTGAGCCCTGTAATGAATGTCTCGGTTTCTCAAGGTTATATGAGAACCGACCACCACCAAGAAGAACCACTGCCATGCGGTTTCATGTGGGCTGGGAACGTCTCCCATTTGCCCACTTGATGGGAATTAATTTCCATGCAACAGATGTGGCCATCCCATAGGCCTTCCATCTGAAAGCAACGGGAGACCAGCTCCCATGCAAACGGACGTGGCTGCTCCATGGGCATTTGAAGGAGCCCAAGCCTCAAACGCCCTCATTCATGACCACACAACGCACACATTGAAGAAGTCCGTTTCCATGCAGACGATCTCTCCAAGCTGCAGCAACAAGGTGGTTCGACCACTATAAAAGGAGACCCTCCTCTCCTGTTTTCTGCATCCCAAGTGAGAGAGACACCAAGAGAGCTTGTAGAGAACAAGCATTGGTCTTGGGGTTGAGAGAGCTTGAGAGAGTTTTACAGTGAGGATTTGTTCCTCTGGGTTGGGGTGTAAGGCTTCTTGTATTATTCTCCACATCTAGTGAAGTTCCGCTGTCGCCATCGCCCGTGGACGTAGGAAGGCTCGTTGCCTCTCCGAACCACGTAAATCCTTGTGTTCCTACCTTGTGTGATTGTTCCTTCTTCTCTCTCCTTTTCTTCTTGTCAGACGGATCAAGATCCGTGGGTGTCACTCTGTCCGTCGGAGTGGTCATTGTCATAACAAACTGGTATCAGAGCTCGGTGGATTTTTTGATTCGTGTTCCTTGTTGATGGCTACAAAGTCAACATCGGAAATGAAGTTCGACGTTGAAGTGTTCGATGGAAGGACGAAGGATTTCAGCATCTGGCGACTGAAGATGCAATCCATATTGGTCCAACATGGACCGAGCAAGGCAGTTAAAGACAAGGAGGTTCTACCGGCCGAGTGGAAAGACGAAGAGAAAGAAGAGTACTTGGAGCGTGCTCTTGCGGAAATTCGTCTGTGCTTGGCAGATGATGTGCTGAGAGAAGTTGCTGATGAAGACACTCCAGCGAAACTCTGGCTCAAGCTCGAGTCAAGGTACATGACGAAGTCTCTCACAAACCGTTTGTACCTAAAGCAACGGTTGTTTACTTTTCGCATGAAAGAAGGTATGCTCATTGCTGATCATCTGAATGAGTTTACTAAGATTGTTATAGATCTTAAAAATGTCGGTGTTAAAGTAGATGATGAGGACCAAGCCCTCATACTCTTATGTTCATTACCTCCTTCGTATGAACATTTCGTTGATACTTTTCTGTATGGGAGAGATGATATCTCTGTAGAAGATGTCAAGGATTCCTTGAACTCTAAGGAGTTGAAACGGCGGGTACTAGAAACTCATGGCGAAGATCGGGCAGATGGCCTGATGGTTAGAGGGAGAACTGAGAAAAAAGAGTCTGGTAAGAAGGGCAGGGGTAGATCAAAGTCCAAGTCAGTGAAGAAGGTAAAATGTTATGAATGCAACCAAAGAGGTCATATTAGGAAAGATTGTCCAAAATTAAAGGGGAAAGGTAAGGTTCAGGAGGAGTCTTCTTCTGATGCAGCAAATGTTATTCAAGAGGAGACTGTCGATGACGAGACTGTTTTGTCAGTCTCTACCAGTACTACAGGGGATGACTGGACACTTGATTCTGGTTGTACCTTCCACATGTGTCCTCACAGGGAATGGTTTTCTACTTACACATCAGTAAGTAGTGGTACCGTAACCTTGGGAGACAATAGAACCCTTGCAGTTGCTGGGGTTGGTACAATTAGAATCAAGATGTTCGATAATGTCATCAGAACTCTAGAAGTGCGACATATTCCAGAAATGAAGAAGAGTCTAATCTCCTTGAGTATTTTAGACATGCATGGATACCGGTTCTCTGCAGAGAATGGAATCCTCAAGGTTTCTAGAGGTGCATTGGTTGTAATGAAAGGGAAGCTGATTGGTGGCCTTTATCATCTACAAGGCAGCACCGTGATGGGCAGTGCCAATCTGGCACGAAGTTCAGATGATCCTACCCAATTGTGGCACATGAGACTGGGCCACATGAGTGAGAGAGGCATGATGGAGTTGAGCAAACGTGGATTGCTTGCTGATCAAAAGATTGGGAAGCTAGATTTCTGTGAGCACTGTGTGTTCGGCAAGCAGTGCATGGTGAAATTTAGTACAGTAGTCCATAGGACTAAGGGCATTGTGGATTACATCCACTCTGACCTTTGGGGTCCTGCTCCAGTTGTCTCGAAGGGTGGAGCAAGTTATTTACTAACCTTTATTGATGATTTTTCAAGAAAGGTTTGGGTATATTTTATAAAGAAAAAGAGTGAGGTGTTCGTCACTTTCAAGCAGTGGAAGGCGTTGATTGAGAGGCAGACTGGTAAGAAGATCAAGCGCCTCCGTACAGATAATGGTATGAAATTTTGCTCGAAAGAATTTGATGAGTTCTGCAGGAATGATGGCATCGTTCAGCATCGCACTGTAGCAGGAACACCACAACAGAACGGTATTGCAGAACGAATGAACAAGACACTCTTAGAAAGAGAGAGAAGTATGTTATCTCAGGCAGGTCTGTCAAAGGCATTCTGGGCAGAAGCTGTCAACACAGCTTGTTACTTGGTGAATAGATCTCCATCCATAGCCATAGAGTTGAAAACTCCCGAGGAGGTATGGTCTGGTTCTCCTTCTGATTATTCTAACCTCAGAATTTTCGGTTGTCCTGCCTATGCTCATGTCATAGGTGACAAGTTGGAGCCAAAGGCAAAGAAGTGCATTTTCGTCGGATATGCACAGACACAGGGTGTGAAGGCATATCGATTGTGGTGTACCGATCCTCAGTCACCCAAGTTCATGTGACCTTCGATGAGTCTGCAATGCTCCGGACGGGAGAGAAGTCAACAACAGAATGTGGAGATCAAGTTAGTGGCAAGCAGGGAGAGCTAGAGGTGAAGCTATCAACAGAAAGTGTAGTGCAAGAGGAGACAGTTCGAGTCCCAGATGTGACAGTTGATGTGCCAGAGAGCAGTACAGCACAACAGCAGGCCCCTCAGAGGAAGCACAATATTGCAGCAAATAGAGAGCGAAGGGTGATCAGACCACCCAACAGGTATGGTGTCATGCCCCGCCAATTTAGCAGCGGAATAAATCGGGGAGGCATGAACAACGAGTATGGTAATGTAAATTGCGCATACATTCGTAAATATCAGAGCAACTAATGAACAATAATTGCAATAAAACTCATCATTTTATTGATAATTCATCTAAACCATTACAACCACTAATTCAGAGCCAAAACATAGGGCTCAATGACATTATTACATTGGATAAGAAATCTAAAGCAAATATCTAATTAGACTCTAAGGTACTAAGGTCATTCCATCGCTATGACTTCAGGACGCTCATCACTCCAGTCCAATCCCGTTGTTGGGTGTATGGTCATTCATTGACTTACCTGAAAACACAATAACAAATAACAAAGGGTGAGCGATAACGCTCAGTAGGACTTAATATCTCGTGTAAACAAGCATGCTTTAAGTGATTAATGTCTTGTAACGCAGGTTAACTAGAGAGAACGATCATGTATGGTCAAGAGAGTAATAGTACAAGATAACAAGTGAATGATAATACATTTCTCAAGAGTATTGTAAAATTAGGATGGCAACATAACGAGATAGCGCGTAACAAGATAGTGTATAACAATATAGCGTGTATCAAAATGACATGAAATATGATAGCTTGTATCAAGGTGGGTGTAACGAGATAGCTTGTATATCAAGATAGCGTGCAATGAGATTGCATGTAAAGAGATAGCGTGTATGGTTGCACAACGGTGCACTAGTCGAGTACGACAATAGTCACTTTGGGACAGTAGCCGTTTAACGATAGTACATTTCGTATGAACTCCTAAGACTAATGTTAATCAGCCAGTGCTAGCACACTAATAGCACAGAACTGGCACAATATGTCTGAACTCCTCAGACTAATAGTAAAACAATTCAATGTCTAGCCAATGTCGAGATAGTCAGAACCGGTGCAATGCATAACACCGTCAATAGCCCCTGCAGGTATTTTCGGGTGGCTCTCTGCTCCCAGGACTAGATTGGAGCCTCTCGGACACTCTCCGTGCCCTGCACACTTAGCATTAAAGTTAGTAGGTCACCAGACCCATATTATGGCGCTAGACAGTCATGTATAGTACAAGCAATGGGAGCCACAACAGCTCAAGAGTCTCAAGAGAGTACTAGATGAATAGACGAGATAGTAGAGTGAACGTGAATAGATGAGAGTACAAGGATAGTAGATGAGATAGGGGTATAATCGTAAAACAACAATAAGCCACGATAGTAACGGTTGCACAGCACCAGGTCGGGTACCGACAGTCTGGTAGAAGTCACATCCGCCCATTAGCCGTGCTATGAACACTGGCTAGATGGTCCGGTGTGATCACAAGATAAGAGAGATCTCACTAAGGCCGATTGGATCGCACTGATCCCTAAAAGTGTAACAGGATTTAAAGGTACAACCAGCTCGTCGGCTAAGGACGTGCGCCAAAGCCAAGAAGACTTACGGAGGCCTTGACAAGGAGTCCCTGGTCCAGTCGAGAGTTTTCCCGATGGAGAGGTGGTCCACGTCAAGAGAAAGTGTGTAATGAAACGTTGTTTGTCTTGCCTCGAGTGCTCGAAGGCAGAGGGACGCGATAACGGTGTACAAATCACGTGAATAAAACGAAGACATGTGTCATTTAAATAATAGGGAAATTAGGTAATTAATTTCACTTAAATACCAGATATATTATTGAGCAATTTAATAGGGTCAAATGGCAATAAATAATGTTTAGTGTGCAAGTGTAAAGAAATCATGAGAATATATAAAATTGTGCTTACGACTTTTAAATTAATAAAAATCATTTAAATATTATCAAATAAAATTATTCAGGTCATTCATTAAGCTTAACAGTACATGGTTTAACTTGTACAAGGATTAGATGGCATTTAAAGCAGGGATATAAGAGCAATTAAAGGTTCTGGCCGAAATTTCAAGAACGCGACGGGGGTGCCAGTCGGGATCATGTCGCGACGGGGCGCATGGGCGCGTTAAGCATCGTATCGCGACAGGGTATCCTGTCGCGGTTCAGGTAGCGGTGGTGCGGCCTGGCGCGACAGGTGAACCGGCCGGCCTGGCTCGGTTCGGGTTTGGGAACGTGGCGGTGAGGCCCGTCGCGTTCATGACGCGACGTGGAAGCCTACCGCTAAACTCCTGTTATTGCGGCGTATCGCGCCGTCGCGATAACAGGGGCGGTCCAATTTTTCCCCTTTTTCTCTGGGTAGACCCTTCTTGACACAGGGTCATTCTAAATTCAGTATAAAATCGCACGATGATAAAAAAAGAACGAAACCATTTTTAAACGAAAGTAGACATGTATATCTATCAACATGCACGATTAATTTGAAAATAGACAAGGTTTAGACATGCATTGATCAGGTTACTTTTTGGTGACCTAAACAGGCGCAGTCAAGGTTCAATGAATTAATTAGAGATGTATACATGATGAAAAATTATGAAACCAACGGCGTTTGATAGCTAACATGTAGTAGTATTTATGATAATTTTATCATGGAATGATGTCAAGTTTGCACGAGGTTAAAAAGGAAACAAGGAGGGTCGAGTGCACAGATCTGATAGATATTCAAAGATTTAATTCTCCCTCATGGGAGATCGAAATCAAGCAAGACTAGGGGCGTTTGAAAGATAATAAGATGTAGTATATCTGAGAATTTTATCAAAGCATGAGAGCAAGTACACGTTGGGGATTATAGAAAACACAAGATCTCAGTTCATGGTAACAGCAGAACTTCATGAATTAAATTCGCCCAAATGGGTGAACGAAATACCATGAAACCATAGGGTTTTTGAAGAGGTACATGAAGACTACCTAGGATAATTATTTCATGATTTTTGCTTGAGAGATTGCCTACCTTTTTCGTGGAGTAAGAAAACCCTAGTTGAATGACGAAAATATGAAAACCCTTCTTGCTCCAAGCCTTCTCCTTCCTTGCTCATTGGTCCAGATCTTCTCCTCTTCCTCTCCAAAAGTCTTAGCACGAATTTGTGGGGTGCTAGGGTCAAATGGGGGGTGTTTTGATGGCTTGTAGAGTTCTAAATCACCTAAAACTCTTTCCTTCTCATTTAATTACGAATTTTCATAATTATCTCATATTTTTCTTACTATATCTATCTAATTGGGTAAGAGAGAGGTCTAATTTCGTGGGTAATGGTTTATGATAGGATTATGACTCTTATTAAGATATATATGAGTCATATTAGTGCTTTAATGACCCCTTTTTAATTAAGAGATAATATAGTTACAAATTTCCCTATTTAATTTGGGTCTCTTATATTTAACCCAATTGTCTCTCATCTAAATCCCAATTTTAGATTAGGATAGAGTCCTATTGGGTTAGACTAGGGTTATGACTCTTTTTAAGATGATTAAGAGTTAAAATACTCATTATCTTAACCCTTTTCTATTTATTAATGTTTTAGGTACTAATTTCACTTATTTACTCTCATCTCATGGTGGACTCTTCATATTTGGGCCCAAAACTTTATGTTAGGACCATTAGTAAAACCCATTACTAATTTGACTTAATGGGTATTGATTTAATTCCAATTATTCACCCTTTATCCTTATGTAAATCTATTTATCACACTTATTCAGTAATTTCATATTTTTATTTCAATTAAATATTATTCATGCCAATATTTCTAACCTTCATCATTTGGGCTCTTACTCTTGGCCCAATAACTCGTGTGAGCTTAATTGTACAACCCATGTACTTACTTTACTTATTGAATTTTTAATTATCATTTTATTAGAGAATTTATTCATGGGCCAAGATTGTCCATTGGTCCAAATGTCATAATGGGCTATCATCCCATATTATTTAAAGTCTACCCACATGTTTAATTTCATTTATAATCCACTTTGGGTCATAAAATAATGGGTTCTCCGACTTATTCCTTAGTTACGATAATAAGTCGCATAAATTCTTAAACTAAGTCCAAACGATTTTTCTATGCCCAAATTTCATGATGAGTCATTAGAGAACATTATTTAAAATATAACTACTATTTTTACGAAATTTTTATAGGGGTTTATACGCATGCAATAATGATGTGCACCTTTTTAATTAATTGAATTTTTATTAATAGATAAAATTTATATTTATCTATAATTTTTAATTAATTGATTTTCCGGGGTACTACATATGGTCATGCTGACATGGTAGCCTTTGCTTTATCTGTTGCAGATGCTATTGAAGGGGAAGAACCAAGTTCTTATAAAGAGGCAGTTACATCGTACGAGTCCTCTAAATGGCAGTTGGCCATGCAAGAGGATATTGAGTCTCTAGAAAAGAACAATACATGGAAGCTGGTGAAAGTACCACCTGGTCAAAAGATTGTGGGGTGCAAATGGGTTTTCAAGAAGAAAGAAGGAATTCCTAGTGTGGAAGATGCTAGATTCAAAGCACGACTAGTGGCAAAGGGTTTCACACAACGAGAGGGTATTGACTTCAATGAGGTATTCTCCCCTATTGTGAAACATACCTCTATTCGTGTGTTGCTTGCTATAGTTGCTTTACTTGATTTAGAGTTAGAGCAACTGGATGTTAAGACAACGTTCTTACATGGTGAGCTGGAAGAGGAAATCTACATGCACCAACCAGAGGGGTTCGTGGTTTCTGGTAAGGAAGATCATGTGTGCCTGTTAAAGAAGTCTTTGTATGGCTTAAAGCAATCACCGAGACAGTGGTACAAGAGGTTTGATACTTTTATGCTAAGTCATAGTTACTCTAGAAGTGATTATGATAGCTGTGTGTATCATAAAAGGCTTCCGGATGGTTCTTTTATTTATTTGTTGCTGTATGTAGATGACATGTTAATTGCTGCTAAAAACATGTCAGAAATTAATCATTTGAAATCTCAGTTGAGTAGTGAATTCGAGATGAAAGATCTCGGTGCAGCAAAGAAGATTTTGGGCATGGAGATTTACAGAGACCGTAGCACTGGAAGGTTGTACTTGTCACAGAAAAAGTACGTGGAGAAGGTGCTGGAGCAGTTTGGCATGAAGGATTGCAATGCTGTAAGTACTCTATTGGCAGCCCACTTCAGATTGTCTGCAGAAGATTCACCGAAGACAGAGAAGGAGATGGAACTAATGTCCAAGGTTCCATATGCGAGTGCAGTTGGTAGCATTATGTATGCTATGGTATGTACTCGACCTGATATTTCTCATGTTGTTAGTGTAGTTAGCAGGTACATGGGAAATCCTGGGAAGGTCCACTGGGAGGCTGTGAAGTGGATTCTTCGTTACCTCAAAGGTGCTTCAGATGTGAGCCTGGTATTTCAGAAAGAAAACAGTGATAGTGGTCAACTGGTTGGCTACGTCGATTCAGATTATGCTGGTGATCTGGATAAGAGGAGATCCCTGACAAGTTATGTCTTTACTTTCTCAGACTGTGCTATTAGTTGGAAGGCTGTTTTGCAGTCCACTGTGGCTTTGTCTACTACAGAGGCAGAGTATATGGCAGCGGCAGAGGGAGTTAAAGAGGCCTTGTGGCTGAGAGGTTTGGTTGGCGATCTGGGTCATGTGCAGGAGACGACTCCGGTGTACTGTGATAGTCAGAGTGCCATACATCTGACGAAAAATCAGATGTATCATGAGAGAACCAAACACATCGATGTCAGGTATCACTTTGTTCGTGATGTTGTGTTGCAGGGTGCTGTAGCTGTTCGGAAGATTTCTACAGTAGAGAACCCGTCAGACATGATGACGAAGCCTATTCCTTCAGAGAAGTTCAGGCATTGCTTGGACTTGGTTGGCTTGCAGAGCACGTGAGGTGGCCCCAGCGAGGGGCATTGGCGGTAACGACGATGTGGCAGAGCTTGACACTAGATGCAACTTGTGAAACAAGCCAAGAGGAGAATTTGTAATGAATGTCTCGGTTTCTCAAGGTTATATGAGAACCGACCACCACCAAGAAGAACCACTGCCATGCGGTTTCATGTGGGCTGAGAACGTCTCCCATTTGCCCACTTGATGGGAATTAATTCCCATGCAACAGATGTGGCCATCCCATAGGCGTTCCATCTGAAAGCAACGGGAGACCAGCTCCCATGCAAACAGACGTGGCTGCTCCATGGGCATTTGAAGGAGCCCAAGCCTCAAACGCTCTCATTCATGACCACGCAACACACACATTGAAGAAGTCCGTTTCCATGCAGACGATTTCTCCAAGCTGCAGCAACAAGGTGGTTCGACCACTATAAAAGGAGACCCTCCTCTCCTGTTTTCTGCATCCCAAGTGAGAGAGACACCAAGAGAGCTTGTAGAGAACAAGCATTGGTCTTGGGGTTGAGAGAGCCTGAGAGAGTTTTGCAGTGAGGATTTGTTCCTCTAGGTTGGGGTGTAAGGCTTCTTGTATTATTCTCCACATCTAGTGAAGTTCCGCTGTCGCCGTCGCCCGTGGACGTAGGAAGGCTCGTTGCCTCTCCGAAGCACGTAAATCCTTGTGTTCCTACCTTGTGTGATTGTTCCTTCTTCTCTCTCCGTTTCTTCTTGTCGGACGGATCAAGATCTGTGGGCGTCACTCTGTCCGTCGGAGTGGTCATTGTCATAACAAGCCCAACCTGGATCAGGCTAAGGGCGTCCACGTTGGCCTTGAGGTAGCTGTATTGCTTCTGCGGGGAGACGAAGGACAGCTTCCTCCCCGGAAGGCTGTAGACGGCGCCGGGGAACTCGGTGTCCATGGCAACATGGGGATACCAATCGATCAAGCTCCCGATGAGCTCGATCTCTGATTCTAGGTTGATAGCCCACACAGAGCGGATCTGGACGGGCTGATCCGTCGGCGAGGCCGTGCCCTTCTCCACATCATTGGCCTCCACCGTGGCGACCCGGATGCGTCATCGCCACAGCCGGAGGAGGGGAAGTCGGGGCATGCCGAGGCAAGCAAGATCCGATCTCTGATTCTAGGTTGCTAGTGTCTTCCTCTATCTTTTTTCTTTTTCTGGCCATGTAGCGACTATGTTAATTTATTTGTTGTCTCTATTTTCTTCTCGGGCCAACTGAGTGGCCTTTAACCTATCACAAAAAAAAAAGGTGTGTACGTATGCTTCTCAGTCCTCAGAAAGATCAGAGTAACGACAGAAGTTTGGAATGTATCGATGCTATATCCAAAAGCTGATCTGCTCCATCTTGTTAAACATTGATGTAATGTTAATTGGGGGTGCTATTTTTGGCTTCTGATCGTTGAAGCTTTTCTGATCCTCTGCCATCATATACTTTCTGCATTTCCCTGTGCAAACCAGCCTGCAACACCCAAATAGTTTTGTAGGGAGACCTTAAGGATGACAAGGGTTCATATCTAGGAGGTGTAGAGAGAGAAGGAAAGGGTTACTTCATGTAACCCCGTGAGCTTGCAGACAAAGTCCAAAGTCCCCGTGTTAATTACCTTGGATTGCCACTCGATCGGTGAACCCCAGCAACTTTATGCTCCACTATATATTTTTTTAGTAACGAAAAAATTCCGTTCAGTGTGGTTTTGTAAGTTCAAGAATTAATGTTCGTGAATTCCAAAGTCAAGATTTGATAGCTCTTATTTTTCATGTACCCGTATTGCTCTTACTCCACTTGATCGGAAAAATTTCGAACCTACACACCTCGAGAATTGCATGTAGATCAGATAAACCTCCCAGAAATCGAACTCGAGATCTCCTGCTTTTTAAGCAAGAGTTTTACCGATCGACCCAACCGGGATTCTCTATGCTCCACTATATATCCTTCATCTCGGGAAAAAAAAAAGAGGTGAAAAAAATGCGGTTGGTATATTGCAGGCTCGGAAAAGGACTAGAAGAAGAACTACTCTATGTTGGTACCATCGCCTGTGAAAAGAGGAGGAGGAGGAAGAAGAAGAAGAATAGGATGTCATGACAGTTCAGTGACGTATAATGATCTGAATAGTGAAAGAGAAAATGGTGAAGGATCTGAAATAGATGAGTTTTAACAATCACCACACATTATTCACAACTGAAGATTTTGGAACTGGAAAAACACAAGGTGCATAGCATTAGATCAAGAAATTGCCCGACTCCAGGTAGTGATGAAGGCTTCCACCAGTCAGTACAGAGTAAGTTATTAGATGAAACATCGTTTCGCTAGCTAATAGAAACTTTAAATGATCATAAGATTCTAAACCAGGTTTTCAATTAATCTTTTTTTGTGAATCAGGGTTTAAATAATCTGATATCAATTGTCAAGAAGATGACCATATATCTCTATGATTAGTCTTCATCCTTTAACCCAGGAAAAACCTTAATCTTAAACTGCATAACGCCATCTTCTCTTTGGAACAATATCTCCCCTGCAGGCTAAAGAAAATCCTTTCACAATATTAGAATTTGATTTCTTATAGACAACAAATCATTTTGCATCAATTGTTAAAAAGATGACAACTATATTTACACCGGACCAACCATACTCCTTTTTTAACCCAAGATTTTTTCCTCTTCCAAACAAATTAATTATCTCCAACCTAAATTCACGAGAAAATCTCAGACCTTGTGAAAATCTTACCGATAATTACATTTCTTTTTTTTTTTTACAATTAATAGCATATATATTAAGATTATTTTGTATAGTAATTATGCATGGAATATATATATTTTTATAGTTATCCCACAAAAAGTTATAAACAAAATCCTTCTATTCTTCAATCTTCAAACGAAACCAACGTGCAATGTCCGCACGCTCAAGCATGTCCGCACGCTCAAGCATGTCCGCACGTGCCCCTCTCTTCCACACTCACCAACTTCTCGCACGTGCGAGACGCCTCTTCCCACCGAGCCCCCCCCCCCCCCTTCACCTACCCACCCGTTTGCGTACCTTCCTCAACAAAAGACGGATGATGTCGATGGTGGAGACGTCAAATGGTAGGTGCCGCCGGGCCGCCAGCAACAGCGGAGCAGCACAAGTAGGTGGAAGAAGGCGCGAGCGACCACCTCGCCGGCAGCTCCACTCTCCGCCCCCGATCCCTCATCCATGGCTGCTGCTTCGTCTTTTCCGTCGACCTCCCGCCTCTCCCCGAAGATCCTTACCAGTGCCTCCCTTCGCCGCCCCGGCGGCTCGGTTTCCTTCCGCCGCCGCCCCGGGAACTGTGGGGCATCTCCCTCTGTGACATCCTCTTCTCTCCTTCGATCGGGCGGGGGTCGGGCGCGGCGGGAACTCCGGGTGGTCCTCGCGAGCTCCGCGCCAGTTATGGACACGGAGTCGCCGGAGAACGAGACGGGTTCAAGGGTCTCGACGGTCGTGGATGTCGACTTAGGCGACCGGAGCTACCCCATCTACATTGGGTCGGGGCTCCTCGAAGAGCCGCAGCTTCTCCAGAGGTGTCCATCGGCTTCTCTCTCTTTTGTCTTTCGTGTGGTTGGTGTGGACCACTAAAATCAATAACCACTCTTTTACAGTGGAAGTTCTCTAATTTTGGTCTTCATAAAAAAACACCCCTAAATCAACATCTGGGATCTTGTTTCAAGCGACTTTGGGAGCAGCGGGCTTCAAAATCCCGATGTTTTACGTCAACACGAAAGACCCTTTTTGCCCTCTTTCGTTTTTTTTTCTTATCCATGTACCTAGTAGTCTTGCTCCGAATCGTGGTTAAGATTCTTGTGTTTTGAGAGACGCATTCCATTGTCCAATCTTCCATCTTTTGTTTTTAACTTAGTACGTGTTTCATTTGATTCATTCTAGGCATGTTCATGGAAAGAGAGTTCTGGTGGTGACCAACACCACTGTTGCACCATTGTACCTTGAGAAAGTCACTAAAGCTCTGACTAATGGCAATCCGAATATTTCTGTGGAGAGTGTTATATTACCTGATGGCGAGAAGTACAAGGACATGGTAACTTTTCCTGTTGCTGTCTCCTTCTCGTTTTGGGAATTCTCCCTATGATGTAGCAGTTTCCTGTAGACATTTGATTTCAAGTCACCTCTGTGCTTTGTGTAGAATACTTTGATGAAGGTTTTTGACAAGGCCATTGAGTCTCGGCTGGACAGACGCTGCACATTTGTGGCTCTTGGTGGTGGGGTGATTGGGGACATGTGCGGATTGGCTGCAGCGGCCTTTCTTAGAGGGGTTAATTTTATTCAAATCCCAACCACTCTCATGGCACAGGTACTCATCCTTTGGTGGTTCTTATTTGTTCAAAAGTCTGATCAATGTGTTATTTAATGCCCCTAATTGATCTCTGTTCAGGTTGATTCATCTGTTGGTGGAAAGACTGGAATAAATCACCCTCTAGGGAAAAACTTGATTGGAGCTTTCTACCAACCACAGTGTGTATTAATCGATACGGATACTCTTAACACATTACCTGATAGGGAATTAGCCTCCGGTATTGCTGAAGTCATAAAGTATGGGCTCATTAGGGATGCTGAGTTCTTTGAGTGGCAAGAGAAGAACATGCACGCATTGTTGGCAAGGTACTCATGTCCTCATGATAAGTAATTGCTTGTGCATAATAATGCAGTAGTTAAGTTGCTTGGAAGATTTATGAATCGAGTTCTCAGTGTAGATGGGATATGCGAATGACTGAGTGAGCTCTCTGATTTATTAATTGATATTCCAGAGAGTTATTGATTAGGTATTTTTTCTTCCATTGATGACATCTTAGCTAAAAGTACATCCAATATTGAAAAGGGGTACTAAAAACACAAGCTCTTTGGGACTACATACAATATTGAAAAGGGGTTTGGTATTATTTCTAATTCAACATTTAGGGCCATAGATGGAAACCATATCTCTGACTTTCTGATCCATAATTCCATTTATTCTTTGAATGTTGAATTCGGAAGTTCAAAACTATTGAAATTTTTTCATTTGGGATGCAAATGATAACATATTATCAGATTTAGAACCGGAAACAACCATTTTTGCCTCCAGCACTGAGCCATTAACAGCCCTAACTTAGATGTTAATTAATGTATCATGCTGGAGAAAAACCAAGTGCCTAAGATTCTCATGGAAGTTAAAACAAAGTTCTGATTTGGATATTCTTCTTTGACAGACCTCTGATTGTGTTTGTTAAATGGCTTCTCCACATTTTTTTGCTTTAAAGTTTTAATTTATTTATATAAATATGATGGTTTAAGGACAAACATATTTTTGTACATGTATCATTTGATGTGATTTTGGTACAGGAATCCCACTGCTTTAGCTTATGCTATTAAGCGGTCATGTGAAAATAAAGCTGAGGTTGTTTCCTTAGATGAGAAGGAAAGTGGACTCAGAGCTACTTTGAACTTGGGTCACACTTTTGGTCATGTAAGTTACTACAGTATTTTTGTTTGCTTTACTATCAAGCTGTTTGTTGATGACAATTGTCTCTTTTACTGTATTTTAATGTTTGTTTCTATTTGATGCTTTCTTTCTGAAAGTTTCTGTATGTGTCATGTTGTGGATCAGAGGTTGTTCTTTATTACTGCATTTTCAGCGTTAATGTCTCAATTTGATGTTTTCTTTGTGAAAATTTCCATTTCTGAATCACAACATGGATCAGAGATTGTTCATTATTTGCTTGATTTTTATTTTTTTTGTGAAAGAGTTTTGCTTGTTAAAATGTGGTAGTCCCAAGTGAAGGTGATTACATTTCTACTTTTGTTTTGAATTTTCTTTTCAGTATTCAGTACATGTCAAACCCGATCCCTTGTTTGTTAGATAATGTATAAAATAGTTTGGCTATATAACCTGTTCTTATTTCAGTCCTTTCTTGCTGTGTATGTTATAGTTGCGCTTCATCTCTTATATGATAATAAGCTATCCCTAGAGAGTTTCACACCTTTCAGCATTTGTGTATCTCTGCTCCCCATATTGTGGTTAGTGACAAGGTGTTAAGTAATTTCATATGAGATTGAGACAATTTCTGATGGTTATTTGAGGGGATAAGTCTTCACTTATAGAGCATGCCTTTATTCAGAGAGACTTTTAACCTTGTGGCCATGATGACACATGCAAAATTATTATGGGCTTCACAGCTTTGGCCTCTTTATTAGATGAATATCGGAGTGTGGTGCCTTTCTTTAGAGTCAGCATTCTCAAGGTTATGAATGCCATCTCCTGTTAGATTGATCATTATCTCATCATCTCCATCATTTATGTCTAATCAGTATCAGTTAAGTGCATTCATTATGCATCATGCCTAGTTTCTATGCTATATGCTGTGTCCTTAATGTTGGTCTTATTGAAGGTTATGTTGGCCATAGTTTGCACATGTAGGCATCTCGTTGTGGTTGATGATGTTTTTTTTTTTTGAAGGTGGGCACAGAGATATATATATATATATATATTATATATATATATATATATATATATTAAAAGAGTCGTGGCTGAATGATGATCTTCTTACATTTCTATGCATGGAATATTGTTTTCACATCTCCTCACTCCTCATTTTATTGCCATTAATCTCTAGATAGATGTTGAGACTAATAAGAACCATAATTAGTTGGATATGTGTGAATCACAGAAGTTGGATGGTAAATAAGAATTGATGTGGGGATATGGATGGCTGTAAGTGTATTCACTGTCACGGCCCAGCCCCCTGGTCTGACTTAAATGGGCCCGTGACTGAGACGGAGGCGGACACACAGAGTTGCAAGCCAACATACATCGTGATATGGGAGATATCACATGCCACAGAAGGCCAACCATCAACTAATCAAAACACCCCCATACCAAATCCATCAACACAATGTGCAAATTATATACATCATCACTGATAATCGAAACAGATCAGATTGCATTCATAAGATCTTACCAGTTGGCTAACCACATTTCAAATCAAATCTTAGCATATTCAGAAGTAATTCAGAAATCAGACCATGCCACATTCAAATGTGATTCAGAAGCCCAGACCAAATGTCTGTATTAGTCATATCAAAGTAGTTTAATTTCGCATATGATAGACATGTATCCAAACCACAACATAAGGGGTCAAAACACAGACATCTAGGTACCTAGATGAATAGCACCTAGATCTTACTCAATTGTACATGAGTGGAGGCTAATACCCCACCATCCACCAGAACAAAGTCCAGCTTCAAGATTTTAACAAATGTCCGTCATCCTTAGACCCAAATAACTTCCTGTAGCGGATGGAAGTTAGAGGGCTGGAAGTCAATTACAATAAGAGTCTCTTGTTTAGGGTGAATGTAGAGGACAATGTTATATGGAAGGCAGCTACTGTGTTGGGATGCATGATTGGCAGATTTCCTATCTCTTATCTGGGCCTTCCTCTTTCTCCTGGTGTTCTTAGGTCTTCTAAGTGGTAGCTTATTGTTCATAGATTTGAGTCCAGATTGGCAGGGTGGAAGGCTAGGATCTTGTCTTATGGGGGCATACTTGCGTTGTGCACCTCAGTCTTGGATAGCTTACTGACATTTTTATGGCATGGTAGCGGCAACAGAAGCTTAGGATGGCATGATGCGGCTTGGGGGGGGTCACCAAGAGCAGAGTCCAGAGAGGAGTGGGGTTAAAGAATATCAGGGACTTCAACTTGGCACTCCTTACCAAGTGGTTATGGAGGTTGGGGGTTGGAGAGGTTGGTTTGTGGGTTGATATCATCAGGCAGAGGTATTATGGGAGTTCTAGAGTTTGGGACCTGGGCCCATCCCCACGAGCCAGTACTTGTCCACTTTGGCGGGATATTTCTGCTTGTAGGGACATGATTTCTGTTGGCACCAGGGTTCGGCTGGGGAAGAGGGATAAGGCTTTTTTTGGAGGGATAGATGGTGTGGTGAGTTGTCCTTTAATGAGCTCTTTCCTAGTCTCTTTTGGGTGACGGCGGCTCCTCTGCTCATAGTCTCTCAGACCATTAACATTTTTCTTCCTGGCAGTGTGTGGGCACCCACTTTCAGGAGGGACTTGCGGCGGTAGGAGTCTTCAACTTTAGGGCTTGCTTTCCCGACTTTCCACCCTTGCTCTAGTAGATGGTGAGGATCGGTGGGTATAGCATTGGGAGAAGGCCGACTGTTTCTCAATTAGATCGGCTTACAATATCATTTCAGATGGAGGAGTTTGGCATGGGCTGCATGATTAGATTTGGAAGTTTAGAAGTCCCCTCAAGGTGAAAGTTTTAGTGTGGAGAATTTCTATTGGTAGGCTCCCACGAGAGATAGATTGCACCACTTTTGTCAGCCATCTAGACTATGTGTGCCCTTTGTGGGGAGGAGGAGTCTATTGAGCACATTTTTACGGGTGCTCTTATTCTACCAGAGTTGGAGGGAGCTTGCTACAAGAATTTATTGCACCATCTCTTATCATTTTGAGGTTAGATAGTTGATTGCAAAGCGGAGAAGACAATCGCCTACCAAAGGTGACATGACAATTTGGTGGCTCATTCTGCAAGCTACTATATGGATGATCTAGGGGGAAAGGAATAGGCGCATCTTTCGGAGGACTGATCGTGATGCGAAGGCTCTTTTAGGTGGGATTTGTACCAAAGTTAGGAAATGAGCATCAAGTATTTGTAATGTGAATGAGTCTAACTCATCTCTTTCTGTCTTGTTGGGGAGGGTGCTTAATTCTCTATTAAAGGATGGAGGGCGTTGTATAGGCGGACCGGCGGGACTGTTTTTTGGGGTTTTGATAACCTATACTTGTACTTTCTCTCTTCTTATTTAAAAAAAAATGGTAGTGGTACCATCCACTTTTCAACAAAAAAACTTCCTGCAACAAACACTAACTACAGGGTGAGTCCCCCGCCCCAGATGGCATTGTCCATATGCTGAGGGTATAAGTCTTAATCAGATTCATGAATGCTTTATATTGTATGATGAAATACACTATATAATCTTAATGATGTCTCTTTGCTCACAAAAGCTTTTACAGGTTTGACAACTTATTCACCGTAATACAACCTTAACAGAGTGGATATCGGGGGGGGGGGGGGGGGTTGAGAAGGGAGGGGCCCCAAGTTCGAACTCGGGGCAAGGCAAGGTTTGGCCACTGGGCTATACAACAAAAAAAGTCAAAAAAACAAATTAAAGCTTGCAATAGCTTAGAATACATGAAATGCAAACATAAATAATTTCAAATTATTTATGTAATATTTGTGCATATGAAACATAAGCCTTTAAACATCAAATAACCTAAATATCAGATAACATGATATGGTTCATCACATGCCTATCTTTGGATCGAGCTATCCAAACCAAGAGAATATAGGTTCTCAAAACCTCCTACAGTGACTACTACACCTCCCTGGGAAAACTCTTTGATCGTTCAAGGTAGTCACCTTACTCCGATTTCTCCGTCCTTCTTCCTTCTCTTTCTACAGCTACATCTGGAGTTCTCTCTACCGACCGTCGGGATGAGCTTCTAAAGTCTAAACCTTTTTCCTAAAACCTATAAACCCAGCTTCTAAATCGTCCATACTCCCCAACACGTGTCAGCACTCTTAACACATGTCACCATGTTTGCAATGGTAGGACAACTCTTAATATGTCACCTTGCATGCAATGGCAGACATGGTAAATATTCTAACCATCTTTGTTCACAAGTTCCAAAGGATATATTGACTTTACCTATTATTTAATGATTTAATATATAATACACAGTTGATTATCGAGAATCAACACTTAGCTGAATTCTACTGTATTAAGTAGTACATAGTTGATTATTGACATATGACAAGAAGTAGCTAATCGATTATTGTCTCATTACATAGCCTGTGCTTAACCAGTAGAAACCAAGTACTATATAGTATATACTACATATCAATTATCGAGAGTACATAATCGACCATCGAGGATTGGTACTTAGCCTATCAAAACAACCTCTACTACATAATACTCATCAATTATCGAAGCCAACAAGAAACGACTTAATTAATTAAGATGCTCACTGTGTGGTACTTAGCTGATGGGGCCAACGCTACACAGTGAGTAGACATAATTGATTAACAGGACCAACAAGAAACTACTTAATCGATGAAGGCGCTCACTATGTGGTACTTAGCCGTTGAGGCCAATGCTACACAGTGAATATGTATAATCGATTAACGCACCTACTTCTTGGGAATTAACCGCAAAACCAACTCTCACCACAATGAGACATAATCGATTGTTGGGGTACATAATCGATTATGTGCCCACTACGTGAGACTTGGTCGTGGAAACAGAAAACTTGTCACAGTAGGACATAATTGATTATTGAGGTACCTAATCGATTATGGTCCCAACTATGGGGACCTAGCCATAGAATCAGAAAACTCATCAAAGTAAGATATAATTGATTATCAGGGTACCTCATCGATTATGGAACCCTATTGTGGGGACTTAGCCGAAAAATCAAAACTCTTGCTAAGGGGTGACTTAATCAATCAACCAAAGCAGTCACAGGAAAAGGTAATTGACTATATCAAGATCTAATAGGGTGTTTGGGAACACTTTTTTAAAAAAAGTTATTTTTATCTAAAAAATTATGTTGTGTCAATTTTTAATTTTAAATATAAAATTATGAAAATTTAACGTTATGTGTTTGGTAAAAATATAAAAAATTATAAATTTTATTTTAATGTGTTGGTAGAGAAGACAATGGGGGGAGGAGGAGGGGCGGCGGTTTCCATCACGGGGGGGGGGGGGGGGGGGGAGTGGCGGTCTAGGGGAGGAGGGGGGTGGGGAGGGACGATCTGCGGGGGAGGGGGGGGGGGAGGGGGCGGCGGGAGGGGGGGGCTTCCGCAGAGGGGGAGGAGGGGGCTGCGCGGGGGAGGAGGGGACGGCGGGGAGTGGGGGGGAAGGGGTTGTGCAGGAAGGGGGGGGGGGCTTCCCCAGAGGGATGGGGGGGAGGGGAGGGGAGGAGGAGGGGGCTGCACAGGGGGGTTGGGGGGCTTCCGCAAGGGGGAGGAGGAGCGAGTGTGTGTGTGTGTGTGTTTTTTTTTTTTTTAAATTAGTCCATCCTGTTTTTATTTTGAGATAGATTTACATAGGATAAAATTTGTTCTCTAAAATAAAAAATTGTTTACCAAACATGTCAATGCATCCATCCTTCTTCTTTTTTAAATTTAAGAGAAAAAATTGAGAAAAAAGTGCAACCAAACACCCTATAATATATTATCAGAAGACAACCCTTAACCGATTGTAAGACACAATCGATTACACTAGGAAACTAATCAATTATCGAGAACCTGATTATAAAATAATCACATACCCAGAAGGCTTCTACCAACTAAAAGGGTCAACCTATTGGTCATTCACTCAAAGGCTAAGGCATACTGGGATCTACCGAAATTGAGATGTTGCAATCACAAATGCAATCATCTAGGTCAGAAATTATCAGCATTGGAGAAATATCTCATATCCAGGTATTGGAGAGGAAGCTCTTCAGAAATGTGTTAGATTCTTGTGATTTTGCCGGTGGATATGGGGAAGAAAAGAGAAATACATTTGAACAGATTCTGATGATGCATGTAAAATCTTCAAACTTACCTGTGACAGCACTTTGATGTTAACCTGAATGTTGGACATCAGTTCGTGTTTCCCCCTCTTAGAAAGCAGCCAGCTTCATTAAAGAAACTATTGACATGCTGTTAACCACGCAAAGGATTGTTTTTTGGTCATTCTTTAACACTATACATTTTTCCTTATCTATGTAATTTCTTCACTGGACTTATGTTGTGCGGGCTATCATTAAACTGTGTACTACGCTTATTTCCTTGCTGCTTATTATCAGGCTATAGAAACAGGAATTGGATATGGTCAATGGCTGCATGGGGAAGCAGTTGCAGCTGGCACGGTAATGAACTGTCCCTATATGTTTTCATACTTCGAAAATTTGAATGTTTGATGTATAGATCATAATTTTGCATTTGTAGGTAATGGCCGTTGACATGTCATATCGCCTTGGCTGGATAGATGATACAATTGTAAAACGGGTTCTCAGTATTTTACAACAAGCTAAGCTTCCAATTGCCCCCCCTGAAGAGATGACGGTAGAAAAATTCAAGGCTTCCATGGCTGTAAGTGTGACAGATTACATTCTCGACAGATGCATTCTAATTTTTGTCTATTATTGAAAGGATAGATTTCCACACAATGTTCACTAAGAGAGGAATAAGTGCAAGACAAGCCTTTTCCCCCCGCCTCTCATCTGTTCTGTTTCCAGGTTTTTAAAGCTGTAAAGCACTGACTTCTAACCTTGAATTTGGTGAATTTAGGTTGATAAAAAGGTGGCTGATGGATTGTTAAGGCTGATCCTTCTTAAAGGTCCTCTCGGTAATTGCGTGTTCACTGGAGATTACGACAGGAAAGCACTTGACGAAACACTTGATGCTTTCTGCAACCATTGATATCTGTACCAACCATTTCCCGTGGAGGCAGGTTATAGACTTGAATCCTTCGCACCTCATTCAAGTCTTTAACCTTTATCTGTACCTATTTTTTTTCTTAGCCTTTATCTCTAGATTCTCTACACCCCTTTTCCCCCCCTGAACATGCCCTTTTATCTGTGTCTAATAACTAATAAGTTAAGTTGAAGGGAGAGAAATTGTCTCCACATGTTTCAGCCATCTCTTGTCCCGAGTTCTTTCGTAAGTTTTAGAGTTTCTACATGATATGACGGGTGGCAATTTCCAGCATATTGTGTGAATTCGGAAATCGAAAGTTGTTGATTTGATTCCCAATCTTTGATAAGCCTGTGCATTCGTGTTCAAGCATCCTTTCTGTCTTTGATTCTGGTATGTTGTAACCTATGACGTAATTTCATTTGTTATTCAAACCTACCCTGGTTATTTATACTGGGAATGGACATATTATTCTGAGTGAGAATAAGCTACTCCAGGGTAAATTAGAATAGTCACATTTATTCCTTTTAGATGCTGCATTCACAAATTCTGAGACTAGTGCTGGATTAGTACTTGTTGATAAAAATGGTACTACGTTGGTTTGTAAATCTTTTTTTTTAATCTTCGGCCAGTAATATTGAGGAAGCTGAAGCGATAGCCATCCTCCATGTAGGGATGTCAACGGTAACCAATAACCCGATAACCGTCCGTTTCGTTAACTTAACGAACATCAAACGGATATTATTTTTCACCGGTAAATTATTGGATACGAATACGGATATATTCGGTATCTTAACGAATACGGAAACAGATACACCCCATTTCGAATTCGTATCCGTCTGTTACCGTCAAGTAATATATATATATATATTAATATGATCTCTTAGATTTAAATCTAATGGTAGATTTAGATGTAATTGTGTATTTATATTTTATCAAGTCATTTATACTTCTATCATGGTAAAATATTTTTACATTACAAGAATTTTTATATATTTTTTAATTTTTGGCCTAACATATTCTTTATTTTCATGCAAGATATGTAAAGAATGAGAAGATGTTGGAGATTAAAGTCCAAGAGAGCTAGTTTATCTTCTTATTTTCATTTTATATGTTTTATCTTGTCTTTGAGGATATTATAGTATTTTCTATGTTTGCACTTTTAATTTTGTTCTATGTTGACTTATGAATGATAGATGATATGAAATTATGTTGAAATATGTTTGTTTATTATATGGATCTTTTGTTTCAATTTAAATTGTATTCTAATTATGTTAATTTGTACCATAAATTTCAGTTTTATATATACTCTTATGACCAGTAACTATCCGCTAACTGTTCGTTAACCTCATTTTTTTGGATACTTAAAACAGATTTCGAATACATCATTATCTAAATTCTTAGCGAACATCAAATGGATACAGTACTTCTTTAATGAATAATCTATTATCCACACAGTATCTGATCCGTTGACATCCCTACTCCATGGGATCATTTGGACATCTGAAAAGAATTCACCTACTATTATTTTTAGTGACTCACTCAAGGCGGTCAATGCAATTAAGAAAGTTATATGTCAAAAAAAGAGAAGATATATGTCAAAAAAAAAGGTAAATTAGAATATCCAATTTGTCAGAAAGATTTGGAAGTGTTTGGTCTAACTAAAATTGTACGATTCAGTTTAATCTTTTTCTTTTTATGTATTCTGGTCAAACCCTCTCTCTCTCTCTCTCTCGGAGTAGGTGGTGGTGGGTTAGATAGATTCTGTCGGACAGAATGTTAGGCGGGATCCCCTGCCACGTCACCTTGCCCCGCCACACGTTGGATTTGGATGGGAGGGAAATCTGGCGTTGAGAAAATTCCACGTATTTATAGAAATATGTGCAGGAAGCCAATTTGGATCCAATGTGGGGAATTTGTCCCCTCCCTCTTTAGTTTTTTCATGGGAAGCTGCCAGCCCACATACTGTTCAAGCCAAAGCCACTCTATTTGATGCCCCATTTCAAATGAGAAGTTTCAAGATGCTGCCTTGTGATGTTAAAAGGAAAAAGGTAAAGCTATAGAAAAGTGAGATTGGTCGAGAAATGCCGATGCCCAGAATCTAATCTATACTATAATACTATAACAGAGTTCTCTGTTCCATCTAAACTAGCTGCAGGACACGTGTAAACACTAGAATCTGTTGTACTCTTGAATACCTTTCTATACTCTCTTTCTCTTTCTTCTACATGCGATCATTTACTATTCTCTTATTCTCTTCTCTTTCTTCTTCATTGCCACACATACCTTTTCAGTTCCCGGTAAAAAGGATCGGGCTTTTGACCTTCCCATATCTGCACTGCAGCTTCGCCGTTTCCCGGTGAAGATGGTGTGCTGTACGCCTTCCCAAGTCTTCACAAAAGCTTCGCCCTCGCCCTCTTCCGCGCGGCCTCGCCCTTTCCCTCGCCCTGGCCCTCTGCACCTCGCCTCCCTCCCTGCAGACCCCTCCGCTCCGCGCACCTGCGGCCATTCCCGAATAAGCCGCCGCTCCACACCTCGCCTCCCTCCCTGCAGACCCTCGCCTTCCTCGGCGCATGGATCAGCGAGAGGGTCTGGGGGTTCCGGCAGAGCCGCGCCGACTCCAGGGGCAGGTTTCGCGACTGGCCCTGCACGTTTGCCCGTCGACGCCTGCATCGTCCCGCCGTTTGCTCACTGCCCCGCCGTGCCGTGCTGCTCGCCGCCCCTGCTCGCCTCCTTAACCATCTGTCCGCACGTACCTCCTTTCGTCGGCCAAGGGGTCCCATC
Source organism: Colocasia esculenta (assembly GCA_014218235.1). Taxonomy (NCBI): domain Eukaryota; kingdom Viridiplantae; phylum Streptophyta; class Magnoliopsida; order Alismatales; family Araceae; genus Colocasia; species Colocasia esculenta. Next base: position 83,989,977 of record CM024759.1, read on the forward strand.
CATTGGAGCACTCGAGGTTGACGAGGGGCGACGCGTTCTTCCGGTACACGTCCTTAGCCTGGTCGGTGCTGAGCCTTCTATCCGAGGTCTCCATTGAGCTGCCAATCTTTTGCTTCCGCCACCGGTACCAGGCGAACACCAACAGACCCAGTGCTGTGCATCCAACGACGACGGCCACGATGCCGACGATGACAGGGAAAGGCAAGGACTTGGACGAGTTCGGGCAATGGGCGCAGTTGCAATGGGTCTTGACGATAGCAGACTGCGGGATTCCCCTCCGAGGGAAGCCATAGGAACCTGGGCCGTAGGGCTCCGGCCTGTTGGGGTTGATGATATCTACAGAAGTGCAGGCTCTGAGAAGCGAGAACCCGACTCCACACAACCATGTGTTGTTCCCGAAGCGGAATTCACCGTCCAGCCTTCTCATGCAGATAAAATCGAGACAAGCCACTTCAGTTCAGCAAGCAAGCAATTCACGCCATGGTTGAACAGGGAAGGGAAGGAAGGGCTTACCGTAAGGAACATTGCCAGACAGGGTGTTGTTTCGCACATCTAGAACTGCTAGACGAGGAACCTGGGCAAGCTTGGAGATAGAACTGCCAACAAGCTCAGACTGCGGTAGGCCCCTCCGCGCCTCCTCCGAGGTGTTCATGTACCGCGGCTACACCCCCTTCTGCATCGAGGAGTGCCGCCGGGAGCAGATCGAGCTCGACGAGGCCCGGGAGAGGGAGACGAGGTACCGGCACAGGCGGCACCGCCACCACCGCGCCGCCTCCCTGGGGTACCCGGCGTCGTCTTCTTCGGCCATGGCCGCCAAGGCCGTCATCGCCACTTAAGGGAAGCAAACGACCGGGTCCCGTTCGGCCAGCAAGGGGACGAAGGTGAAGGATCCTTTGCCGGACAGCGAAAGCGTAATAAGATTGGTAATATACATCTATGTATGTGTTTTTATCTGTACGCATTGTATACCGATTTGCAGAAGAGGGTGTGGAGGACAACATGCGACTCCCCCCTGATGCTGCTGCTCCTGCTGCTGCCAATTCTGGTTGGGTGCTTTCTCGCGATCTGGGAATCGAGAGTGGTAGGAAGCAGATGGATCGAAATCGATCCCCTTAGCTGAAATTTTTCCTTCCCAGTGAAGCATATGCATTCACTGGATCAGAAAATTTTCTCGGTAAAATACGCATTCTGGGTTGTTGCTACAGTAGATAACGTTTTATTATTTTTTTCTACTTTTAAATTTTTATTTTAAAAACAGATTATGTAACATTACATTTTCTAATTTATAATTTTTCTTAAATATAAAATAAATTATTAAAAAAATATACATATTACTGTATGGCTGGGTCCAAGATCCGAACAATGACCTGCTCGCTAAATATACCATTACGTCATTGGTAATTGTAGAATATGTTTATAAGCATATGTTCATGGCAATATATTGTTGATGTTCATTTTTCATGCATTTAAACAAATTATTTTATTTGTTAGTTGTAATGATACGTATATGAAAGTAGAACAATAATTTCTCTCTGATTCCCACCAACCACTCTCTCTCTCTCCCCCAACTTTTTTCATATTATATCTTTTTGTGATTAACATATGACTATCTTTTATTTACAGATTGTGAAGATCCACTTCGTAGTGAACATGCATCTACACTGATTCCTGTCGAACTGCTTTGACCACATGTTGAGTCAGGTTCTATAATATTGATTTTAAAAAATTTTATGGTAAAATCAACTGCATTTGTTCTTACAAATTTCAGTTCCAATTATTTTTATTGTACAGAGGCCATTAAGTTCCAATTATTTCTCAGTCAATTTTTGTTTGAGTAAGAATTGGTATAAAAGATATAAAGATTATAAATCTTTGTTATGTTGCACCGATAAGTAGTACGTGTAAGATTGTTTTTATTTTTATATTTATCTATACCCATTTTAAGAACTGATTTTAAAAAGGATATAAAAAATATGAGATTACACCCCAAAAATATCTCAAGACTAAATCTATAGTAAGGATTATGCATATCAAGTGTAGTTTTTAGAAAGTTAACATCTATATGTGCAGATTATTATATTATACTTAAAAATAGTAAGTGAAAAGAATGTTAGGTACACCTGTAAATAATACGTGTGGTACATGTAAAGACTATTTATGTGTTTTTGAATCTATAATTTATTATGTGTTGAATTTGTTTTTTTCACTTTATATTATTGATATTGTGATGTTATTGAATTTATAATTTATTTTTAATAATTAAAATTTTATCTAAATAAATAAATTTATTTAAATATTTAAAATATATTTATATCTAAAATATTCCCGTGCATCGCACGGGTGTCCAACTAGTTCCATATATAAAAGCGTATACATGTGAAGTGTGGAAGCCCAATGTAGACTTTTTAACTTCGAAGGAAAATTCACCAAAAGGTAATCTATGCATATTTGCTGCAGTTAATTTGTTTTAAAGAAATGTGGAGGCTGGAATTAGGTGAGCACTTTAATTACCAACAGACTCGACATGTAGCTTTCAGCCCTCTGTTCTCCCTTTTTAATAAAAAAATTATTAAAAAAAACCCAACAAACTTAAACATTTCCAACACTCTAAACATGAATAAAATACTTACAAAGTTTTACAAGCGTTTGTTGGATAACACATACCCCATGCTACTTTTAAGTGTGGGCTTCCTCCCCACCCAAGAAGTTTTTAAATATTCTTCATGTCTCTTCAAGACATATTAAACTTGCAACTCCTTTATGTGATCTATTATATCAACCTGTTGGTATTAACTGCTTTCTCCATGTCTCCACCCGGGCATGCAGTTCTCACCTCGGTGATGCTTTCTTTGGCATTAAAAGTGAAAAAAAAAGAGACAGCATCTCTTGTTGCTTCTGCCTTTTTCGTAATGCATGTCCCCATTGCCCTACACCAAGCTGTTTGTGGGTTTGGTGATCCAGACACAAATTGTCCATTTGCAAGAATAAATCACAGCCAAAATTCTGGCAAGTTGATCCTTATCTTGTCAAAAAAGGAGGATGTTAGCTGTGACTTACATCACTTGTCATCTCAAAGAAGAAGGGAGAGAACCATATGAGGAATGGTGGCTTGGGGTCCCCTTGGGGTGCAATTTTTTTGGGGTGACCTTTTGGAAAAGTAACAAGCATCGATTCAATTCTACCGGTTCAGAAGAAGAAATGTATTTTAATCTATAGGGATTGATCATTTTATTTCTTATAAAGATACTTTGAAATTTTGGATATTAGTCATTATAGTATCGAATGAAAAGTATTTTTAGACCATATACAATTTTATATCTTATTTATTAGGAACAAGTAGATTTTAAGAAGATGATATTTGTTTCGACCCTGTAGACCGTCTGATCTATTTTGGTAGGAATGATTCCTGGCTTCCAAGATAAAATCTGATATCTCAAAAAATATATGAACTAAAAACATTTGTAAACATCATTTAACTATTGTTGCAAAAGCATCATTCCTTAGTCTTAAGGATTACAGCTTTTTTCCAGTTTTCCAATTAATTAACTTTATGATAGTTCTAAGGGGAATATAAAAACCCAGAAAAATTTGAGTGTCATAACAACTGACAATACAAATATACAGTCAAATCACGGTTAAGAAGAAAACTGAAACAGAAAGTAACTATCATAAGGATATATAATTACAGATATACCTTAATATTCTTTCCTGTTTATTATTACTCTAATTTTCTACGTTACTGACAAATTAACGTTTTAGTTGCATCCCTCATTCTCTAATATCATCATAGTCATTGAAGTATTCCATTGTACATGTAACACACATCAGCAAGGTAAAAAGTGAGGCATCTGCTGGGATAAGATGTTTTTTTTTTTTTTTTTTTGGGCTGGGGGGCTTGCATATGTTATGGGAGTCTAAGAAATCTAACAAATTATGTGGGAGCCCATGAGAGAAAGAGAGATGGAGATGGTATGAGAATGTTAGATGGGAGTCCAAGAAATCTGACAAATTATGTTGAGAGAGAGAGAGAGAGAGAGAGAGAGAGAGAGAGAGAGAGAGAGAGAGAGAGAGAGAGAGGAGAGAGGAGAGAGAGAGAGAGAGAGAGGAGGAGAGAGAGATGGTATAAGATGTTCGATGGCAGTCCAAGAAATCTGACAAATTATGTTGGGAGCCATGAGAGAGAGAGAGAGAGAGAGAGATGGAGATGGTATAAGATGTTCGATGGAGTCCAAGAAATCTGACAAATTATGTTGGGAGCTCAAGAGAGAGAGAGAGACCTCCACTCTGGTAATCCATTGGCTGTGGCTTAGAAAGAAGGGGAAGTCCCCATCTGACATGAAGCTTCTAGGCCATGTAAAAATTATGGAGCTTAAAAAAAGTGTGTTATCTTGATTCCATCTTGTTCTAATTATTTAGAATTAATTGTTTCAAATAATCCCAATATTTATATTTTTAAAAAATTATGATCATACTGTCTCGTCTTCATGAATTAAGTCCTCAGGATATTCATGGAAAATGTGGTATATAGAGAGAGACACACACGTGTAAATCTTGAATACTTTGGGTGCTGTTAAAAATGGTTATCTAATCACTTAATCAAAGTTTGTCATGTCGCTGCATATCACAACGACACGACCATTCCGTACCTAGACATTTGTAATCCCCGATACGATAAAATGGGTTGACTAATTTCTTTTTGCTAGTAAATCAATTTTTTTAATAAGTACCTCCAGACATTTAACAGATTAAAATTTAAAATTAATTGTCTGATTTTTTTTATCAATCAACAGATTTTTATCAAGATAACGTTCATATCTCATGATCTATTTGATCTTTAAAGAGAGACGAAATTCAGTCGATCGATTTGATATTTGCAATGAACGATCAATACGCTACAAAATGTATTATACCGTGCCATAAAAAATACGACACGATCGATTCACATAATACGGCCAACTTTACTCTTAACTGTTAAATTATTGTTCAAAAAAGTGTTTCTTTTTATTTTATCACAACTTTTTGAAAAATAAAAATAAATGCCCTTCCGTATACACTATGTTGTTCTATAAAGCTAGAAGACTTACCTCCCTTCTTCACATGTTTTATCATTTATAAATTTCATTCATAAGTTCACATACTTACCCGAACACGTAACTTCAAACTTTCAATATTTTTGATAGGTATCGTGGGGACAGAGATTTGAATGCATGTTGGAAACCCTTGAGTATGTATTCCTCGCGATTTTTTTCCAACTTACCAAAGCTTCAAATAGGGGGTGAAGAAAGAATATTCCTATTTTTTTTGCTTTTGGGATCTCTATTATTTATTATAGGATCCTGTTCAATGGCCACTTGAAATGTGGGTCATAATTAAAGTGAATTAAATGAAGATTCCAGGGAACGAAACCATAAATTAGACGACAAAGTTATTGGTGGTAGCGGACGGATGATCATGGATGCCAGGGTCCATTGTCGTTGCTTGGCGTCTTGGATATTCTGCATCTATCTAGGAAGGCTTTCCTATTTCCTTATTGGCTCTCTACGACTTTCAAAAAAAAATTTTGTTATCAAATTTAATCGTTCAAACTAATAAAACAAAATTGTGTGAAGCTTATCGTAAATTGTAAATAAACATACACACATTTCGAATAAGAATCGAATGACATATATGTCTTGTCACTCTCTCTTAAGCAACCGTTAAAATCTCTTCAAGAGAGACGACCAGTGTTCGAAATTCCAAATAAATATCTTAATAGCAACTGATAATCATACATGCGGAATATTAAAATCAGGTTAATTTTTTTTAATAAAAAATAAACATGAGCAAATTAACTAACAATCTCTGACTGCTGTAACAGAGCATACATACACTATAACAAGAGATAATACTTAATGAATTATAACTCTGTCAAAAACTAAAAAATAAATCAAATATTTAATAAAACTTTTAATTAATTTATCCAATAAAAAAAATAAAAACTATACCAATTCAACGTAAATCTCATCTGATCGAAAGCTAATAAGAAGGCATTGGTGACGAAAACAATAATCCCTCTTTTTTTTTTTTTTTAAAGATCATTTCTGGTCCAATCATTTTCCCCCAACTCCCATCACTGGGTAGTGGGTATCTTCCAAACCGACCAATCCCCACTGTTTTGGTTTTATATCAGCCAACACATGTTTTTGGTTGGCCTCCATCCCACGTGAACCCCATCCATTTCCATCCACACCACCACCAAGCACCCAAAAAAAAAAACATAACAATGAAGAAGGGGGAAGAAGAAAACAACTCACACAAGACAGGGTAATAGCAGATAATCAAACACAGACATTGAAACCAGACATTTGATCTGTTATTACAACTTATATTTTTACACGAGCTGCTCACAGAGTGCAAAAGAGGGAAGAAATACAGGGGTTCTGCCACAACCAACAGATAGCAAGGAAACAGCAACTCCTCCCTACTACTCCTCCAACCTTCCCCTCTTTTCTGAGAAAAAAAAGATCTCAAAGAGGTGGGCAGGTGCTCTTAAAAACCACACCTTTTTTCTTTTTTCTCTTTTTTCTAAAGACTGCAACTTGAAGAATGCAAAAAGGAACAGGAGGGAGAAACTTGCGAGGAGATGGGTAGCAGTGCACAAGGTTTTCCCCTATGCCACCCATGTCGCCGTTCCCCTCATCTCCATCCGTTTTATATATATACCGACGGCAAACATCCAGAAGGCAGAAAGCCAGTACCACGCAGCACTCACTGGCCAACACAAGTGATGAAGCATAGGAAGCAAGCAAACCACTAGTATACGTACCCACGGTGACATAGGTAGAGTACTATGGCTAGGCAACTGTTTGGAGAGCCCACAGAGGCGCCACCCGCCGCCAGCCACACCAACAACTAGCTAATAGAGACGAAGAAGGCGGCGAAGGTCATCACTGGCTCCAGCATCGGCACCAGCAAATGCTTCAGCACCGGCCCTGGTCCTGACAGAGAACCTGGGTATCGGAAGGCTGCTCGGCGGCGGCGACAGCGAGTACACATCGCCTGCAAGGTCGGCCTCCTTCGGCAGTTCATCCTTGAAATGGGAAGCAGCGGTGGCGGACTTCGGCACATTAATTGGGGTGGTCATGGCAGCCGGCTCCTTCTGAGGCCGTGCACCACCGAATTGGGAATCCTTCTGCTGCTTGGTGGGGTGTGATTTCGACTTTCTAGAGTCCTTATTGTTCCTCCGGGTCGATGCCGGAGGGCTGGGCGAAGGAAGAGAAGTGGATTTCGAAAGGGGAATGGGAGAAGAGGAGGATGGGGCTGCTGAATTAGGTGAGATGGGGGGAGGGACGAGTAGGCTGGGAATGGCGGTGGGCAGGAGGAGTACGGCGGGGGGCGGGGCCCCAAAAAAACGGCGCCGCCTCCGACGCCCAGGCCCGGGACATCAAGAAACAGCTGCTGGCTTGACGATCCGAGCAAGCAGATGTTACCCCCGTTGCTAGTGTTGTTGCTGCAGCTGCTAAACGCAGTGAAAGGGGGGCTGCTCCCCTTGGGGTAAAGGCCCTGGTGACCTAAGAGAACGTTGCTGTTGGTCTCCATAGCAGCAGAGGAACCAAGAAAAGCGAGCAGGAACAGCTAATGGACGCGCCCCTACGTGACCAAGTTCAGAACTTTTTGGTTTCTATAATCAAATCTAAGGCCTTCAAACAAAAAAGAAGAAGAAGAAAAAGACAATAAACAACGGAAGAAGAAGATCAGAATTTTTTTTGTTTCTTTCTGAAATTTATAGCCTTAATATAAAAGAAGGCAATAAGCATAAAAAATGATCAGACACGAGAAAACCAAGAAGAGCAGGAGCACGGTGGCTACTCGATCTGAGAAAAATAAGAACAGACCGAAAACGCCCCCGCGGGATGGGAAAGATCTGGGCGATGATGCCAGGAACCGATTAAAGAGCAAAGAAACTTAAGTGTATGATCCCGGATCTGGGGAGAACTGTGAACTGCCCTGAGGCATAGCAGATTCAGATGCTGGAAGAAGAAGAAGAATATATATACGTGATGAAGATCGGAGATGGGGAGGGATACCTGGGTTTGATTTCCGACGAGAAGCGAAGGCGATGGCGACGAAACCCTAAATAAGAGAAGAAGGGGAAGAAAGGAAGAAGGGAGAGGGGAAGAAAGGAAGCGGGGATAGATGCGATACCGAAGGGCGCCGCAGCCATTTTATAGGTGATTTCATACAACTCTACTCGTTACTTTGCTCTGGGGGGGGGTGTGGCTTTTCCAAATTTTCTTTTTTTTAATATATATTCTAAACTTTGTAATTATATTTTACATAAATATTAGGTAAATATTGACGTGACAGATAACTCTTGATATAATTAACTGATAAATTTGAGAAAAAAATATATATAAATGTTTTATTATTCTTCTTTCTCTTTTATCTGGTGTCATCCTCGAATAAATTATTTTACGTGACTGCAATATTCGCCACTTAAATGCAGTGTAAATATTACTCTTTTATCATTATCTGATCTTATCTTTTTGGGTAAATGTCATATTTTGTAAAAAAAAAATTATCATTATTATTTTAATCTTCTAATATCGTGATCAGATAGTTTTGTCGAGGAACCTATATTCAATTGGATGGGCTAATCAAATTGAAAAATTTATATTCTAGGGATAATTATTAATTAAATTTTATTTTTTAAAATTTTATTTTTAAATCTCTAACTTACATATATATAATTACAGAGATAAATATATAACTCTATAATTTTCTAAAGAACTTACATAATTATTAGGGACATAAAAATAAGTTTAAAAAATAGAAATTGATTGATAATTCACCCTTTATTCTATCAACTTGCGGAAAGTTGAACAAAAAATTCCTCACTTCAATATTTCGTAAGTCCACTTTTCCTTAATTTGAAATATGAAGAAAAGTGCCAAAAGAAAAAACACGACGTGGTAATACTCTATTCATTTTTCAAGGAGATGGAATTTTGTGTAATTAGGGATCAAGAACTTTTTGTAGTATATATATAACTTCTTAAATTGGAGATTGACATGTAAAGAGATTTTTACAAAAGTAATAGATCTATCATCATGTTTGCGTACATATCATCATTTCTTAAGATTGGTAGTGCACAAAAGACAATTGATGAAGAAAAATCATTTTCTATAGTCTCTGCACATTATCAGCATTTGAAATAATCTATTAACATACAAACACAAAACATGTTTACTTTAACAATAATTTTATATACAAAAGTCCCATATATAAATGATAGGAGAGATAAATAGAATATATAAATACATTTATTTGTTATGTAAAAAATTAAAATATAACATATCTTAAGAGAATATTTTGTAAATAAGGAGTAGCTTAAAAGTTAAGACGCTTTAGAAGACACTTTTAAGTCTTAGATTTAATTCCCCACCTTCACACTTACTTACCAAAAACAGAGAGATTATTTTTATAATTAGAGTTAAAGATTTAATAAGTATAAAACATGTCTATAAATGAATAGAGATTAGGAACCACAATTGGAAAATTTAAAACGGTGATTCTGAGGCCGATTTTTTGTTTTCAATCAACTTTAAAATTGTTGATTTTAAGATCAATAGTGTACATTAATTTTGGATAGAAAACATTTCCCTTCGTGATGGCAAAGCCAATCACAATGACTTCACCGTCTATAGGTACAAAGTTGGGGGCTCACCTTCTAGAGTTGTGGATCTCTCGTGGAAGACTAACACCTCTCTTTTGTGATGGAAAAATAAAAATAGACACACCCAATAAAAATGTATCACTTCAACTTGTTAGAATTGAAAAAGTCCGGAAAGATGATATATTAAATATCTCCATCTCTAAAATGACATATCTTCATTAGATGTATCTATTTTGTACACACCAAAAATTGTGTATTAAATTTTTTTCTATGTGATATATCACAAATCAGTTTCTAGAGGGCTCAACAAAATTTTGATCAAATCCACATATTGATGTTAGTAAAAATATTTTCTTCGGTGAACATCATCAAACTTAGATTAACAAAGATTTTGATGATCAATAAGGTGATCATAGAAAAACGTAGATACAACTTCACACTTTTTATTTCATTCTTTTTTCCGCATCAAAACATCTTACACAAATAATGTTTATCCATCACATCTTTATTTATTATGTTAAATCATAATATCTAAAATATGATATGATATATTATGGTCACTTTTTATTGTCAAACGTTGCCATTCATTTTAGTACCATCTAGTATTATTTGATTGTAATTATAACACCATCAAAGATATTTAAGTTGTATTTTATATCATCGAGACTTTTTTTCAAGTATTAGTTCGATTCTTGTAAAAACATCTACATTTAATGTAGCAACTCTAATTTTTAATTTTTGATAAATAATATTAAATTGAGTAAAATGAGAATTTAATTGAATAAATGTGATTAAATTAGAATTCATTAAGCTAAATTAGGTAATGGGTTACACTAAGAGTCCATACAAAGATTTATGGGCCAAAAAGCTAAGAGCCCATTGTTGGATGGGAGATAATTAAGTTAAATTCATACATAATTATTAATAAATGGAAAAGAGGTTAGGATAATAACTAATTAACTCATAATGATCCTAAAAAGGAGTCTTAATCCCATCCTAATCTCTTGGCCACGAAATTAGACCTCTCCCCTAGCTATTTAGGTAGATAAATACTAAGAAAATAGAGATAAATATGGGAATTTCGTAGGTAGAGAAGAAGGAGGAGTTTGAGAAGTGTTGGGCTCTTAAACAACCAAATACAACTCCAATTCGTGTCTACCCAACCCTACATCGTTTTTGAAGCTTGGAGGACGAAGGGAAGAAGGTTTTGGACGAGGAGAGCAAGGAGGAGAGGCTTGGAGCAAAGAGGATTTCGTCATCTTCTTCATTTTAAACCCTAAGATCTTTACAACGTGAAAATGTAGGCAATCTCTCAAACACAAATCAATTTATTTCGGCCATAGGTAGCTCATGTATCCATCTTTGAAAGCCCCATGTTTTTCCCAATTTTCATCATGTCGATTGGGAGTATTCATGCTCCAATTCCTGTTGAAAGTATATACCCGAAATGACATGTTTCATTTAAATCCATATCTACACTTGATCTCGTGCTTTGTAACTTTTATCATACATGCTCTATGATGATAGGATTTGAATGATTTTATTTCCCCTAATTTTCATCATGTATCCATTGCGAATTAAATCGGATTTCCAACACTATGCATGTTTTAGATCACCGAAATGTACCTCATAAAAGCATGATCATAACATGCCTATTTTCTAATTACTCGTTCATGTTGGTACATCTGCATGTCTACTTTCGTTTAAAACTAGTTTTGTGATTTTGGGACATGCATGCGATTTTATATTGAATTTTGAATGGCCCTGTGTCAAGCCTTGGTTGCATGGACCACAACCCAAGGTGGCATGAGCCATCTGCCAGAGCTCGGGCTGAGGCTCTGAGAACGCGACAACCCGATAGGTCGTGTTCTCAACCACGTCGTGACAAGGCCTCACGTCGCGTTCTGAACGCGACGGGACCTTGCGTCGCGACCCTCTTGTCAGGTCGGCCCGACCTGGACGCACCGCCCTGACCTGACGCGACAAGTACCTTATCGTCGCGTCAACATCTCGACTGGCATAGTGAACGCGTCGGCCAGTCATGTCGCGACTTGAAAGCGACGCCAGCCGACGTCATGATCTGACTGATGTAACCAGAACCTTGATTACCATGTAAAACCTTGCTTAATCATGCCATTTAATCACTGTTAAACCCTTAACCTGCACTGTTATGAACATTAACGACCTATTTATTATTATTGGGCAATATTTACATGAAATGCACTAAATAAAAGTTATGTGCACAATTATTCTTACTCTCATAATTATCTTACACATGCACACACTAAATATTAATGTTTGCCATGAAACCTTATTAAATTACTCAATTAATATCTCTGGTAATTAAATGTAATTATTCACTTAATCTCCCTATTATTTTAATAGACTTGTCTTCGTTTTATTCGCGTGTTTTGTATACCGTTATCGCATCCCTCTGCCTTCGAGCACTCGAGGCAAGATGGACAACGTTTCGTTACACACTTCTATCTTAGCTTGGACCACCTCTCTGTTAGGAATACTCCTGACCGGACCATGGACTCCTTGTCAAGGCCTCCGTAAGTCTTACTGACTTTGGCGGACGTCCATTGCCGACGAGCAGGTTGTACCATCAAAACCCTTTACACCTTAGGGATCAACATGATCCAACGACCTTAGTGTGTTTCCTTCTTACATTGGGATCACGCTGAATCTCTGGCCTGTGTTATGATATGGCTAGTGGGCGGTTGTGACTTCTACCAGACTGCCGGCACACGACTATGTGTGTTGTGCAACTGTTATTATCGTCTATTTATCGTTGTTTTACAAATATGTCTCTGCCCTCATCTACTATCTCTATACTCTCGTCTATTCACATTCTCTCTACGATCTCATCTATTCGTCAATTACTCTCACCTATTCTTGGTACTCTATTTGGTCATACAATTGATTGTCTAAGATAAGAAACATAACTAATACCAGGTAATAGAGCCCGATCTGGTCCTGGGAGGTGCGCCCGAAAAGTGCTATTTGCCCATGTGAGTTCAATGATCAGGATGTCGGCATACATGATACATCCAGTGCCATGTATACTATCAAGATTTAATCTGACAATCAATCAATCAATTCAAGTGCTATCAATGCAAGTGCTATCTATAGACACACGAATTTTCCCCACCGCAGGCAAATTTTCGAGTTGCGCCGTAACGCCACAAATGACCCTCATTTTGCCCTCAAAGAGTGTTTTCCTAATCTTTCTGGATCTCGCCCCTTCTTTCTTGGTGCTTCCCAAGGGGGTCCGGTCGCGGATCGACCTGCACGGTCAGGTCGCGGGGGTCCGGGGGCAGCGCCCCGGCGGGGGTCTCAGGGGGCAGCGCCCCAGCGGGGGTCTCAGGGGGCAGCGCCCCCGGAAGCAAAATTCAATTCGCGTCCACTATAGTGGACGCGTTTCTTAGAACTGCCTTTCAAATCGCGTTCAGCATACCTGCCGCGATTCATAAGCCGCCCTTTAATCGCGTCCAGGACCCCTGCCGCGATTCAGAGTCCGACAGCGGCCCGAAAAGTCGTCGCGCGCAGGCCCGCAATCATGACAAAATCTCTGAATCGCGTCCGTGTCAGACGACACGATTCAGAGATGTCAAATCCGAGTGTCGCGTTAGTAGACATCGCGCAGGGGGGTCGGTTGCCTCAAAACCATGCAAGTCTTAATCACGTACGGGCGTCCCGCCGCGATTCAATTCGCGGCGCCATGCCCCGACGCGATTCAAGAGGCGGTGCAGCGGTTCCCCATGCTCAAGCCGACCTTCTTAATCGTGGCCCCCCGATCGGACGCGATTTACTTATTTAATTTCGGCGGTTGTCCTGGACGCGATTTTGCCCCAGAACTTAAAAACTCAACCAGCAGCCTTCTTTCCAAAGAGGGGGGCTTTCATTCGGGTTTGGCTGGGCGTTTTAGAGAGAGAGAGTGAGTTTTTAGAGAGAGAAAGAGAGATTTTAGAGAGAGGGAGAGGGATTCTAGAGAGAGAAAGGGAGGGGATCCTCCTACGGCGGAGCCCTGCTCGCGACGCCGTATGCTTCCTCGTCTCCGGCCCGACGCTGCCGTCTTCCTCTCCATCTCACGCACATCCGGAGGCGGATCGTCGTCTTCCTCCTCTCGTTTGCCCTCCACAGCATCGTCACGCCGTCCGACCTCCTCGGGGAAGCACCCCGCTTTTCCTTCCTCCGGACCCCACGTGGTCCTTTACATTTTCTTTTCATTTTCACATTGCATGCATGCACACTACACACCTGTCTTTAGGGGTTTATAAAGCCACCAAAAGGTGCGTTATCCCCTTGTCATTTATGTCTTTTGTCTCCATTTTTTAAGGCCTCTTTACTACACGCCTTCTAATCTATTTTTACTTCTTGTTTTGTTGTCTTTTCTCTTCAGGTACCCGAGCTGAATCTCCTTCGCCGGCCGGCCGGTGGAAGGAGGAGGAAAGAACTCGCCCCACACATCCCGCGCGATCCACGGGTGAAAGGTACACATCCCTTCTCTCCCGTTCTTTACGCCCCACGCGGCGTTCTTTTGGCGCCCTCGGCGCCTATCGATCACGATTTGTCTTTATTGTTTTTATTGTCTTTTAATCACCCGAAGGGCCACTGTTTATTTTATCGCCTTTTTTCACGTGTATCCGTACACGTTATTGGTGTGGACTGTTTTTCGTCCTCCCCGTAAAATGGGAGCGAAAAATAGAATCTACAAAGTTGTAATAAGCTAACTAAACATGGGTTTAACAAGCGACCGGACCCCCTTGGGAAGCACCAAGAAAGAAGGGGCGAGATCCAGAAAGATTAGGAAAACACTCTTTGAGGGCAAAATGAGGGTCATTTGTGGCGTTACGGCGCAACTCGAAAATTTGCCTGCGGTGGGGAAAATTCGCGTGTTTACACTATCGTTACTAGTGCACTGTTGTGCAACTTTACGTGCTATTTCGTTACATAGCCAATCTGTTATCATGCTTGTTGTGCTATACTCTCATGAACGTGCTATTGTTCTTGTTATCATGCTGCATCGCTCTTTTGACTATACATGACTATTCTCGCTAGTTATCCTGCCTTACAAGACATTAATCACTTAAAACATGCATGTTTATATGAGATATTAAGTCCTACTGGGCGTTTATCACTCATCCTGCGCTATTTATTTCGTGTGTTTCAGGTGAGTCTGATGGAGACTACCACACTCACGAGGAAGGGAATGAGGAGGAGAAGGAGTGACCACACATTTCGACAACTCATACTTTTAGTAGTTAGTTAGTCTTTAGTTAGCCAATATGTATTAGTTTGGATTTGAATAAAGTACTATGTGCCATAGTTTTGACTCTGATTAGTGAATGTAATAATTGGTTTATGAATTATTAATGAAGTTGGATTTTATTTGGCTTTATTCATTTGTGTAATGGTGAATATTTATTTATCGCTCAATACTATTTAAATAACTGCATTACCGTTCTGATATTCCGCGTCAGGACGTTACATTTAATCATACTTAATAGGAGTAGTATTGTGATGAATGATCTCCTAAGAAGTCTCTATTTTGAAGTCGAATATTATTATGAAAGGACAAAATCGTGATGTAGAGTGTGATTGTGTTCTATTTTATCATGACACATATTTTACATTGTTAAAATATTATTTGATTTAGTCTATTAATTTCACAATTTTATTTGTCAACTTCAAAATAAAGACTTCTTAAAAGATTAGCCATCTTAGTATTACTTTTTATTAAACACAATTTATCACATGGTTCTTTACAAAAATTAGGTCGATACTTCAAAAGATGCCTCGATAATATAAAGTACAATTAGCTATATTTGAGAGTGTTATAGGCCCCCCCCTACTCTACATCGTAGATGTATTGTTTGCCTTAATTTATTGGCCTCATAATTTTGTATTTTTTTAACAGTAGTCGGCTCCCGAATAAATTTTGTTTAAAGGCCAGCTATCATAATACTACTCAATATTAAACACAATGAACTATAGAGTTATTTATAAGAACTAAGTCGATACTTTAAAAGATGATTAATTGATATAAAATACAACTTAATTATATTTGATGATGTTATAATTATTTACCTATCTTATATAGTCAACATCTTTGTTGTTGGAAATATATATTATACAAGCAAATTCTCTTGCAGATAAGATTCTAGAGATGGTCCTAACATACTCAAAAAGTGGTTCACACAATATAACATTTTATTCTAGTATAGACACAAAATGTGTCTCCTATATCGTAATATTTTACTCTACATAGCACTTAATTTTTACATACTTGATTAGAGTATGGCTCCGTCACGTCCCGTATTCTACATCATCATCGTATAGTTCATTTTTACCTCCCGATCTCATAATTTTATTTTTTTTTCAGCAATAATCGGTTTCAAAAAAAAAATTCAGTACTACTCTTTATTAAACACAATTAATCCGAAAATCTTTTATAAGAATGAATCAATACTTCAAAAGCGTCCAGTACAACTTATCCCCTACTTTTTCTTTGACATATATCAGAATTATTACCCACTACTGCTACAAATTATTGTCTTGCCGTCCAGGTGTCCGTCAATAAATGACATATATCAAAATGACAATAATCTTTTTGTACTGAATAGATGATGTGATGTTTAATTTTTTTTTTTTTAAAAAGGAAGAACTCCTTGAACCTAGAAACTAGATCCCCTGGAACTGGTCATTCCATGCCTAATCATTTCCCTTCCCTAGTGTTTTAGGTACCTACATCTCCAGACATAAGGCATAAGCTGTTTGATTGTGCTCAATGTTTGGTCAGGGATGGCAAGGAGCTTGCACATCAATAGCTTGTGCTACCAAAAAACAAAAAACAAAAAAAGGTACAATCTTTTCACCCTATTGATTAAGTCAGGATTGATATAAATGAGACCTTGGACCCACTTAAAAGATAAGATCCATATTGGAATGTGAATGATAGCAATAGAGCATGACCTGACCTCTACGAAATGCCACTTTATCATGCTCCATTATCTCATCAGGTCTAGTTGAATCAATAAAGCGAAAACATGTTAAACGCTCGAAGGTCGCTCTTTTGTTTGAGCTTTGGTCATCGAATAAGATAGAGAGTTAATTAAACTTAGGTAGGAACGTTTGGGTTTTTACTCTCTTTTTTAAACTCAAATTCGTCTTTTATTGTACGTAGAACAACGAATCTTGTGAAATAGTAGGATTAGTTACGGCATCCTTAATCGGATTAAGATGAGTTAGACTAACATTATCTTACTTGAGTCTATGATTGGCTATGCCACAGTGTCGGACTTTTCGTTGGCACAAATCAGATCAAAATATATTATATTAGTAAATTTCAATGCACATGATATTTTATAAAAAATAAAAAAATAATAAAAGAAAAAATAAAAGCAAGGGATTGGCTCAGCCGTGTCAAAAACTCACCACCTCTTGATACAGTATGATACAACCGTACCGTCACGATCTACAACAAACCCTACTTGAGTCACTAAAATGAGATTTAAGTTACTCGAGGCAATAAGATCAGTGGGTCACCAAATTTTATTATTTATCAAAACGCCACATGAATTCATGAGACAAGGATTTTTTTTTGCTTTAAAAAAAAACTTTTTAGTTCTAACCATACCCCCTTCCTCCCTTCAAATTGTAAAACGCAACACTTTTGTTACCCTTTTTTTTTCATCTCACAAAGGGGGTAAAAGAACAAAAAACGTTTTTGTTGCATTAGCTTTGGTGTTTAAGTTTCTAATCCTCCCTCCCAACACTTGCTAGCTCGTACTAATCCTTTGCCCTTAGTCTTCTTTTTTTGTTTCTCCTTCGATTCTAAATGGGTCAAGTCTCTAGACGTCTTGCGCCAATTAAGGCCGATTAAGTGATACATTTTTTTTGGAAAACAAACCTAAGAAGGCACTAGTTGTTTGAGTGGGTGGATTTGGTGCTGACTCAATCAGCGACCCCACTTGCTCCCTTGTACTCCTTGTGTGTTTGAATGAAATTTGCATCGTTTAGTTCTCAAAAAGAATGAGGACAGCATTCATGGCCAAAAACAAGGCTTCAGATGGGCTTCACCATTGCGTAGGAGGTGTTTTTTTTATTATTTATTTATTTATTTATTATAAAGGATCTTTTAGACCCTACCCATTAAAATAGCTCAGGGAAAGGGAAGAAGAAGAAGAAGCCAATTACATACTTCCGCAGCAAAAGTCACGGAAATATTTTGAAATTGAAATCTACGTCAATGTATTTTTCTTCATCTTCCCCTTCCTCTCTATACTTGAGTAAATCTCAAATGTACTCTTGTTAAATAAGAGAGAAATATTATCTTGTAATAAAATTGAAGTGGATTATTTAAAAATAAATTTTTTTGATTGAGAATCTAATAAAACTCTTTTTTTTTCTCTCTTTCTCAACCAATAATATTATTTTTTAAATAATTCACGTCAATTTTATTACAAGATATATCTTACCATAAATATTTCTCTAAATAAAATATGTGATACATCTACCAAATGGATTAGATTGTAATTGTATAGTCTCCTTATACATTATCAAAAATATATAGACTCCTTACAAGGAAAAACGTGGTTTGAAACCCAAAATGCTAGTACTATCACCTTAAAGGGACAACCAAGAAAAATCTAAAAACATTAGAGCGTACATCTGATTGGTTTGGGAAAGAAAAATTTTCCATTCTACAAGCTAGCCACCAGAGGTTCTAAGCAACAGGGAATGTCAATAATGATACTACACAACAAGGATAGTCATATCTGAGATTTTGTCGTCTATGACAGGACTTATTTGTTGTGTTATGGTAGGTACATGCTTGCACTAATTCCCTCTTCTTTTAATTGCCCAAACAACGGGTTGCTAGCTAGGGTAGCAAATGAAATCCATGTCCTATATGTGTAAAAGGAAAATGTTGTTACAGAAGATAGGTGAGGCTGTGCACTTCACTTATAATTGGCATCAACTTCTCGAGGGACATTGGCCTACAGCCTACTTCTAACTTCTAATCAGCATTGTGACGAGTATCGGCTTATATGTGTGTTTAGAGAAATGTTTGGTACTCGATCGATGGAGAACCAAGTTTGAGATGGATTGCTTGACATTTGATTTGATTGGTCACACGTTGGATCCCACACACACTGAGCACATGTGGGGTTCAGCGCTTGACCAATCAAGTTATGACACCAAACAGTCCAACTCAACTTGTTACCCGATCTGTCGAGTAACAAACATTTATTGTGTGTTTAAGATTGATGACACAATCTTGATTGGTCATCCGTTGGATCCCACACACACCAAGCACATGTGGGGTTTAGCGCTTGACCAATCAAGTCATAACACCAAACAGTCCAACTCAACTTGTTACCCGATCTGTCGAGTAACAAACATTTCTCGTGTGTTTAAGATTGATGACACAATCTTGTTTGTACCTAAAGGTTTGTGTGCAACTTGTGTACAAGTGCTTCAATTTTGCCTGCAAATCTGATGAGCAAGCTAATGGGCAAAGGTTATGGTAGAGAAGAAGTGATGCAAACTGGTTGAATGCTGTGTGCACTTATAGGCGTCATCTTCACAAGATTGCACATGAAACTTTCTTATTTAGGAAGAGTATTCAAGAAATTATTTGAAACGTATAAATATCTTCTAGAAGAGGTAGACCTGGGTTGGCCAATTAAGGCCTGCTCATCCAACCCATAAAGGCATGAGAACATAAGCAACATCTAGCTATCACCCATCTCATGGTGTTGGCTCATGATGAAGGAAGGAAGCAAGGTCGACCCACCAAATTCAATCTTCTTGGCCCCATAGATCACTAGCGTCCAATCCAAAGTAACAGAAAATAACCCCTAGATCTATCATCTTCAAACAACTCTCTTCTCGCCAAAGCCAAGTCCTCAACTCCCTTGCACTTGGTAAGGCTCATCATTTCAGCATCAACGACACACTTACATCTACAACTAGGCATGCCTCTGCAGTGTTAAGGATTGTCTATTGTTCGGCACGCTTTTGCCCCACTGAGAGATGGCTTCTTCACTAGCCTTATGACACCCCGAATTTATATTCTTTTATATGATGAGAGGATATTCACTTATTGTGTGCATAGTATGTGTATGTACGTATGTATGTTATCTTATGCTTGTGACAATTGTATACCTATAATTCTACATGCATAACACCTTGGTGTACTTATGTATGCATGTGTATGTTTAGTTGTAAACATTGTTCATTGCATGGTTTAGTTAATGTGTACATTGTACTTCGTACATTGCATGTACATAAAGAGTTCAAGCATGGTAGGTGTATTTAGTAGTTTATATTGGGATTCTATACTCCTCATGAATAACATGTATGTATTTTTATGATAATTAGGTGAGAATAGTCAATTGGCTAAATTATGCATATAGTGCATATTAAGGAATCCTATGCATATAGTACTTAAGCAATGTTAGGTAAAGTTGTGCAAGTTAATCTAATTACCGATGCGCATGTTGTATCCATCTATTTCAAGCATAATGTACATAAGTATGCTACACCCGTGTGTGTATACTATATATATGTCAAATCAAGTGTGTGTATGCAAGGACTATTTTATCGAATAGATTATTCCTAGCTAACGTAATTCATATCACCTCTTAATGATTTGCGAAGCCCTCACAATTCTTGTCATTTACTTTGCCGTGTGTTGAGTCACACTTATGTAAAACATCATGTATGCATAGGTAGATATCTACGTACATCTTATCTTAGTGTATTTATGTATGCTTGTGTATTCCTAGGTATAAATGTTATTGATTGCCCGGTGTAGTAATATACATATTATACCTTATACATTGTATGTATATACGTAGTGTAAACACAGTTCTTTGTGTGTTGTGTCATGTTGTGTGTGTGTATATATATATATATATATTGTATGCGTATGAAGATATTCATGTGCGTGTTATTATCTTGATGTACCTATGTATGTATGTGTAGGATTAGTAGTAAATATTGGATGTTTACATGATGTAGTGGTGTATACACTATACTACATAGGTTTCATGTGCATATATGTGTGGATTAAGCATGGTTCTGCATGATTTTAAGTTCTGGCAGAAGAGTGTCTTGGCGTCAACATGGATGGACGCCCATGTTATGTCAGCGTCCATATCGACTGACGCCAACCCTAATATAGCCGTCCATGGATGTGGACGTCAATATCCCTAATTTTCTGTGCGCAACAGAGTGCAGAGAGCACTCATTGGGCCAGGCTTCTGATTGGGGAGATGTCTCCCCAACGGCTCTTACCTGTCCCTTCAGCCCCTGCACGAGCCCTCTTGTCTCTTAATCTATAAAACTCATCCCTCTTGCAACCTAGAGAACTCTCTTGGCTCTTTACTAGAAGGGAAACCCTAGCTCAGGAATGTGAGGAAAACCTGAACTTGAGAGCTCAGATCCGGCGTTCTGAGGCTTGGATCCGGCGATCTTCTTCGACAAGGAGGAAGTCCAAGCATAGGAGAAGACCACCCCGGCGCTGGACTGCGGCCTACAACCCCCTAGAACCCGGAGCAAAGGAGTTTTGGAGGCTTCTTGGCACTGCCAAGGAGAGCTTCTCCGGCCATTAGATCCGTTTGGAGATTTATTCAAAGGCAAGTAAACCCTAGATCCTAAGCTTGTGCATGTCCCCTAAGTCCTAGCTATTTTTGTGGGTTTTAATTCGTGTCATGGACTCCCCCATTCTTCTTGTATTGGGAGCTCGGTCGGTCTTTCTGCGCAGACCAGAACTTGGCGTTCAGATCCCTTGACGCCGAGATCTTCTATTAGCGGCTAACGATACTGCCGTTAAGCTCCTAAAACGGCCAGACTATGCCGTTAAGATCTTCAGGACAGAACAACGAGCTGTTCTCTCCTCCTATATGATAAATTTCCGATGTATTTTCGCGTGAAGATATATTGTAACCACTATATGTTATGTAATATGGTTAATGGAATGTGCTCGTGAGATCTTGAAAATTTTCTGTGATTTATCTAAATTGTTAGAATTATGTGAAATACATGTGAAATGAAGAACATGGGTATGGTAACTTCCTGTTTGCATGATTCATGTGTAATTAGACTTCCATAAATTTTCCAGATGAGGTAAATGCATGTTAGTCCATGTCCCAAAAATTTGGGGATTTTCTCCTGAATATAAAACTGGTTATAATTTTTGTATTAGAAAATAGAGAGCATGCCTAGATTGGTTTAAGAGTCCGAAAAATTCACGTGTTGTGCAGAAATTTCGGGGAAAATTTCTGTGACATTATGAATGATAGGTATAGACCTGTGAATAGTCAACTCAAACATTTATGTTATGTTCCATGATAAATTGAATTATAAATGGCATGAGATTGAATGTTTTAATTTCTGCAAATGTAATATGATTCAGAAAAAAATTATGAAAATTTGCATGTGTGATCATAAACCTGAATTAGTCTGTGGTTAAATTCTCATGTTATTTGGATAACTGTAGAATGCTCTATAAAATTTCCATGCGGAACGAGTGTTCAACACATGCTAATATGAACATGGTTGATTTTGTATGTTTCAACCTGAATAGTGTGAGGTACTGAATGTTTGATTTCTGTTAACAGTAGTACCATGTTAGGGTTAACTGAGACATGTGAAATTTATGGATGTAACATATAAAATGATTCCACAGAATAAGTAGAACATGTGAATAATTGTGAAAATGCGATAAAGTGAATGTAATGTGTGATAATCGGGCCAAAATGACACTGCTACCCTAGGGGCCTCAAGAGTTGTACATAGAAAAGTCCCTATGGAAAACTCTATGTGTGAAAAGTTCATCCTAAAGGTATTAGGAAAATCCCGGAGGTGGACAAGTACCACTGGATAGGGTGGAGAGGGCTTCTCCCGGTCTGCGCAGTTACCAAGATTCACCACTATATTGCCTAGGTGGTGGGTATGTGATTATGAGTCGTGTTATGTGTTATGCGTTGTGAAAAGAGTTATGAGAATGAGATGTTTGTTAGTGTCCCCTACTGGTAGTTAGGACTGTGTGTCATGACAAATTGTTTAAACAATGAAATATGGATAAAGTGTAAAGTGATATGTGTTCAGGGAACAAGGTATGTGCAAGATGTGTGAAAATGTGGCACAAGGTATGTGCAAGATGTGTGTAAATTCTCCGGCCATTAGATCCGTTTGGAGATTTATTCAAAGGCAAGTAAACCCTAGATCCTAAGCTTGTGCATGTCCCCTAAGTCCTAGCTATTTTTGTGGGTTTTAATTGTGTCCTGGACTCCCCCATTCTTCTTGTATTGGGAGCTCGGTCCGTCTTTCTGCACAGACCAGAACTTGGCGTCCATATCCCTTGACGCCGAGATCTTCTATTAGCGGCTAACGATACTGCCGTTAAGCTCCTAAAACGGCCAGACTATGCCGTTAAGATCTTCAGGACAGAACAGTGAGCTGTTCTCTCCTCCTATATGATAAATTTCCGATGTATTTTCACGTGAAGATATATTGTAACCACTATATGTTATGTAATATGGTTAATGGAATGTGCTCGTGAGATCTTGAAAATTTTATGTGATTTATCTAAATTGTTAGAATTATGTGAAATACATGTGAAATGAAGAACATGGGTATGGTAACTTACTGTTTGCATGATTCATGTGTAATTAGACTTCCATAAATTTTCCAGATGAGGTAAATGCATGTTAGTCCATGTCCCGAAAATTTGGGGATTTTATCCTGAATATAAAACTGGTTATAATTTTTGTATTAGAAAATAGAGAGCATGCCTAGATTGGTTTAAGAGTTTGGAAAATTCACGTGTTGTGCAGAAATTTCGGGGAAAATTTCTGTGACATTATGAATGATAGGTATAGACCTGTGAACAGTCAACTCGAACATTTATGTTATGTTCCATGATAAATTGAATTATAAATGGCATGGGATTGAATGTTTTAATTTCTGCAAATGTAATATGATTCAGAAAAAAATTATGAAAATTTGCATGTGTGATCATAAACCTGAAATTAGTCTGTGGTTAAATTCTCATGTTATTTGGATAACTGTAGAATGCTCTATAAAATTTCCATGCGGAAACGAGTGTTCAACACATGCTAATATGAACATGGTTGATTTTGTATGTTTCAACCTGAATAGTGTGAGGTACTGAATGTTTGATTTCTGTTAACAGTAGTACCATGTTAGGGTTAGCTGAGACATGTGAAATTTATGGATGTAACATATAAAATGATTCCACAGAATAAGTAGAACATGTGAATAATTGTGAAAATGCGATAAAGTGAATGTAATGTGTGATAATCAGGCCGAAATGACACTGCTACCCTAGGGGCCTCAAGAGTTGTACATAGAAAAGTCCCTATGGAAAACTCTATGTGTGAAAACTTCGTCCTAAAGGCATTAGGGAAATCCCGGAGGTGGACAAGTACCACTGGATAGGGTGGAGAGGGCTTCTCCCGGTCTACGCAGTTACCAAGATTCACCACTGTATTGCCTAGGTGGTGGGTATGTGATTATGAGTCGTGTTATGTGTTATGCGTTGTGAAAAGAGTTATGAGAATGAGATGTTTGTTAGTGTCCCCTACTGGTAGTTAGGACTGTGTGTCATGACAAATTGTTTAAACAATGAAATATGAATAAAGTGTAAAGTGATATGTGTTCATGGCACAAAGTATGTGCAAGATGTGTGAAAATGTGGCACAAGGTATGTGCAAGATGTGTGTAAATGTGGCACAAGGTATGTGCAAGATATGCGTAAATGTGGCGCATGTATGTGCAAAAGTGAAATGATAAGAAGTATGAGATGTGAGGGAGAGTTAATGCAAATGAGAAGTTGTGCAAACATGTGAAACCAATGTGTTAGATTGTAGAATTTGTGATCCATGATATGGTAATGCGAAATAATGTTATGACAGCAACCTTAAAGTGCATGAAGTGGTAGTGTGCTTGCATGAGAAAACTAGTTTACTAGCATGCCATGGTTATGTTTTTTTTTCCATATGTTAGTATCTCAATCGAAATGCCATGCTTAGTATCATATCAAGTAATTTAACATTCATCATGTAATGGTGTATGTGAGTAAATTTAGACAACCATGATTATTTATGCAACACAAACTATGAACATGTAGACCTATCTGAGGGATAAGATAAAATATAGATAGTTACAGATCCATGTAATTGAATGAAATGCATACAAGGATCAAATAAAGTGTGATTATGAATATGGTAAATGCATGAATAATATTTAGATTCCATGCTAGTTGAAATGTTCAATTGGTATAAAAGTTCCATACTTAAGTGTTTATGGACTGCTAAATGGTTTCACCATGTTTTAACCTTCAAGTCATGCTATAAAAATGTGAAGCTATGTGCATATAATCTTATTATGTTAAAACAACAAGTAAATTGTATCATTAAATACGAAAAAGGCACGTGAAAAGGAAGAAATCATCATGCTAGCTTGTTATTTTCCCTTATGCTCAAATTTATGTTTTAGTGATAGAGATATCTATGGAATGAAAAAGAATGTGTGGACGAATCATGCTATATGTTAGGTGAATAAAATGTGTATGTGTACATGTGTATGATGTTATGCTCATGATTTAGAATAGAAATATGATAGACTAAAGCATGCTCATGTGAATATAATACGTATTGCTAGTTAAGAGCAAGGACCATGAGTATCTTCGTGATTTGGTGATAGTGTGCATCTCTTTAATGTTAATGCCTTATTGTGAGTGTGACATGTTTAAGTTTAAGTCTTTGGTTTGCTTGCTGAGTCTTTGGACTCACTCTTGCTTCGGCGTACATGTTGACAGATATTATGCACTAAAAGGAAGCTTAGTGAGGATCGCCAATCAGAAGACTGTTTTGTGGAGTTGCGACTAGTTGTACTTTTCTTTTTCTCATAGTATGAAAAGAATTATTGTATGGACAATATTTGGACAATGTAGTTCTTTATATTATATTAATGTGGACATTGTCTTTCTATTTCGCTATTTAGATTGTGGAATGCGTGTTGGTGATGGGTTAAAAGTTGAGATATTTATTTTATTCCGCTGTACTCTATTGCTATCCAGGTACATATCAACCTATCGACTAGTGTTGGGTACATGTCCCACTGTGACGACGCCCCTTTATACCGATGGGGATTGGTATAATCGTACCGGTATGAAGAGGGTCGTTACAAGCCTAGCACACCATCTCTTCTCCAAAGACCAGTGGCTACAACATAGCTCCAACCATGCCTCATAGTTAGAGAAAAATGATGCTCTATCTCTTGCCTAAGGTCATACTGATGTGGCGTGCACTCTCACCTACCCCAACAACCAATCGATGCAACCCTTGGGAGGGGGAATATACACAAACTCTAGCCATGCCTCACAAGCAAAGGGAGATGATGTTCCATCCTTTGTATAAAATCATGTTGATTTGACATGTATCATCAACTACCCCTAGCAGCTAGTCGATGTAATCTTAAGGAGGGGGGACATGTACAAAGAACCCCCCTCCCTCCCTCGACATACACTTAAAAGAAGAAGAAGAATGGACAACAATAGTAGAAAACATGTTCTAGACTTTTCGTTCTCACTTAGAAGAGCACCTTAACTCTCTGTCTCTCTCTTCACCCTTGTTTTTCATGACTTGAACATATATGATCCTCCCCCCCCCCCCCCCAAATGACTCCCAAGACCACTTAATCAAATTGTAAATTCGAACATCATTTGTCAATAAACAAATTCAAGAATTCATACAGATCGGAAGATGTTAGTTAGGCCTCGTTTGATAATGCTTAATGAAAGTCTAAAATCTGAAATACTTACTTTTTAAGATTTTAAATTATTTGATAAAATATTTGAAGCTATATCTTAATTAATCACTTAAGTCTAAAAACCACTTAATTTTTAAGCTAAGATGGATAACTTTTATTTTATTAAATTTTTTTTTTCAGATTGACGATCGGCGACAGGTATCACCGGAATCTGGCGACTGTCAGCGGCCAGCTCCGACAACCTCCGGCTAGAATCCGACGACAATCATCAAATTTTGACGATTGCCTTCCGGAACTCGACCAGCTCCAGTGACGATCTATAAATCGATTTCAAAAAGAATATTTTTGGCGGTTTTAGGTTTTGAACCTAAAATCTACCCAATAGTAGTGTATCATCTTACCCAATTATGCTACACTTTAGATATTATTTAAGTTAGTTATCAAATATCTCTTAACTTATATCTTATATATATTATTTTTTTAAAATTTCAGATTTAGAGAATAGATGAAAAATTAGATTTAGACACTTTAAATAAGTATTATCAAACGCCACCTTAGTTAACAACTTTTTGACCTATACAACCTTGACAAAAAAAGATGCCCTATTACCAGTAGAATGGTGATGAGCAGGGTGGCTTGGCCTTATTCTATGTATTGATGATCAGTCTATCCCCATATAATTTTATTTAATTATATACAATTTTGGTGATTAACAAAACTATAACAATTATTTTCTAACAAGTTTTTATGAAGTTCATCCACAGGAAATAATCCAAGCCAAATCTGTAAGTAATTTTTACTCTGTATCTTTTAAAGTTCAGAGCATGTATTTTCTCTAAGTTGATTTCCCTTATAAGCATACCTATTTCATAAGTATCAGATAATGATTTCCCTTATAAGCATAACGATTTCATAAGTATCGTATAACGATTTCCCTTATAAGCATAACGATTTCCCTTATCAGCATGAACGATTCTATCGCTCAACGATTTCACTTTACAACGATTCGTTAAGTGAAACAACGATTTCGGTCTTACAATGATTTCGGTTTCACAATGATTCGTTAAGTTAAACAACGATTTTGGTCTCACAATGATTCGTTAAGTGAAACAACGATTTCAGTTTCACATCGATTTCATAAGAAAAACAACGATTCGGTCATCGGTTTCTTAAGTAAAAACAACGATTTGATTGTTGTAACGATTCGATAAGTGAAAACAACGATTTGATAGCTAGAACGATTTGCCTTTACGCTAGAACGATTTGCTTGCACATCGATTTGTTTATGTTTGAACGACGATTTGCTCAAACAACGATTTGTTTATGTTTGAACAACGATTTGCTCAAACAATGATTTGCTTATGTTTGAACAACGATTCACTCAAATATCGATTTGTTTGTGTTTGAACAACGATTCGCTCAAACAACGATTCGCTTATGTTTGAACAACGATTCGCTCAAACATCAATTTGTTTGTGTTTGAACAACGATTTGCTCAACAACGATTTGTTTATGTTTGAACAACGATTTGCTCAAACAACGATTTGCTTATGCTCAAACATCGATTGTTTATCTTTGAACAACGATTCGTTCAAACAACGATTTGTTTATGTTTGAACAACGATTTATTTTTACTTGTACAACGATTTGCTTATATCTGTACAACGATTTGTTTATGTTTGAACAACGATTCACTCGAACAATGATTTGATTATATTTGACCAACGACTTGCATAAACAACGATTTGCTTATACTTAAACAATGACTTGTTCACACAACGATTTGCTTATATCTGTACAACGATTTACTTGTACATCAATTTGTTTATGTTTGAACAACGATTCGCTCAAACAACGATTTGATTATGTTTGACCACCGACTTGCATAAATAACAATTTGCTTATACTTAAACAATGACTTATTCACACAACAATTTCATAAGTTGTACAACTATTTCATTGTCATAGCGACTTCATAGATTACATCGATTTCATATATGATATTCAAATATATTTTCAAATATTGTGAAAGTCAAAGTCTTCCCGCGTGCATCACTAATATCTTTTCATTTAATGTGATTGTACACATCTCTGCATGATGCATATATGTGTGCCTTCTATTCCTATGTTTCTATAGCAAACACCTTTTAGGATAACAGAATGACATTACTATTTTGGTGTACGTTCTTGCTGTATGGTTTCTAACGTTGACTAACAAGTATAGAGACAGTCTAGCTGTCTGTGCTTCGACATTTATTGTGTGCAGGTCATATCTTACAACGTTGGACAACCAGAAGTTGAGGAACATCTGGATGAATCTTCTCTTTACGTGCATGGCTCCAGAGCATTAAATGGCTGCAAGCTTACCTATCGCGCATGACGGACCATGCTGTCTAACGTGCTTTAAGCTTAGAGAGAACAGCCATTTCAACGGCTATAATTTCAAGAGAAGATATATAGAAGAATGATGACTCCATGAAGGATGACTTTTGCGCAATAGAGCTTTCAGAGATCAACCAACCTTCAACTTGCGAGCTTCAGAAACAAGAGCTTCTTGCTTCACTCCATCCATTCCTTAGCGCGTAGCTCTCAGCCTTTCATTGTCTAGACTTGTTCGAGAGCTTGTAGTTCTAAGAGATTTTTTTATTGTTAATCTTTCTCTATCTGACTTCGCATCAGATCAAACATTTCGTTGTAAACTTGGTCTAGGGGCCTTTCGCTTTCTTTCACATCTATTGTGAAGTTCCTCTTCGGGTTGTGAATAGAAGACCTGTTGGAAACAAGTGGTTTGTATTTCCTT
Source organism: Colocasia esculenta (assembly GCA_014218235.1). NCBI lineage: Eukaryota > Viridiplantae > Streptophyta > Magnoliopsida > Alismatales > Araceae > Colocasia > Colocasia esculenta. Next base: position 84,019,244 of record CM024759.1, read on the forward strand.
CGATAAGGTAGGAAGACCTATGTATCAGGGTGGTTTGTACCTCTTCGGGGTTAGAAGAGAAGGTCAGCTGCAACTGGATGTGTACGGGTCCTTAAGGGGGACAGTACCATTGGCTAGTGAAATCTCAAGTTGTTGCTTGGAGACTGGATGTAAGACTCTTTGGGATAGAAGGTCCGAACTAAGATAAAATTTCTTGTGTTGTGTGCTTGTGTGCTTATTTGTGTGTTATCTTTCTTATCACTAACACTAACAATCGAACTTAGTATTTTTCTGTTAAAATATTTTTGTTAACATGTGTTAAATCTAAAAATTTTTAAATCTCATTCACCCCCCTCTGGACTTGCTAGCTGGGCAACATGTATAATTATTACTCGTATAGCAGCTTAATCGAAAAGCTTTGATAATTAGTTATGTTATCTCAAATAGTTGATGTACGTATAGGCTCACCTTTTCACTTTCCCAATTTTATAAGAAAATTTGACCCTCCAAATTAAGAGAAGGTTAAACAATTCAAGCGAAATGCTTAGATATGCTATCCGAATGAATACGTGGCATATTCGGATTAGGGGAAGGTTGATCGATTTATCTGTAATCTCAAAATGGCTAAGGCTTATGCACTATATATAGTTTTTATCTTTCAGTTATTGAAATGATTTCTTTCAATTAGAATGACCTATGAACATAGGTCGAACCTGATTGAACAAGGTAAATATTATTAGTGTAGTGTGGACATGCATGTATTCTAGCTCCGGGCCAATAAAATTGACTCAATTATTTTGACAGGAGATATATTAATATTACAAGTTGTTGAACATGTCATTTCGACTATTTCTATCAAAAGTGTTCCAATATTAGGGCAGACAATAGATCAACCACGAAGATTTGACATATGAAACTGTCCACAGTCGTGACTTTTTTTTCCCCCGATGCTCATCTATATTTGAAGATAGATATCAGTAGTTAAGATAGAATATTGATGAGAATATTTATACTCATCTTAATTGTTAAGAAGATTGATGGTTTAAATGTTAAGTTAAAAAGTTGGAGGCATATCTTAAAATTAAAGATTTTAAAATTAGTAGAAGTAATTAAATCAGAATTTATACATTGTAATTATAATAATAAGAGAGTGTTACAAGAAGATATGATTTAAATTGATGAACAAGATATTCCTAAGAATAGTAGCTTTCGATATTTATAGTCTATCCTTCAAGAGAACAGAGAGATTTATGACAATGTGACACACATGGTTAAGTACATGTTGGCAAAAATAGAGAAGTACATTAGGAGTCTTCTGCGATCGTCGCATACCAGTAAAACTTAAATGAAAGTTTTATAGAATGGCAGTGATACTTGCTTTATTATATGGTACTAAATGTTGGACAGTGCAAAAAAATATATTAAAAAAATATGTGTGGCGGAGATAAGAATACTGAGATGGATGTGTGGTAAGACTAAGAACGATAAGATTAGGAATGTGCGCTTCCGTGAGGATTTAGAGATAGCTCTAATTGATAGAAAAATGAGTGAAAATAGACTTATGTGGTTTGAACATGTGCACTGTCGCCCTAACTCGGCGCCGGTTAAAAGGTGTGACAAAATCTTAGTGGATATCCCTAAAAGAGATAAGGGAAGGCCTAAAATGAGATGGTACGATATTATTAAAAAAGATTTGGACTTATTAAGTTTAAACATGATTATAACACTTGATAAAAAATTTTGACCGGAAAGAATTCATGTAACCGACCCCAAATAATGGGATAAAACTCTAATGATGATGATGACTTGAAGATAGAAATCAAAGCCAACTTACTAATTGACAGTTTCTTTCAAAGCGAAGTCTAACCATTAGACCTTCATAAAACTTGTTAAACAACATTGCTGGATATAATAGGAGATTGCAAAAAAAAAAAAATCTGATATATGATTCTCTGTTCGTGACTGTATTTTCACAATTTATTAATATAAATAATGTAAAAATGATAATACAAACTTACTGGCTATTGCGTATTGGGTCTCAATTAATTGTGGTAGATTCTCTATCATTAAAAAAATAACAGAAGATTGTAATGTGTGTATGATGCATGGCTTCGTGTGGGTGAGGATCTTCTTTGCACTCCTCTGGACTTCACCCCTTCTTCGATCATGTTCCCCTTCCTCTCTATAGTTGATCTGGTGCGTCATGTCCACCTTCCTGCCTTCCTCACTGACCCTCCATCACCCCTATCCGCTTGCTTCTCCGTCTCATCTGCCCCCTCTACCCCCCTCCTCCACCCCATCCTCCCCCGTCACTGTCGTAACCCTTCGCCTCCTCCCTCTGGTGTTGCCATCTCCCTCATCCACGCGTCCTCCGTTTTCCAACATCCTCATACCCTATGCAAATCCTACGTAATGGCCTCCCTCGTCCCCGCTCCATCGTCGTCTATCCATCTTCAATGCCTTCCTCTAAACCTTGGCGTTCGACCTTTCCCCCAGTCACTGTAAGTTCCCCTTTTGCTCTCCTCATTTTGGTCTACGCAGATATCTCTATCGGTTTCTACCCGACATCAATAGCTGCTTTGTTGGCCTCCTACCAGATCACTCTGTTTTGACTAAAAAAAATTTACTTACCAAATACTTCATTGTGTTTGTCTTTTTTTTTTTTTTTTAATTTTAGAGAAAAAAAGATAAAAAATTATAATCAAACACCCTATAAAATTGGGATCTTAGAGTTACAGTTAACTCGTAGTTTAGACATTTTCCACACTGCTCTTATTGGATGTGCGTCATCCGAGCTACCGATATTGGTTTGCTATGCAAAAGCTCTACAATCTTCCTCCTCTTTCAGAGTTAGCCCCCATCTCGACCTCTCTATGACATCGCTCAAGCATAACTCGAAATTGTTTCTTTCTGTATTTTGATTTGGTAATTAAGTGTGTTTTGATTAATTGGGTGACTTATCTATCTTTCCCAAGTGGGTGGTTGTGTAGTCTTTTGTGTTTCCAACCTTGGTACTCATTTTGGTTTAGAAATTTCTTCTCATGTAATGGCCTATATATTAAATTTTATCTAACGAATGAAACTTTTAATTTTAAATTTTTTTTTTGGTAAGGTGTGATACATGGCTCAAGAGGATCTCACCTTGTTGAAACTCCCTTCTTGCCACCTAGCACTGGGTTAATCTGACGATGGCACTCTTACAAGGTGCAGCCACGCCTGCGTCAGTACTCGGATGCTCCCAATCATGCCATGCCCATGGCGGTGATGGCAACTCGATCGTCTTTTTGTCCTTATGATAGTGCCAGCTCATGAGGGACCCAAAATAAAGAAAAATAATGGCCGGAGTGGGACAGATCTCGAAGGGCAGGTGCACTGATCAGGAGTTGCGCCTCTGCAATGCACATGAATGCATGGGGGTAAGAAATATCATATTATATTCTTATTTGACTGATCAGTAATAAGGCTATGTTGGGTATTATCCCTAATCTATATCCAAATACCCAACATGGCCCAAGAGAATAAATAATATGATCAAGATATAATTAATACTACGGCTTTTCAAAATTTAAAGTAAATGAGAACTTGGGTCGTCGCTACTTTCTAGAAAGGTGGAACCACACAACTCTTTTTTTGATTTCACTCTTTCATGTAATCAAATAATAATGCAAGGCGCAGGCCCATCGTGCTTGCTGGTCTGATCCGGGTGTTCAGAACCCATAAACATATGTGCGTGTGGGAGCTCATATAAGGCGTGTGGAGTTCGTGCATATATATACATGTAAAGGCGTGTATAAAGAAAGGAGCAAAAGAGAGTAACTTAAAAAAAGGCAAAAGATCATATGAATCTCTTTAAAGTTTGGACCAACAGGTGCTGCGAGTAGTTGATTTGGAGGGGTGGCCCTTCTTGCTCCATGATTACATCTTTTAGGGACATGGGAGAGGAAAGGAAGATGATAAGATGTAAGTGACATGATGGGTAATATGCACATGACTAGGGAAAGAGTGGAAAAGCAATGGGGTGAGATTGCGAAGTGATTCTCTAGGGTTTTTGTACGTAGTTTAGTGGTAGAATCACTATACTACTCTTAATTAGGTGAGAGGATCTAAAAGTTAAATTAATCTCATACATAATATGTGTCACGTTTATAGACAAATATTTCTTATCCGTACTCACTTAATTGTGAGTCACCGTTACCTCCATTGTCGAGCTACCTCTACCTCGGTATATCACCACTACATCACATCATCATGTAGAGGAGGCTGTGTGGCATATCATCGGATTATTTCCGTACAAGTCAACAACACCCACTTAGATATATAAGTAGATCATTATTTAGGATAATATTATTTTCTCCTTCCTCTCTTGTCATGATCCCTCGCTCTCTGACCCACCTGTTTGTCCCCATGTCATCTTCGGATAGAGAAAGAATCTCCTCACCCAATGACAATATTCCATCCATTTTTTTACAATAAAGATATTCCATCATATTAAATGAAGGAAGGTACAGAGGACGATAAGACACCATCCTCCGTTAGGAGGAGACGGCAAACATCACAGGACACGTCATGGACCATCAGTCTAAGTACAACAGGGTAACTCTACCCAAGAAAAGACCAATCGGGGTACAAAAAGATGCAAGACAGTCGGACAACGCTGACGACTAGCCAACCAGAAACATTCAAACGACCAATCAGGGAAGAGAGAGCACATGTGCATAGTCGATGGCGCGAAACAAGGGGACATGCAGCAGGAGTCGGAAGACGCACTGGGCTGCTTGGAAGTCTCGCCGACGAACGATGGCAAAAAATTGACAGGAGAAGGCAAGCTCGTGCCAACCAATCATCGCGGGGGAGCTCGTCTTAATCGAATTGAGCAGGAGCGCAAGACACAACTGCGGAACTCAATCAAAAGGGCATGAGCACGAGTGCGCCGTAGACGTCGCCAAAACGAGGGGGTGGAGCTGAAGTGGGGAGCGCCGTTACCGACGGGGACAAAACAGAAGCGTCGGTAGCCTACACCAACGAACAGCAAACCTAAACAACGAACATCTTGAAAAGAGTGTGGAAACGCCATGGGGGTGCTATTCCACTGTTGAGAGACTTTGAACGAAGGCCACCTCACCCGTGATGTAGTCAACACCATCGGAGTTAAGGGGGAAACAAAGAAATGGGGCAAGCCCAAACAAAAACTACCTCCGCAGGGTAGAGGGAGGGGGCTCCACGATGACACAGAGTACCCCCTCCCCACCGAGTTGGAGACGCATCGGAACTCTAGCCAACCAACATGAGAAGGGGACCCTCCAAGGGCTCTGAAAATATACCCATTGCCCAAAACAGTGAATAGATATCCAAGGCCTGATTTTTTGGTCGATGAGGGATTGATAATGGACATTTCACACTACAAGAAAAAGCGCATATAGAGACCGATTTAGAGACCGAAATATTCGGTCCCTATTCGGTCCCAAATAGGGACCGAATAGAGACTGAAAATTTCAGTCCCAAAAATAGAGACCGAATAATTCGGTCCCTATTCGGTCCCTACCCTACATAGGGACCGAATTTATTCAGTCCCTATTCGGTCCTTATGTCTAGGGACTGAATTGGGACCGAATACTTTCGGTCCCTAAATAGGGACCGATCTTATTCGGTCCCTATTTAGTGACCGAATAGGGACCGAATTTAGTCGGTCACAGATTTGTGACCAGAAGTTTTTGACCGACATATTCGGTCACTATTCGGTCCCTATTCAGTCTCTGAGCTATTTATGGACCGAATAGAGACCAAATATTTCGGTCTCTATTTCTGATTTTTCTTGTAGTGTCATAATTTATGAAAAATAGAACACTGTATATATATATATATAGTTTATTATAAATATATATAATTACTTCACATATATAATGATTTAAGATTCATGACCCATTAGAGACCCATACCTTAATTTGTCACCCACGAATTTGGAGACTTGGAAGAGTCAATATCGATCTAGATATATGAATAAAAAATTAAAATAACTCTAATGTAGATCAAATTATATTATTTTACAAAGTATAATACTCCAACTGATAGCACAAGTACATAAATAAAAATATCTCCTTAAAGAGCATAGCCTGAGGAAATGCAAAAGAGCCACTGGTGCACTGAAAGAAGTCTCCGCACTCCACTACCCCATCTAAGATGGGCACTATTTCAAGTCATCATATGTAAAATAGGGGATGAGTCTCACAAAATAATAGGCTCAATAGAGATACCCAATCCCACCACTCAGTCGTCAACAGTGCACAAAGAATAATATAACAAAAGTAACATAAAACATCAATAAAAATTAAATTAATAGAAGAATCTATGCTAACAACACTAAACAATTAAGTTGGCAACCCGTCGAATGTCAAGAGAACAACTCATGCATACTTACCAAAAAAATAGATGACTCAATACTATATACTTAGGAAGTGGCTTGGTCAATCCGTGGTAGTCCTCTTATCTAGAAACAAGAATCACTAGCTATGACAATATGAGAAAGCGCAGCCACTATGCTCATAGTGAGGGGCTCATTGGATTAATCTCTCCTCTTGACTACTGCTCGATGTCTAACCACCTCTCACCCTTGGAGTGCCGCATGTGAGGAATCTAACACCACACATACATAAAACTGCAATTTGGCTTAGCAGTAGTCCCACACCTAATTACTCTTAATTACTCAACTTCCGAACCACATATATCTAGTGAGGCTTGTGAGAAGAACATAATTAGTTGAGGACCATGTCCAACAAAACTCCCTAGTTGTGCCCCGAGCACGAGGACCAAATTAAACCTCCATCCTTTCCCTTAGTCAGAACACACTAGTAGCACTAAGAAAGTAGTACCAACAACCTCTGAACTTGGAGTGTTTGGAGAATGGTTGGAAAATCACTCATGGAACACTAACTGAGAGTATGCCGATGTCACATCCCCATCTTCTTCAGTCCGGCTTATAAAAAACAACTTAAAACTCTAGATAAAGCCAGACCAAATGAAAATATTACGACTGAAGAAAGTAGAACAATAGAACAATTATAACAAAAGAGCAATCTTCCAAGATCTATAAATGCCCAATGTTGATTTCTAAGTGATGCTCATCCTCCAAAATTATGATTGACTCAAAACAATTAGCTGCTAACTCCTGGAAAATAGTGAAAGTAGGTGTGAGTCTTAAGATCCAATAGGTATGATCAGAACCAATCACTTGCTTATTATATCATAATTTGACATATCAAATGATAACTTACAAATTTAACATGGATTTATGCATGTTTTAAATATATAACATATACAAGGAAAATATAACTGAGATCGATGTGCATACCGAACACATTCATACTTGTTAGATTATTGATTTCAAATCACTTAACATATAATATTCATATTTCATCATTGGCATGACAATTAGACCATATCAAATATGATTCTAACATATTGAATCATATTCCAAATCAAATCACAATGCACTCATATGCCAACTCACATATTTAGGCAAAATATCTTATTAATCATAACAAAGTAATTTATTTAAGCATATCCTGAACATATATTCAAATCACAACACAAGGGGTCAAAACACATACACCTTAGCACCTAGACAATGGTGCCACGATCTTGTTCGATTGCGTAATAGCAGGGGCTATTTACCCCACCATCCATTATAATGTGCTTCTAGATTTTCAAAACATATAACTGCATAATCCTTGGATCGATGTGCATACCGAACACATTCATACTTGTCAGATTATTGATTTCAAATCTTTTAACATATAATATTCATATTTCATCATTGGCCTGACAATTAGAGCATATCAAATATGATTCTAATATATTGAATCATATTCCAAATCAAATCACAATGCACTCATATGCCAACTCACATATTTAGGCAAAATATCTTATTAATCATAACAAAGTAATTTATTTAAGCATATCCTGAACATATATTCAAATCACAACATAAGGGGTCAAAACACATACACCTTAGCACCTAGATAATGGTGCCACGATCTTGCTCGATTGCGCAATAGCGGGGGCTATTTACCCCACCATCCATTATAGTGTGCTTCTAGATTTTCAAAACATATAACTGCATCATCCTTGGACTAGATGACCTCCCATTGTGCCCCCCCCCCCCCCCCCCCTCCCCTAGATAGCACTGTTCATATGCTCGTTTCATGAACAATAATTGATAATAGTTATCTTTCATACAATGAAATAAGATATATTTTTATCTTGTTTTCACGTTTATCATATGATACATGAATCATTTATATAATAAATGATTCAAAATAGTTAACTTATATCTTCAAATTCAAATACATAATATCATTGTAATTATCATATAACTCATGATTTAAACATGAAATAACATGTTTCTGAATTAATTATGCAATCTACATATATAGAAGTATGATTTCATGTATCAAAACAACACAATAACAATTAACATACTTTAAGTTCATCATATGCCTACTTTTGGGTAGACTTCCCAAATTAGGTCCAAAAAAGTTCCAAAATCTTCTAATAAAAATTCCTATTTTTCTTTGGATGAGTTTTCTAAGATTCATCTCTTTTTCCTTAGTCTTATTTAATAACCTCATATGCCTAATTACTAAACTACCAATCTCTTGGACACCAGTTAGGTTCTACTAATTTCTTAGATACTTACCAAACATCCAAATCTTAACTCCTTGACACTTATCAATATATCACATATAATATCCCTAAGTAATCATTACCTTTACACCTATCTCATTTATATAATATATTACATTCTTAGACTACCATTCTCTTTATTATAAAATTCTAAACTTAATCATTATCTTTACACATGTTTCAAGATTTTATAGTAGACTCAAGCCTTAATCCAAAATCGAACCTCAAATACAGAATGGAACCTCATAACAAAATTGAGTCTCACACAAAATCGAGTCTCAAATACAAAATCGACTCCCAAAGAGATAAGTGAATTGACTCTTAGAAATACTTAAGAAAATCGACTTTCGAAGACACTATCAAGAGAATCTCTTAGATACATAAGAAAATTGACTCTTAGAGACACTAAAAAATTGACTATTAGAAACATAAGCGAATCAACTCCTAAAGACACTAAAGAATTAGCTCTCAGAAGCACAAGAGAATCGACTCTTAGAAACATGAGAGAAGTACTCCTAAAGATACTAAAGAATCAACTCTTAGAAACACGAGAGAATTGATTCCCAAAGACACTAAAGAATTAGCTCTCAGAAGCACAAGAGAATCGACTCTTAGAAACATGAGAGAAGTACTCCTAAAGATACTAAAGAATCAACTCTTAGAAACACGAGAGAATTGATTCCCAAAGACACTAAAGAATTGACTCTAAAGAATATAAGAGAATCGACTCACAAACACACAAAACTGCCTGTTTGGTATCAGAATAAAATAGGAGTAGGGATGACTTATCCCCATTCTCTGTTTGGTACGCTTACTGTCTACAAGAATAAGAGAGCTTAAGAAAAATAAGGATAACTCAAAAAATGAGGATAGTAATGAGGATAATTCATTACAGGGGACCTCTGAAGTGAGTTATTTCCACTTTTTAATCTCCATTTCACACCTTTTAATACAACTTTATCTTCATCAATATCCTTCTCTATTAAACATATATTAAATACTAATCAGACTTCAGATAATAAATATTAAAATAGTATTACTATAATATTATATTAATTAGCATAGTTAATAACTAAATTATTCTAGTAATTAACACAATAATGAATATAGTAAAATTAATATTTTACTATATATACTATATATATTTATGGTGATTGATATAGTAATATAATCAAATTGATGAAACTCCTCTCTAAATATGTTTAGAGATAATAACATTAATATAGTAATTAACATAGTAACTTAGTCAAATTATTAATGACATCATAATAAACTATGATTAAACTAATATAATAATGCAGTATTATCATTAATTACTTTAGTGATTAACATACTACAATATTTTTATATTACTATAGTAATTAACAATAGCAATATAGTCACATTATTATTATCATCTTAATAAATTATGATTAGTCTTAATGTACTAATAACACATTAACACATTTGTATTTTTACATTATTATAGCAATAAGCATACTAATCAACTATTATTATTACTATATTATTATATTATGTATAACAGTGGTAAATAACATAGTAATATGGTCAAATTAGTGATAATACCGTACTAATTATGATTAGACTTAATGTAATAACATATTAACATAATAATGTTACTACATTTCTATAAAAATTGATATAGTAATGAACTTAGTGATGTTACTATTATTATATTACATATGACTATTGTAATTAACATTGTAAAATAGTCATTAGTAATGTCACCATTATTATATTACATATAACTATAATAATTAACATAGTATTATAGTAAAATTATTTATAGATCATAGTATTATTGAGGGCAAAAAGGTCATCCTCATTTCCATCCTAGTTTTCACCAAATATGAATAAATTTAAATATGAGAATAACCTAACTAATTATACTAAATCACGTGAGGTTAGAGGATAAGAATAACTTATACTCAGATGAGTTATAATGACTATTCTCATTCTTCCCTACCTCGATTCCACGACTAATAACAGACTATAAACAAACCTTCGAATCCAACAATCAAGATCCAAAAATTAAATGACAGAAATCCGAAAAGTTGTGGGGATGGCACACTCAACCTGTTCGAACTTTTGCCACCGAGAGGGATCTTGATGAACCCTAGCAATTTATGTGTTCGGACTGGAGTTGTATGAGAGATCTTCTTGACAGTGATTTGAAATTTGTGCAAGTCTGGAAATGGTTTTCCGATGGGAACCAGCTAGCCAACTGGTGCCTTCATTGCCATTAATGGTGTGGTGGTGGGGGGGAGCAGCCTCAGTTATTTCTGCGGTGCCGGCTTTCAAGGCCGAGACTTTGACCAACACCCGACGAGGATCCGGATTGGGAACCGAGAAACGGACGGCGCCGCGTCATGACTCCCCTCCTCCACGTACTTAAATAAATAATTACTTTATTAAGAAAAAAAAAAGGAAATAGCATGGTCGCCCATCTATGTCCACTGATGACCGGTGAAGGAGGGCACTCGTTGAAGTCGATGGAGACTTCGACACCGTGTTAGTTGTTGCTGGTCCCCCAAAATAAAGATCATATATCTTAATTAATGAGTCTAACAATTTCATCATTTTGGACCCATTAAAGATTACGTTTTATTTTTTTTTCTTCTTCTTATTTTTATATTATATAATCGGTGATCAAATTATATGAACGCATAACTCATAATAGTTCTATAATTAAAAACTTTTTAAATAAAATACAAAAAATCCTAAATATACTTCACCAAACAAAACTCAAGTCAATGATGTCTTTGTGGATAGAGTAATGATTAGTGTCTGACACCATGGGCACTAATTATGTCTTATTGGAACGTTCGGACATGTCATCCGCACATGCTACACGGGCGCCACCGTGGTAGTGGGTGGTGGCCGACTGACCACTGTATGTCTATTTTTTATTATTAGATAATTATTTGTTATCCTTATGTAGTTATTTATCACGGTAGATAATTATTTGTCACCAGTAGATAATTATTTTTGTCACTATTTGATAATTATTTGTTACCGATAAATAGTTATTTGTCACCAATAGATAGTTATTATCACAATTTGATAGTTTTTTTTGTCACCGTTAGATATATTTTTTTGTCACTAATAGATAATTATTTATTACCGATAGATATTTATTTGACACAGATAGATAACTTTTTGTCACCAGTAGAATAACTATTTATTATTAATAAATAGTTATTTGTCACCACTAGATAGATATTGTCGCGAATAAATAACTATTTGTCATTGCTGGTTGTCGATCACCAGCTATCGTCGATGGCCACCACTTCTATACAACCGCCGCCGTCAGTCGCCGTCCCTCTGCCCTATCGCCATAGTGGCGCCCGCATGACATGTCCGAATGATATGCCAAGACATTCCAACAAGAAATTAGTGTCCGGAATGTCAGACACTAATCATTTGTCCTTGTGGATATCATGCGACATCTTGCACCCCCAGTCAATCTGAAAGTCCTTCTAATGGCATTGTGTCACTTCAATGAGGCAACATCTTGCACATCTTAATTTGTTGCATGCTTTTAAGAGACCACACTGTTGTTCATGACATATGTACCTAAAAAGAATTAAGAGAAAAAAAAAAAAGAAAACAGGACCTTCAAATAATCTCTTGTTCTAGCTAGGTAGAAGATTTTTTTTATTCGTAATAATATGAGCTTTTTACAAATTTTTTCATAAATCACGTTATTTGCAGAGAACAATCGAAGGATTAAACCCGTATAATCATAAGAGATTGAATTTGAAATCATGATCCTAATCTCTCTTGCATGTGGATTAAAAGAGAGAGAGAGAGAGAGAGAGTAGTCCTAACTTTGGAGTTCACGAACACCAATCTTTGAACCCATAAATCACACGGGAGAGAGAGAGAGTACCGTGGACTCATAAATTCGCTTCCTCCTCCTTCTCCAGTAGTATGCATCCTTCATTTTTGACGACAGTAGACATTATCGTTGGTCTGCCTAATATACCAAGGAATGATATAATAGTTATAGTAGCATGTCAAAAAAAAAGATATAATAGTTATAGTCTTCTTATATGTATATTATATTAAAATGAGGTATCACGATTTAAATCTCTCATTAACTTAGGAATAGATTTATAAAGAATATTTAAATATATTGTGATAAGTTAATTTTCTAAAAACTAATAATGTGTCTATCAGAAAATATCGTTGCACATCCCCTCCCCCCTCTCTTCACCGCATCGATCTCTCCTTCTTCCTCATTAGCAACGGAAAGAGCGGAACGGATGGATGTGCCACTCACGCTAATGTGGTACCTCCCAAGAAAGAAATTTTGGTGCCAAAAAAGTGAAAACTCGGATCTCTCAGCACTCCTTTTAAAAAAAAAAGGAAAAATAACTTCTATTAAATTAATAAAGAGTCATTACATATTTCGATCATAATAGAGGAAACATAGGAGAAACCTAGCTACTACAACAACGGTGCAGTAGTGTAGAACTCAAACATTAGCCAAAAAAAACTTAAAAACAAATAATATTGTAATATTCTACGATGTCCTGTGATATATATATATATATATATATATTTTGACACCACTCAAAATTAATATCAGAGTACACGGAACACGAGTGCTACTCGATCTTGAATGGGGCCTCTCTAATAAAAAAGTGAATTTTACACGTGGGACTGATGCTTCCTCCCGGCATGTTAACGTCAAGTGTGAACTAATTACAAAGTCGTCGCTCACACAAATACCCGAAACCGAGATCTTAAATTATTAACCGTTAACAAATCCTGCAAGATCAAGATAACAACACCAGCCACGATCATTGACTCTGAAGTCTGAACTAATCAGACGCTTTGACCACATCTTATTTATTTTACAGGTTAGTGAGGTCAGGTGCCTCTGATCATAAGCAGCTGCAGAAAACTTGCATACTTATTAGATGGAACTAATAGATAATGGTTGGACTTACAAACTAATTATTTATTAAACAAGACTTGTAAATAATTAACCAACAAAAGCCACCCAATAGGGGACGAGAAATACTTTTTGCACGTCCGTCCAGACAACCAGACGGACGTGGAACCACCGTGCGATCGACTTGATTGGTCGGTCGCACGTGGGCCCCACACCGAGCACGTGGGGCCCACACGCGGCCGACCAATCAGGTCGGCTGCGTGGTGGTTCCACGTCGACTTTTTACCCGTGCAGACAGGTAAAAAGCATTTCTTATAGGAGACATATGTATCTTGATGATAAGCGACAAGACAAGTTGGAAGAAATCATCCAGGGAAGCGTCCATCAAGGGGATGTGTCGATTTTTTTCGATGACTTTTATTGCCCATATAATGCCCTGAAAGAGAGTGATCTCTCTCTTTTTATCAAAGTTGATAAATAAGATGGTGATTTAATATATAGCTCAGATAGGTTGACTAAAACTTATTACAGATAAAATTTAAATAAAAGGTAGCAATTTTATTCTACTTCTCATATATGATAGAATTACTATCTCTAATGATCATTTTATCTTATCAATTACGAAAAAGATTAAAATAAGATAAATTAATTAAGAGTAACGGACTATAACATGAAAATTCTTGTTGTAACAAGAATTAACGTATATACATGAGATAATATTTACTATAATAAATTATAATTCTGTCAAAGATTAAAAATAAGTCAAATATCTAATAAAAATTTTAATTAATTTATCATTAAAAATAAACTATTCACTAACACACACATATATATATATATATATATCGTACACTATTTGACTATATATAAGTATGCCCGAATGCCCTCTCTCTCTCTCTCTCTCTCTCCCACACACATATTAAGACTTAGAGGAAAAAATAATAAAATTAATTTTTACAAATTAAGTTATTACCATTATTGAAAAATCTCTCTTACAATAAATATTTTTTTAAGCCTTAACCTCTTTTTCTCCTATATGGTAAGTCTTACCTCCTCACTTTCACATCATGGTCCTAACTCCTTCAAAGTCCACCTGTACATTTATAACCTTTAAATATAAATAATCTATATATGACTAATCTATCATAAGTTCTTTTTATCTCATCTCAACAACTATTTCCACCACCCCCCCCCCCCTTCTCTATCAAAAACTATTCCCCCTCTCTAGTCTGTCCCACATCAGTTTCTTTATACTTCCTTTCCTTTTCTGCACCCTACTTTCCCCTCTTGGGCTCCCCCCCCCCCTATCCTGCCACTTGAATCTTCCATTTGTCGTTATCCCCCTTCTCTCATAACGGAAAACAATAAGCTCTAATTACTACTTTAATACGGAAAACAGCTAATTATATCGCTCTCTCTGTCTCTCTCTCTACCTGCGTATGCCTCTCTATCTCTCACACACACACTAGGCCAGGCCAGGCCGGCTCCCCCATGTCCCGCGGTCCAGACACGCTCCTTGTGTGCGTTGCCGACACTTCGGATCCACGCCCCGATCATAATTCCCGTTTCTTAATTCCTTTATCAACCGCCAGCAAGGCGCCTTCGCCGATTTAAATGTCCCCGATAGAGATTTAGATCCCTCTTTCTCGCTCTCTCTCTCTACTCCTCCTCCCCCCAGCTTCGGTTTCTGCTCTGGGTGTTCTTGTTTTCTTCCCGTTTTTGGTCCCTCCGTCCCTCGTGCACGCAGCGCGAAGCGGGATCCGGGCGGAGGAGAGGAAAAGGAGCCAGCTTTGAAGCTTTCGGTTGTTTTTTTCCCCCGGTTCTCTGCTTTGTTTGGTCTTCTGTGGAGATTTCTTAGTGCGACAGACATGGGTTTGCTGGGGACGCTGCTGGGCTTCTTCGGTTTCGGGATCGGGATCTCGGCCGGCGTCGTCATCGGCTATTACCTGTTCATCTTTTTCCAGCCCACCGATGTCAAGGTATGCGTTTGGAGGATCTTCCTGGTCGTTCTGTGTCTCCGCTGCGTTGTTAGGAGCCTTCTTTCATCGTGTTGGATAATGTCAGAATAAGATAAGAGACCATTTGGTTTGATAACCGAAATGCTGTTCCACCTAATCCTCGCGGGTTTGGTAGGGAGGTAATTCGAAACGCGGGTAACTTTATTCCTAGCCGGATAACTCGTGCCGGCGTTCAAACTGGATCTGGGGGGAACAACCGGAAAACACAGCCTACTCCCCCTTATCCAATTTCCAAAGAGGGATTCGTTTGAAGTAATTTGCAACTCGTCGTCTCCGGTGCATTCTTACAAGCTTGGATTTTTATCTCAATTGTTTTGGTGCATACTTCGATATAGCATGTGGTCATGGTTTCACGGTACAGTTGATCCTGTGACTTGCCATATGATTGCATAGACTAATTTGTTGCTGTACCGTTCCATTACATGGACTAAAAGTTAATGTAAGCTGATCTAGCTTTGCTTTGGATTACTTTTTTTGGAAAGTGCAATTGCTCGTCTCTTGCTGCCCATGAAGTACTCCCCCTTTGCTTCTGTAGACGCTAGACACCCCAACACCATACCCAACAAAAAAAAGAAGAAAGGACATTGATGACGACATCCCTGTCTTTCATTCAGCATGGTTTGCTTTAGAGTTTAGATATGGGATGTGGTCTTTTTTGTTTGTCAGTGTTCGATGCCCAATTTTTGATGGATTGAATCGGCCAACTAGGTCACTTAACCTAATATTCCAATGTTCAGGTCTTTCCAGTTCCACGTATCAGAAAACAAATTTCCTAGGATTTCAGGACTGTAACTTGCCAGATTTTTCATCTACATTTCTCATGTAAACCAATTTGTGTCCCCGTATGGGCTTCAGGCTTTCAGAAAGACGTGGGCAATCAAATCAAAGCAAAGGCATTAAAAATGGTATGCCCGAATGATGATATTGGAGGGGAAAGAGAGAGAAACAACATGGTGGCAGAAATGATTCATGTCAATAGCTGACCGCCTAATCAAATGAAAATCAGGATTTTAGTAATGATGCTTATGCTGGTGTTGCCAGCGAGTGAGGAAGGGAGAAAGGATGGAAGGGGATTAGAGTTTTATCCTCCATTTTCTTGCTGGGGATAGCAATGAGGAAATATTTGTATGTAATTTGAATGCTAATGGCATAAGAAAATGAAGAATGACTTCAGATTGGTTTTCAGAATTTGTGCCTTTTCCATCTTCCCAGACTTTCCACAGAGTTTTATGGAATGTGAGAAACTTTTAAACAACTAGCTAGACAATCTTTTGAATGATTGGCTCGACATACTTTACCACATGCTACTAGTTAGTTCTGTAGGTCATGTAGCTTGATATAGGTACAGATCATACTTAGTGTGGGACTTTGTGCCTTGATTCTTCAGGCTTTAGAGGAATTTGAACAAAGAAGAATGATCAGTGTATCTTTTTCAGTGCCATAAACTTCATGTATTATGTTTGTCTAGGATTTAGAATATATATTTAAGTATGTGGGTACCGGTGTCATGTATCCAGCTTCCTAGTTTGTAAGGAGTCTTCTGTTTGGATGATTTATTTTATAATTTTAGCCCTCTGATGAAATCAAATGTTGTCTTTTGATATCATTCACATTTCTTGTTATCATAGTGAAAATGCACTGTTCATTCAGCTGTTCAATCAAAGAGGCAATGTAAGGTCTAAGATTTAAATCATCAAAGTAAGTGCATGACTGAACGTAAAGGTCTAACTACATAGAGGTCTATGTTCTGGATATATATTTTCCAACAATTTCCAAGGTCTTTTCCATTCCTATATAACAGAAGCCTTTTAGCTTGCCCTCTGGCCTCTTTCCTTGATTTACTTTTCCTAATGACTGTGTTCTGAAGATGATATAAATATCAGAAAACAACACATGCAACGTACAACACACTTATAGTTTTCCTCTCTAACATTCAGCTGCTTGGTCTCTGTGAAAAGGCATTTGGATTCTGATGGTTCTCAAAAGTTTTATGTATGTTCAGTCCATCTTGGTTTTCAAGATAACTGCTGCCAGTAAATCACGCAAGTCTCTTTCAAAGAGCTGTCCAAGTTTTTTGTTTTTTTGGTGCAGAAAATAAGATTTCCATACTAATTGTCACTTGAGTATGATTCTCTTTTTGGGTTTTCTTACATATAACTCCTTGTAACCTACTTATATTCCAAAATCATCCTGGAATCCTAATATTTAAAAATAACCCCTTACAATCTCCTTGAGTTCAGAAATAACCCTCTAGAGTTAGTTGCCGTCCAAAGAAGGCATCAATAGAAGGAATGTTCTGTCCCAAACTCTGTTAAAGTTTTTTAAAACTGAAATGCCCTTCAATAAATATGTTGGGGTGAAAAGTTACAAGGGTTAATATATAACTTTTTATTAGTTTCTCTCTCCTCCTCCTTTCTTCCTTGTGATGGATGGGGGGAGGCTCCTCCTGTGGCGGTGGGTGGGCTTTAGTGTGATGGGGTGGATGTGGGGGCCGCCGGCAGGATTGGGGTGGGTCCTTCCTTCATAGGGGACCACACAATGGCCTATTGCAGCGAGGGTACTCCGCCTGCAACTAGGTGGGTCGGGGATCTGGCAGTGGTTCTGCCATGGTGGGGATGGGCTCTGGCAGCTCTGCTCTGCTGGGGATGGATGCCTTGGGGTGGGTGGGTGTTGGGTGAACTCCACCTTAGGCTGGCTGGGTGGTGGTTGCTCCAGCACGCTGAGGGGTGGGGTGCCTCTGGCAAGGTAGCAGCTCCGGTGCAATGGGTGGATGGGGGGAGGTGACGGCGGCAAATAGCACTACTATGCCACAGTGGGGGGTCCGTCCATGGGAGCTTGGAGGGATGGGCTCTGGCAATTCTGTCTACTGGGGTTGGGGGGGTTGGGCAAGCTTCACCTCAGGCTTTCTGGGTGGTGGCCGCTTTGGCGCGGTAGGTGGTGGTTTCATGAGGGGCCTCCGGCATGGTAGCAACTCTGTTGAAATGGGTTGATTGGGGGGCCGAGTGGGGAGAGGCAACGACAGTTTGCACTTTGCCACGGTGGAGGGTCGGTCCATGGGGGCGTGGGGGGAGATGGGCTCCAGCAGCTCCCCTGCTGCACTGCAGCTTGGTGTGTATAGGGCTTCCACTGCAGCTCTAGTGCGATGAATGGGTGGGGGGCACTCCACCATGGTGGGGGGTTGGTTCATGGGGGCTGGGGGGGATGGGCTTTGGCAGCTCCCCTGCTGCACTGTGGCTATGGTGCTTCGAAGTCAGCTCCGGTGCAAGGGGGGGGGGGGTGGCAATCCTGTCGCGGTGGAGTGTTGGTCCATAGCGGATTTGGGGCATGGGCTCTGGCAGCTCTGGTGAGATGCGGGTAGGTGCCGGGGGGGGGGGGGACGGGTTGTATCTGGCTCACAGTGGCCAGCTGCCAGGACTGTGGGGGTGCTGGAGTTGGGAGGCACCAGATGCCAAGGGGATGGAAGGGTGCCTGAGAAGGCGGGCGGGGGGTTGGGGGGGTGGTGTTGGAGGCTGTTGTTGAAGCTAGGTGGAGAGGACCTTGTTGGGGGGGGGGGGGGCCTTTGGGGCAAGGGCCTCTGCACGGGTTGGGGAAGGGGTTGGTTCTGCGGAATGGGAGAGGGAGAGACTGGTGGGTAAAGTAGACCTTTCACCAGTAGGGATAGGTTTAACCCTAGTTAAAAGCGAACTCACTAACGGAAGCAGACAGTACGGGTTATTTTTGAACTCAAGGAGATTGCAGGGGCGATTTTTGAATGTTAGGATTTCAGGGTGGTATTTGCAATATCAATAGAGTACAAGGGGTTATATGTAGAGAACCTTTCTTTTTTCTTCTGGTCATGCATTTCAGTTTCCAAGCTCATCAATCTTGTATTTCTTCTGGTGAATCTGGATTCCAAGATGGATTCCAAGTGCAACATATTTATGCTTGTTCTATGGAAAGAGGTTCAAGGAAAGTGAGCTCCATGTGCTTTGGAATGCAATGGCTAGCCATTATGATATATGGATATTTCAAGTAGGAAGAACAGTTCTAAGTTACATCTGTTAACACTTGAATAGTTACGAGATCAGTGTTCTTGTGCTGAAATGAAATGATGCCAGGACTGTTATAAAATCATTCAATTTTCCAATATCCAGAATGCAGGTTATCATGTCAAGGATCACAAGGGATCTTTCAGGTGTCTTGCCTGTCTTAAGCATCATTTAACTATTGCATCTATTCGTATATTAAAAGATATACTCAATGAGAGGATAAATCCTTGTCAAACATTTTCTTAGGGGATGATATCAATAAAGTCATTATGGTAAATTCAATATGAAAATGTTAAGCTTTACATTGTGCAATAAAGGATTTTTGGAATGTTTAAAAGGAGTCATTTGTGTCAAACCATGCATTTTCATGGATCAAGCTTTTCATGGATCCATTTACTCTTTTTGCATTTTCATGAATCAAGCTTTTCAATCATGTTAAGGCATTGACAATATAGGGAAAAATTCTGACAAAGCTTCTGTCTTAGAAGAAATGAGATGAAAAGAGTGATTATAAGATAAATTTCATTGGAAATGGTAATCTTCATATTCATCTCAGAAGGAAAACTGTAACCCACATGTAAAGATGCCAGAATAACAACGGCTCTAGTTTACAGTAGTCTTACAAACCCTGATTTTCCTTAGTTCTGAATTTACCTTGGATGTCCATGATGCTTCCTGAATATTGAAATGGCTGTCAGTAGAGAGAGGATACCAACATCTGTTTAAGCCAAAGTGGATTCTGAATCATTCAATTACAAACTACAGAGTATATGCAAGCCATTGTTTGGAAGAAGACTTCCAGTTCTTGGTAATTCCAAGGACAGTAAGTTAGATTTAGTTATGGAGTGGATGCTTATTTTTTTTTTGTCTTGTTACCATTGCAAATAGCATGGAGTGAACTACTAGTGTTTATTGCAGAGAGTTACATGCTGGATGTTCTGATCTGTCAAATTGATTTTAGTTTTCTTCACTCCATAGGCCATGGAGTGAACTCCTAGCTTTATTGCAGAAAGTTACAATGTTCTGATCTGTCAAGTTTTTAGTTTTCTTCACTCCATAGGCCAAAATTTTGTGACTAATGAATTCCTTGACTTCTTACAATAGGTTTTATGTAATGTAAAATGTTATTGCGGTAGGTGTTTTGACATGCTACAGATGTCGCATATTTTTTCCCCAGTTAATCATGGAATACCTGGGATTTTTTTTTTTCACATGGTTAGCTCCCAAATCTACTCTATGTTGCAAATTTAGGAGTGCATCTGGTTGTTAACTAAGATTCGGATTTGTATTCTTGATATTTTGCATCTTGATAGATATTCTTCTCTCTGCCTCTCATGTCTAAGAAGTGGCACTTAGCTTTTTTCCTGTTTCTCTAAAATTTGGACTAGTGTCACCATTAGTGTTGCTTGCAATCTTCTTTTGTGGAATCACTGTATCTGCTTTTTTATCTGCAAGCTTTTTTCTGTACACTTGAGTTCAATAATTATTTATTTTTCAGGACCCCGTAATGCGGCCTCTTGTTGAACAAGATGCAAAATCTTTGCAGCGCATGCTTCCTGAAATTCCACTGTGGATTAAAAACCCTGATTTCGACCGAGTATGTGCATTTGGTTGATAGATGTTTTATTTGGGATATACTTGGTGGAATCTGTTCTCCAATTTGTTTAAGCTTTAGTTCTATTTTCTGAAACTTGTCTTTGTTTCTTGAAGATTGATTGGCTGAATAAGTTCATAGAAACCATGTGGCCTTTTCTGGACAAGGTATGAATATCTTAGGTCTTCAACTTTATGCTTAACGAAGTTCTTTCTTTGTTGAATACTTAATTGTCAATATACTTGTAGGCAATTTGCAAGACTGCCAAGGAGGTTACAAAGCCAATAATTGCTGAGAATACTGCAAAGTTTAAAATTGATTCAATTGAATTTGAGACCCTTACATTGGGCACATTGCCACCTACTTTTCAAGGTAGGTTTGTTACAAAATTCTTTATGCACTTTGTGCATTGGTGCATCTCTCATGGCATTATTTATTATTTGGTAGTAATCTACATTTCCCTCGGCAAATAGAAGAAGAAAAATCGTTCACGTATCTTTAATGCATTATGTTACAAGGTATGATACACCTTTTTCTATGATTGCAATTGATTATGTGGAGGATTTTGTGCAAAATACCTCCAGACTAAGAACCCCTTTTGGTGATTTGGTGCAGAGTTCTTGTTTGGATACCCAAGAACATCTGACAACATGTTACTAAACCAAGATTCATGTTTATCTAGGTTCCCAACGGTTTTGGGGTTTATGTGGGGTCCCTTGTCATAGTTGTTAAAGGTCCTTCGCCATTCAGGGGTAACGGTTTACAATGTCAATGTTAGACAGTTCTAGCATTTAGAGTTTTTTTGTCTGACATATACTGTAGTATAAATATGATTCCTTTTCTTTGATGCTTTCAAACATTTTCACAATGATATTGAATGATGATTTGCTTTTCGTGTCATAAGATGAAGGCTTCTCTCTGATCCATATATATAATTGTTAATAACTTCCTGACGCAGTTGAAATTATGTTATCAGCTGTCTTCAAAAATCTTTTGGTCTTGTACAAATGGTAACACCTGAGATTTAGTTTTACTTAATGACAAACATGAAGCTGGTACTTACTATTGATTCTGCACGGGCACATATTTACCTTTTTGTTCTCCTTTCTGTTCTATATGCAACCTTCATGGTATCTTATGTTTAATACCATAATGTCATTTAAGGTATGAAGGTCTATACTACTGATGAGAAGGAATTGATTATGGAACCATCATTGAAGTGGGCTGGTAATCCAAATATCATGGTCGTGGTCAAAGCATTTGGACTGAAAGCAACAGTGCAGGTTATTATCTTGTTTCACTCTTTTAGAATAGAATAAAAAAATTTCTCCTGAATGGAAGGAATTCATGACATTTAATTTTCCAAAGAGAGTGACTGTGGACATCTTTTCCCTTTTTGCTAATATCAGATAGTGGACTTGCAAGTATTTGCTGTACCACGCATCACTTTGAAGCCATTGGTCCCTAGCTTTCCTTGTTTTGCAAAAATTCTTGTCTCTCTTATGGAAAAGGTATGGGCTATAAGTCAGATGTACCTTTGTTTACTAATTTTCTTATATCATTTTCTGAGAAGATTAATATTCAATTTGCTAATTCCCAATTTTTGCAGCCACATGTTGACTTTGGATTAAAACTTATTGGAGCAGATGTTATGGCGATTCCTGGTCTATACAGAATAGTTCAGGTATACTTGACCTTTATTCTTCATTGCTGTCTTTCCACATTCTTTCCAACTCTCTGATGTTGTTAGAGCTTTATTTGGCATTTTGCGAGTATGCTCTTGGTAGATTTTTATAGGAATCTCAGGGGAAACCATGAGGTCACTGTGTCCACTCCCACTATGGACATACATGCAGGGTGGGCACCAATTTGGGGATGAAGTGGGTTTTGTACTATGGATATCACTCGGCTAAGGGAGGCCCACTACCTGAGCAATGTTGGGCCTTCCCATAGCGTGGGCTACTGGTGATTCTGGCTTGATCCTAGGTGTGGTGAGTTTACTCAATTATGGATATTTAAAATTATTTCTGATACACCTTATCAGAATCATAGATGAAAATTGCAATGAGATACTGAAACAAAAAAAGAAAGAGAAACAAACATATCTGGTTTGAGTTTCACATATACTTATATAAGGAATAGAAGTACTTTTATAATTATGATGTGATGTGTTCTTTTCTGGAAAATCTCTGGTTCTGCACGAGAAATGAGAAAAGTTGAAGAATTTTTGCTTTGATAGGGTGGGTTGCATTGTCTCTGTGACACAATAGAGTTGATGTACTTCCACTTATATTATCTTGAGCTTCGTACAAAATTCCAAATTTCACTGACACATCATCCAGCTGTTGACGCAATATCCTGAGAACTGTCATATTGACATTCAGGCTGACGCTGATTCTTAACTTTCTTGTGTATTTTCTAGTTCAAGAATTTAAGCTACTTTTCACTTGAGTTCCAAATTTCAAAGTTCCAAACATATAATAAAAAACGGTTCATTAATGTTGATTTAGATGAGTTTCACAGGTCATAACACATTATGGTTAGAAGCACATAGCTCTAATCATCCAAGAGTACACAATTTTGAAATATGTATAAATGAAATCCCCTGAAGCGGCATGGAATCCAGTAGCCGGTTCGGAATCGGGCATAACTCATCCAGTTCTGCTCCAAATGGGCCAATCCAGACCTCCATGATTTTGAATTGAAATGGCAGTAATTACATGTGATTATACAAAATCTTGGCCAATCCCCCCCCCACCCCAATCCGATCCGATCCAATTCTGGATTAGGGGGGGGGGGTCCGATCTTGGATCCAATCTGATCCGGAATTTCTTGCTGCTTACATGCAATTCTTAATCATTTACAAGAAACTTCATTGATTATATTTCCTCAAGAACATCAAAAACCATAAGAAGATCACACTTTCAGAAGATTTTCAGGTGCATATTTATTTTATATTTCATCTGCTTGAAATGAAAGAAAAACTTTCTTATATACCTTGAAGACCACATAGTTCTTTGGATCTTTCTTCAAGACAGCTGCTGTCCACCTTCGTGTGTTTAAGAACAATGCTTTAAAATTTTAAGTCACTTGTGAGGTACTTCACCAAAGCCTAGTGAGCCTGAAGACTAGCAGATAGGAATATTAGTTCTTGAACTTTTTGTATGTGTGTTGTTTTTGCTCAGCAGATAAGAATAATGCAAAATAGACGGAATAACCTCCTTTGTCATGTCTTGTTGACCAGAAGGGGAGCAATACTTGTCACCACAATGTACCCCAAGGTCCGAGTGGTGCATGACATCAATTCTCAGTTTTTTAAGTTATACTGTTTATTTGTTACATATAAAAGATTGTTTTCTATGGATTAGGATGTTGAAGCCTTAAGGCTAAATGCAGAATGGGAACCCACTCTCTTAAGAGAATTCCAAGATGTAACAAAGGTCATATCCAAATTTGGTGGAAGAAAGGACCAAGGCATGTTGTGCTTCCAGTGTTCTCATTTATCATTTGTTGGAAGGAATTTTCGTAATCTGGTGGAGTTTCTTAATTCAGGCAGAGGGTGTGAACAAATTAATTGATTTTGATAACTAAAAAGGACACTGTCGAGATGAAGGAATTTGGTCCATTAGACGTCTCAATGGATCACATTCATTGCCAAGATCTTGTATTCCAGTTTAGGAAAGGTTATTGGTAGGATAATTAGAACCAATCTTTTGTCCATAGTATGCTGAAGGATGCATTGTGTTAATACATGTGGTGCTTTCCTCTACAAAGACAGGTGAAATGTCTGAAATTGTTTGATCTTATGTGTATACTACATCCCAAAAGGACAGTCTGTTAATGTGGTGCACTAATTACTCCAAGTAGGCAAACCATGCATGAGTCAATCCACACTAGTCTCTTCTCATATTGACTAGACTCTTTTACTTATTTTGTTTTTTCTCACGTTAAATTACTTCTCTAAATATTTCTCAAGTTAGTTTTGGTTATGGTAATCTGAAGTCTTGTGAAAAGAGGCTAAATTCCCTCTCCCCTCACTTTCAATTGGTGCATCAATGTCATTGTTGCAGGAGATTATAAAGGATCAGGTTGCAAACATGTATCTTTGGCCCAAGACGCTTGAAGTGCCTATTATGGATGCCTCAAAGTAAATACTTTATTCTTTTGTTATTTTTTATGTTATTTCTTGAAAAGAAAATATAACCAGCAGTATTTAAGTACTTATTCTCAATTTGCAGAGCAATGAAAAAGCCTGTGGGAATTCTTCATGTTAAAGTTGTTAAAGCACTTAAACTGAAGAAGAAAGATATACTTGGCAAATCCGATCCATATGTTAAGTTAAAGCTTACGGAGGATAAACTTCCATCAAAGAAGACTACTGTCAAGCGTAACAACCTGAATCCTGAATGGAATGAGGAATTCAATGTGGTTGTTAAAGACCCAGAATCTCAAGCTCTTGAACTTATTGTCTATGACTGGGAACAGGCATGTCCTCTCATCTTTGACCGATATAATTCTCCCAAAATTTTGCTTCTTTAGTTTGTGAATGTCTTAGAAAAATTTTAATACCTATCATGAACTGTTCTTTTTGGATAGGTTGGGAAGCATGAGAAAATGGGCATGAATGTAATCCCGCTAAAAGATCTTTCTCCTGATGAGACGAAAACATTGACTCTGGATCTTCTTAAAAACATGGATTTGAATGATGCTCAAAATGACAAGTCACGTGGACAACTAGTTGTTGAAGTAGAATATAAGCCATTTAAGGAAGATGAGTCGGCAAACTTTGATGAAGGCTCAGGTACAGTAGAAAAGGCTCCTGAAGGGACTCCAGCTAGTGGTGGTCTGCTCGTAGTTATGATACATGAAGCTCAGGATCTCGAGGGAAAACACCACACCAATCCGTTTGTCCGAATTCTTTTCAAGGGTGAGGAGAAGAAGACTAAGGTAACTAAGTTTTCTTTGTTTCCTTTTTTCAATTATGGGGTATGTTAGGTCCCAAACTTTTGACCCAATACTCTGCGTCTACAGCACATAAAGAAAAACAGAGATCCAAGATGGGAGGAAGAATTTTCATTCATGTGTGAAGAGCCACCTGTCAATGATAGAATACATGTTGAAGTTGTCAGCAGGCCACCAAGTATTGGCATACACTCCAAGGTAGTCATCTTGTCGAATACTATACGGTCAATGTTATCCTCATATTTCTCTGTTACTTTACATAGACTCCTTCATGCTGATTATTTATTAAGAACAAGTGGTTTATGGCTGCAGTTTTATCTAGCAAATTTCATTGTTCATCCTGAAACCCTCCTGCAAAGTTATCCCTAGATGATTGAATAAACATAAATGTATTGACCTAAACTGAAAAATCCTCAACAAACAGAATGTTGTTGATGTGTCACCACATGATGCTGTAACCTGAATATATAAGTTTTGATTCATCCAGCTTCAATTTTCAAGCACGTGAAAAAGGGGAATGAGTTGCCTTGAGGTTTCAGATGGTCTTGTTATTCCGAACAAGTGTAAATACATGACCTGTATTTATGCTGGAATGTAATAAGCATCACTGCAATCAATGTAGAAGAAACTTGATGTCTTTAGATCCTTGACGTGGAGTGCTTGATCCAAGTAGTGTTAAGTGAAAATATTTGGACTGGTCTCCCCTTGTTGGGCATGAGTTGTCACTTTCTTGAACCTTTCAGTGTCATCATCCCATTACCATTATGTATAAATCTATGACCTTACTTGGAACACAGGTGGACATGCACTTGTTGGACATCGTAGTAGATGATCATGTGCTTCCCCCACTCCCTCCCCCTTTTCTTCCATTTGAATAACCTGTTTGCTGCTTCTACCGGGTACTTAACTTTGCTGTGTTATCTCCCCAACCAGGAAATGCTTGGCTACATCGATATTAGCCTTGGCGACGTGATCTCCAACAAAAGAATCAATGAAAAATATCATCTGATTGACTCTAAAAACGGCCGTATCCAGATCGAGCTGCAATGGAGGACATCGTAGGATTGATGGTGTTGTCTGCTGCTGTCACCTTGCAGCCTCCCACTTTTTTTTTTCTTCCTTTTTGCCCTTTTTTGGTGTTCGGCTTTTATTTCTTGTCCATCCTCCTAATAAATCAGAAATGGATCCCTGTGCATATTCTCATAGATCTGTTCAATGTCTTTACCCCCCCCCATTCATCTGGTTCATTATTTTGCTTCACGTATGATTGTGGATACATCATAAGCTTAGTTGTATCTTTGTTTACGAGTTTTGCCCATTCTTGGGTTCCATTTTCTATTTGTCATGATCGACCTGGGGTGGGGTACTGCGTGTTAAACATTTCACAGGGGAGAGAGAGAGAGACTTCTCACAGGGTAGCAGCAGTGAGAACTATAAACAACTGTGATGTTTTTATATTGTTATGTTGGATTTGACGATGTCCGAATTTTCATTGGAGGATTGATCTTAAAAGTACTTTTTGGTACAGCTTTTGTATATTTTTTTAAAAGGTTCTTTATCCCTTCAAACTACTTCTAGAAGAAATTAGAGGATGAGCTTAAGGTTCCTCGTTGTAATGCAATTTTCCAGGAAATGATTAAAACGCTCAGTTGATTAAAATTGTGAGTCTTTTCTCAAGTTTAAAATCAGCTCTCTAAGTCAAAATAGCATAAAACCGTAGAAAATATTTAACCATCGAGAGGACGGGTATTTGTGGTGGGTTCTGCACCCATGGGAGAGCAGAGATTATATGGGTATTCTACGGATAAGAAATGGTTCTCTAAAACAACATATGTGGTGCCATAATGTCATTTTTATAGTACTTTCAATTGTCTAATTATGAGCCAAGTAATTGAAGTTTGAATTCGGTACATCAAATTTGAGAGTCAAATTCAATATAACTCTTGGCATCTCGTCAAGATACCAATATCTGGTTTTTCTTTTAATTAAGATTTTATTTTTTAAATTTTTTTCTCTTATCAGAAGGTACCTTTGTTTTTAAGAAAACAGAGAATATTGCAATGCAATGACCAAGAAATTGTTAATGATTTTAAAATCATGAAACCCACAAAGGATGCTCAGATGGAACCACCCCAATTCTATTTAGCTCGCTGCTGTGTATATAATTTCAAAACCGCTACTTTAACACACCACCAACCCCAAGGCCTCTGCACATATCTCTTTCTGCAGCCACTAACCCAACCCTACCATGGACTCAAAAAGAAAAGAAAAAAAAAAACCTAGAACAACTTCTCCATCCAAACACCAAGCCAAACCAAAAAGCTCAACCAAGAACAGGTTAGACCCACCCCATGAACAGTGGTCTGTTCCCATAAGAAGCTTCCTTCTCCCTTGCCAAACACCCACATATAACTAGCAAGAACAGAGACCCAAGATTTTATGAAATCCAGGGAGTAATGGCCCAACACCCAAAATCTCATCTATCATATACATGTCAGCAGACAAACACCAGATGATGCCAGTTCCACCATGATCTCCCCTCTCAATAGCTATCTCAGGGGAAGCAGCTTGTGCAGAAGAGTAGACACCTGTTGTGCCCATCCATCCAGCTTCCATGGAGCAAGCAGCAATCTTCCCACTCCAACGACTTTGATAACCATGTAAGAAAACTGTGTACAGTTTGTGTATTTGACAGTTGTGATCTCAAGGCAGCTGCAGCAGCTTCAGGCCGTGCTCCCCGTCCGAGCTCCGGCGATGACTGTAAACGGACTCGAAGGCCTGCATGCACACCCCAGAGAAGCCCGTCATGGCCTGGAACAGGTTGGGGAATCCCGTCTGCAGGCTGTTCAGCGTCATGGCCCTAGTGACCCCCGAGCACTTCTCGTACTTGCTCTTCTCCTCCTCGGCTCTGGCCCTCAGGGCCACCACCTTGGCCCGCTTCGCCACCAGCGGCGACTGGTACGCCGCCTCCTTGAAATCCTCCGGCAGGGGGCAGGGGCCGTACCTGGCCTCCGCCACACGGAGCTCCGCCCCGGCCTTGTCCAGGGCCCTGCAGGCGGAGTCGGAGCGCTTGCGCTGGCGGTGCTCCTCCTGCTGCTGCAGCACGATGGCGTGGACGACGGTGAGGAAGCTCTTGATGCCCTCGGAGGCGACCTTGTCGGGGACGCGGTCGAGGGCGAGCTGCCACTCCTCGCAGAGGGAGTAGATCTCGGAGTGGAGGTGGGTCGTGGCGAGCGGGGGGGCGCGGTGGAGCTGGAAGAGGGAGAGGCGGAGCCAACCGGCGAGGGAGTGGAGGTAGTCTCTCTGGGAGCTGACCAGGGCGCAGAAGGAGGAGTGCCACCGCTGCACCTCGAGCTCCAGCTGCAGGGTAGACTGGCGGTGGATGTCGGAGGTGGGGGTGGCGGCGGTGGCGGCGGTGTTGAGGAACTCCAGCTGCTGGACGATGTGGGTGTGCACCTGGTGGCACTCGTACATGCTCCTCCACATGCCCATCAATCTGCATTCCTCCATTCCAATGACTATGTTATGTTATAAACGCCATCAGCTCCAGAAACAATCAGAGAGAGAGAGAGAGAGAGAGAATAACGTCATAGGTTCTGTAACAATGGCTCAGGTGGGTGGCAATAATTTCTTTCAAGAAAAGAAGAATCGTTAGATTTGGTTTTTTTCCCAAATGGAAGCGATTATGAGCAACCATTCTTCCTAACATGCATGTTAGTAGGGGGAAGAAATTCAGCACAAGACTGCCACTTTATGATACGTCCCATAGGTGCCCAATGCCTCCCAAGATAGGATCAGTGTTGACTTTGAGGGAGTCAACGCAATTGAGTACACGATGGGAGAGACCCAGAGCTGACTCCTGACATGGTGTCAAACGACAAGCGCAAGAGGAGCAGCAACATTAAACGGGAGGAGGGGGGTATTATTATTTTGAATGGCTACTACCGGGGGGTCACGGGAAAGAAGCTGACCCGTTAAGCAGCTCGAGGAGTTGCGGGAAGAGTTCCGACTCCCGCAGCCGCACGATCTCGTCGGAGGTGGTGTCCATGGCCTGCACCGCCACGGCCATCCGGGACTCCAGCCTCTCCACCTCCTTCCTGTTCTTCTCCACCTTGAGGTAGTCCGTCCCTCTCGCCTCCTGCCTCCGCAGCCGCGCCACCCCCTTCTCGTGCTCCTCCGTCAGCTTCTCCCTGCTCTGTAAAGGCATCACACATGGCAGCAAAGCGGTCTCTCTCATCAGAATTCAAAATACATAGAAAGAGAACAAGACAACAGAAGAAAGCAAGCACCATGACACATGCACGACCGGAATTTGACTATTAAAAGTGGGGGGACCATCTCCGCCCGTTGGCCGTTGCTTTCTCACCAACACGACAAGGTGTTATATTTGAATGTGTTTCCTTCCGGGTTTCAATAGAATTCCTGGGCATCACATGAACTAAGCAAGAGTTTGATAAAGAATACTAAACACCCATAAAGGTGGCATTTTTACGCATACTGCTGCACTATCTTAGTAGTGCAAGAACAGAAGAGGAACATACCAGCTGGTTCCACTGAGGTTACGGGGAATGAAGACAAGAACAGAAAAGAGGGAAGGGAGAGAGAGAGAGAGAGAGAAGAAGAAGAAGAAGAAGAAGAAGAAGAAGAAGAGACAAGAAGAAATGAGTCTGAACTCACTTATGCGTGGTGAATAAACAAGGAGGGGAAAAAGGAGATGTTACCACAGTAACAGATGGAGAAGGGTGCTGAGATCACAGCTGTTTGGTATGATGGATGATGGGAGGTTGTATACCTTCACTTCAAGGTAGAGCTTCTTCTCCCAAGCATACAGCTTCTCCACGGTGGAGCAGTGGCTGACGACGCCACCAAGGACCATGTCCCTCCCCATCATCGTCCCCTCCCTCAGCCTTTCGAAGCCGCAGAACTGGTTCGACTTCCCCCATGGCCATCGCAACGGGCTTAGAGTCTTGCCATAGCTGCACAGCTTGCCTGCTAGAAAAGAACAGGGAACGGGCAGCGCCGTGAACCAGTCAGAACCACCGGTATAGAGAGAGAGAGAGAGAGAGAGAGAGAGAGAGAGAGAGAGAGAGAGAGAACTAGCCTGTTAATCCCTGATCAGAGGAGAACCTGCAGTTGGGAGCTTCCAGGAGGGCAGACACCCGGTTGCCGGCCTCCGCTGCCTTGAGGAAGTAGTCGTCGAGCTCCTTGGCGATCTCTGAGAGGTGTTTTCTGTTCCTGGAGACCACCACCGCCAACTCGTTGGTGGAGTCCTTGGAGACCTTGGAGAACCCGCTGATAACGGACGGCGCCGGCGCCGTGTTGGCGGCCACGGCCACCTCGGAGACGGTGGTGGTGGCTTCCTCCCACTCCTCCTCCGTCACCGACCTCGAGGAAGAGGGGATGAAGGGGTCCCAGAAGTCCCAACTCGAGGAGGTCGGCGGCGGTGGGGGAGGGGGCGGCGGGTGGAGGGTGGGGGACGCGGTGGCGGAGGTCCAGTTGTCGGAGCAGGGGCTCATGGGGGTGAGGGGCGGAGGCGGTGGCGGAGGCGGCTCGGGCGGGGAAGGTGGCGCCTTCGGCGGCAGGGGCGGGGGTGTGGATGGCGGGGAAGGCGGGAGGGGGGGCAGGTGGTGGAGCTGCGGGTGGCGGAGGTGGGTCTCGGAGTTGGCGAACTGGAGAAGCGCGGAGCCGGTGGAGCGGAGGGAGCGGAGGTAGAGGATGTGGGCGGTGGCGAAGGCCTGGCGCCCCTTTACCAGCTGCTTCATGTAGCGCCGCCGGGCCTTGAATCGCGCTATGGTCTCCTCTTGCTCCACCCTCGACTGGCAACACCCCATTTCCCTTCTGCTGCTGCTGCTGCTCCTCTTCCTGCAGCAGATGAGAACTCCCCTGCCCTCTTCGGCTCTTCCCTGTCAGCCCCTTCCTCTATTACTTCAAAGGATCAAGGACCTTCTACACAGGTTTAAAGAAAAAGAAGGGAAAAAAAAACCAAACTTTCTTCTGTTCTTGAAGCTAGATTTTTCTTCAGACGAATGCCCTCACAAGAAGTACCAACCACCCTTCGCCGCTGCGCTGCATCATCTTGGGGGTGTTCAAAGGTGCACCCTTTCGGCTCCCCAAGCCCTCCATCGTGTAAGGGAGAAGCGCCCGGCCCACCCCTCCCACCTTTCTCTCCTGTTATATGCGGACGGAAAAAAGATTGCAGCTTTACTTTCGGGAGCGCTATGCCTCCCCTTCCTCCTACCTCTCAACTACGGCGCCCACCATTCCCCTCCATCTTCTTGTCACCACTGCGACTTCCCTCTCTCTCTTTCTCTCTATCTACTTGGTAGGAGAGCTCAAAGCTTCTCTCTCTCTCTCTCTCTCACTCACACACACACTCCCTCCCTTACCAGCTGCTGTGGAGGAGAGCTCAAAAGCTTCCTCTCTCTCTCTCTCTCTCTCTCTGTTCGCGGCAGGGGGGAGAGCGGAAGATACTTGGACGGCGACCTAAGAGCGAAACAGTTTTGAGGGGGTGCTCTGCGGGGACGGCGTCGGGCAGAGCGCTTAAGCCCCTTGTCTGCTAGTGGAGTTCTACGGCGCCACAATGTCCACAACACCGCTACCCCATCCCACTAATTTCCCCACGCACCCTCCTCGACCCCCTCATCCTCTGGAGTCTGGACACACGCGTCGACGGTGGTGGGGGGCATTCACGTAATTCTAGCACAACGCGAGGGTGGAATGGGAAGTTAGACGGTCCGTTCGAGACCTCGCCTTGCCTTTTATGGGGAGGCGCGCTGGTGGGAGGCGCAGGGGGTCGCATTTCGGGACAATAATGGAGTCGGATCGGATCAGACCGGACCGGACCGGTCCCCATGGTTTCCGAACTCGGTCTTTTTTTTTGCCCTTTTTTGAAATGGTCCGGACCGAGACGGAAGAGTGCTGCTTATTATTGACCGTTAGCCTCAGAAATTTAAGCGTAACGGACATTAAATAGTACTGCTGCTGGTGGGGTCGGAATCTTTTTCTTTTAATGTACTAACTAAAATTGGCCTTTGCATGGTTTCCTTAAAGTGTTATTAGGCCTCTTTGACATGCGATTTGACCGACCCGCTTACATCTGAGGCAGCTCATCTCCCTATCCCCGTTGTGACTTGTCTGAAGATTTCAGAGTTTTTCCTTTTCCCATTTGACGGGAAAAATTTGTGTATGATACGTGAAGATAGAGAAAACGAATAAGGTTTCAAAATTTTCATGTTTCTTGAAAGATCAGGTCGCAATTGACATAATTGCACCGCCCTGCAATTAAGATAAGATTTCAAAATTTTCAAATATTATCTTTTTCGATTGGAAAAAGATTAGCCGCCTCTTCATTGACATGGCGGGGGCCCACGTCCGCTATATTGACAGAGCAAATTTTGTTGCACCCCCCCCCCCCCCCGCAATGGCGGATCTTGAAAAGTAGTTCAGTGGGGTCACTTGACTATAGGGGGGTCACTCTTAAATTCAGTGGAATCACCTTATATAGACTTACATAAAATTTTGACCTATATAAATAAAAAAAAAAAATTTTTTAAGACTGACCCCACTGACTTTACTAAGGATCCGTCACTGCCCCCCCCGGCACACCAAGAGGGTGTGCAAATAACTGTACTATGATGATGTCATATTATCACGGCACAATATCAAACAGTCAATCGTTATTTAGTATATGCGCACACTTCCTCCGCAGAATATGTCCCAAGACTTGCTCACATTGACGTGACTTGGTGCTGCCTCTAAGCAGCACTCTTCCCGATTTGATAACAAAATCTAATTTATTAACTAACAATAGATACGCACATGGAGATGAAAAACATAAGAAACACAAAAAATACTCAGATAAGGAGTGCATCACATGAAGGAGAAATCCCCTATGAACGAGATAAATTATAAGCAAATCCATCAAGAAGAGCGACAGACGAGACTGGACAACAATTGGCTAAGCTTAGAGTTAACATAAACAAGGTCACAACTTATTTTAATAGAGCACTGTTAGTTTGTTTTTTGTAACTAAAAAAAAGAGGAAGCTTTGAAGAGCAAGCCGCAATAAGAAGGGTCTCTATGTCTGGATTGCCTAATCTGATGGAAGATCTTATTCTTGATTACCCCAGTTACCCAGTATCCAATGCGACGTCTCAAATTAGAAACAAGTCTATCCCACGGGAAACAAGTCTATCTCAGATTAATCCAAGTAACTGTTATTAGATAACAAAGAAGATGTGGGTTCAAAACTTCCAAATGGGACATAAATTAAATTCCTCTTTTTTTTTTTTAATCTTTCTGCCCTCCAAAGTGTCATCACTATTGAAGATTAAGATTGTCTTGGGTCTATTTGGTGGGATCTACAACAGCTTCCAACTTTAAAATTTGAAAATCTCACAATTTTCTCGTGCATGGGACATTTTTTTATTATTTTCTTTGCCATCTGAATTAGTCATAAGATTAATAACATTTATACTAAATCGAATCCACATACGATCTCATTACGAAACGTGTAACGACTATACAACGCCTTGGAACATTTAAAGCTCCTACTAATTAGAAAAGATGTTAACCCACGCCATGGTCGATTGCAGCATTGGTAGCTACTGAAAATTACTGCTTAAGATCACATTTGCATCAGGGTCTTCCTAATGAATGACCTACTCAAATTAATATTTTCCGGAATCAGATTCAACTAGGTCGAGAACTTCGATTTATCAGAGGAATGGTGTGACATCTCTGGCTTCCAGATCCTAGTTTTTTTTTTTTTTTTCACAATGTAAATGCTCATTCATTACTAAAGAAGAGGTGTAACAGATAATTGGCTATAAGCCAAGAGTACATTAGTACATTAGGTGGGATATTAAAGAGACTCCCAATCGCCTTGGATACCAGATAAAGCAGCATGATGAGCTAAACTATAAGCAGGCATAGTGATTTCCCTTGGAGCAAAGAGAACTTTGATGCCCGGGTGCAGAGCAAGAAGCTTCTTGCAATCATCCACAATGGAACTACACCTCCAAACAATGCTGTTGGCGAGAGAGAGAACTTGGACGACATTTTTTTGCATCACTAAAGAGATGGGCATTTTTTCTCGTCTCAACTGCCCATTTGATGCCTTCCAATAAGACAAGAGCTTCTGCTTTAGGTGGGGAGTTCGCAAGAGAAGTAGAAGATCTGCATTTAGAAATTTCCTTGTCTTAATCAATAAGAATCAACCCTGAAACAACCAACTTATTTTTATAAGCTGCATCAATAAGCAATATGAGTTCAAATTCAATGTTGATTTCTGAAATGTTATAGGTTCCCTGCCCAGGGAGCTCCTCTTGTGAGCTTGAGGAATGCCAGAAATCTAGTTCCTGGTAGGCTCTGGCAAGAAGGGAAAGAGTATCTGCTTGTTTGTGCTCAGGAAATCATGGTCTTGTTTAGAGACTGCATAGGGGGGTTGGACCAATCAATAATTCTATCTTCCAGAGGTTTAGGATGCTCATCCACCCTATAATTAAGATTGCTGGGGAACCACGGCCTTTTAGCAAGGATACACTGAAAGAAGAGATGACCCACTGTTTCCTCATTTTTCTGGCATATGGGGCAAGTCTTGTTTAGGTTGGCATGGCAACTTGAATAATTGATTGGATTTTGGGCGGTTGTGAAACTTGTCTTTGGAACCTAAAGTAGTCGATTTAAGGTTAAGCAAAAGAGGCATTAGAAACTGTGTTGGAACGTCAAGTAGGTGAAGACTTGGGTCCTGTAGGTGAGTTTTGATAGTGTGCTGGTCAACTGACAAGCATCTGACCTCCAACATCAAATAACTTGTATAGTTGAGAAGACATCTGGTCAAATAGATGCGCCAACTAGTGTATTGGACAATTTGCCATGTGTCAATCCCTTGCAGTAGGATGGAAACTTTGTGAAGGCGTTTGTCTATACAAACGTATTCAAACTGGTAAGGTGTCCTAGAGGGTGGATGCATTTTCATGGTTAAGGTTTTATATAGGAGCCTTCACTTCCTTTTTCTCCTCGCTCCCCCTTTGAGTTTCTACTTCCTTTTCATCCCTTCCTCTTATTTTGGTGGCCAAACTGTTATGACAATGACCACTTTGATAGACAGAGTGATGCCCAAGGATCTTGATCTGCACGACAAGACGTAAGGAGAGGGAAAAAAGATCAATCACACAAGATAATAACACAAGGATTTACGTGGTTCGGAGAGACAATATATCTTCCTATTTCCACGGGCGACGGTGACAACGGAACTTCACTAGATGTGGAGAATAATACAAGAAGTACACACCCTTTACCCGGAGGAACAAATCCTCACATCAAAACTCTCACAAGCTCACACCCCCAAGACTCTTTAGATCTCTCTCTAAAGAACTCTCTTGGCTCTCACCATGGGATGCCTAAGCTGTGGGAGAGGCCCTCCTTTTATAGTGGTCGGAACCTTTGGTGCCATCACATGAAGTGAGAGAGAACCGTAAGAAACGGGCTTCTCTTTGAAAACATCCCATGGTCATTAATTCTGGAGTTTCTATTTTTAACTCCTTATTCCATCCAGCAACTTCTCCATTCAAAGAAAAAACAATGGATGGGAGTTTCTCCCCACTAAAGACCACCGACGTAACTGCTGGCATGCGGTTTTCTTAGTGGCTATGAAGGCGGGACATCTTCCACGTAACAATTCTCCTCTTGGCTCGTCTTCACAAATTATATCTAATGTCAAGCTTCGCCACGATTGCCGTCATCATCCATGGCCCCCGTCGGGCCACCTCACGTGCTCTGCAAGCCGATCAAGCTCAGGCAGTGCCTGAACTTCTCCGAAGGATAGGCTTCGTCAGCATGTCTGTTGGGTTTCTCCACTGTAGAAATCTTCTGAACAGTCACTGTACCCTGCAACACAACATCACGAAACAAATGATACCTGACATCAATATGTTTAGTCCTCTCATGGTACAGTCTGATTTTTCGTCAGATGTATGACCCTCTGAATATCACAGTACACCGGAGTCCGTCTCCTGCACATGACCCAGATCGCCACCAAACCTCTCAGCCACAAGGCCTCTTTAACTCCCTCTGCCGCTGCCATATACTCTGCCTCTGTAGTAACAAAGCCACAGTGGACTGCAAAACCGCCTTCCA